>OX375865.1:16929281-17212897 GCA_947359475.1 Heligmosomoides polygyrus bakeri
TGTTAAAGAATGTCTCTGCTGCAACATCTTTAAATGGTCTGGTAAATTTTTCTCACAACTTGGAGGACTTGCCATGGGACAACGTTTAGCACCGGCTCTAGCAATTTGCTTCATGAGCAAGATTGAACGACCGGTAATAGAACGGCTTCCCGTACTGCCGATACATCGACGACTGCTGTGTCGTAACAGCAACGCAGTCCGAAATGGATGAGCTGTTCAACATTCTTAACAGTCAGTCACACGTTTCATCGGGTTCTTCTTGGTCTACACTGTTTAAAGTGGTTTGTTTTCAAAACAAACTCCATATTCGAAATCCTCATTCAAAGTCCTTTGCAAATGTGAACTAATCAGCTGTTCTCAAGGAATATCTCATTTCACTTAAATATTGCCTACAGCGACAGGTTCTCGTCCGATATAATTGCACTCATGGGATACGTTTAGCTAATCACCCACCTGCGACACTAATTAGTAGCTGTGTTGTAGGACGAAGAGCACATAGGCGCGGTGCAATGGAAATTCCTGGACTTCATCACATTTGCGGAATGGCCACCGTACTCACCGGATCTGACTCCGGCGAATCACAATTTGTAATCCATTTTTGAGACCGGGGTCTGTGCTAAGCGCCACCACCATGGAAGCCCTGAAAGGAACTTCCGCGCCGAGAGTGGAACCGACTATCTCCAGATGACCTGCTGACCATCGTCGAAAACTTCACCCAGCCTTTCGTTCTTTGTATTCGCGCCAAGGGGGTGACTACCTTGAATCCGGTCGAACATAGTGTTGCCAAATGTCTATGTCGTTGTTATTTATGCGTTATTCTGTTAAGTTGTTGGCTGCTCCATAGCTATAATGACAAATCTTTCATCAAGTTATTCTGGAACGCACTGCATGTGAGTGGAATTTGCAAATAATAAATTAAGATCAGATGATTCTAACAATTAATGAATGAAGGCAGATGTAAACGGCTCACAGCATGTCCATGGTTGCAACACAGGTAGCTTTGTCTTGCTGCCCGGTCGTCATGGTACCATTGTACATGCTTAATGAAAATTGCCCTCCGCTGTACCAATTAGAAAACAGATGGCAGCACTTGGGAATTTAACAGCTACTGATAAGGCAGGTGCGAAAATAGGCAAGGTGGCAATCCACAATACAACTCACTGGACCGACTTCCTTTTCCGTTTCTCTCTAATACAATTGCAACACACAGAAACTGTTCTTAAAACAACGATATTTTCATCTACAAAATCTGTGAATTAAAAAGTTCAACGCATATTTTTGATGAAAAACAATTTCAAGGCAGAAAAGGTAGTGACGAAAGTTTTCACTATGAAGGGAGGCAAATGTGGTTTATTTCAGCGATTTAGGTTGATCAGAATGTATACCAAAGTCTAAAAAACAGAATAAACCTATAACGAATACGAGCAAATGTGAGGAAGCTAAGCAAAAAAACCTAAAAAATATATGCGGTTGCCAAACGTCATGGCTGCAATATTACTCTGAAATTCTCACAAAGGTAAGAACCTTTTTACGAATACAATATTAAAGATATCATAAAAAGCGAGAACACCCATTGTTATTAATGGTGAAAAATTGGAAAACATTTTTGAGTGGCTGCTAAGCGTTTGTTGGAAAAGATAATGATCACGTCGTGGTCACGAGGGAATGGAAAGTTCGAATAGTGCGCGTCATACAACTATGGTGAAATAATCAGGATGCACAGGCATCAATGCTAGCGATTCTTTAGCACACGTGCACTGTTTCAAATGGTCTTTGTATTTTCTCAACGTCACCCTTACAGAGTAGGGGCACCTCTTTGTGGGGCACTAGGACCAATACTAGGCGAGATTTGGCGCCACGAGGAGGCAACAATTATACTATTCATTTTCACGTTGAATTTCGAGACATTTCAAATCAAATGGAAGACTCTTCGAGAGTCAAATGGATTCAAATCGTAAAAAATTTGCCGAAAATCACCGTAAATCGTAAAATCGTAAATCGTAAATCGTAATTACGCACACCCCTGCAAGCAAGCAGCTACTGCACTCCTAGCAGGTCAGCGATTGTAGCTTTCCGTTATCTCCTTGTGTTTCGCTGGACGGCACATTGAAACACGTCTGCTATGTCGAGCTTTCAAAAATTGTTAAAGATAGGTGTGGAGAATTTGGTTAAAGATAGCATTGGCGAGATAAGGCACGACCTCACAGTAAAATTTAGTGCCTACAGCTGCTGTGAAAAGGTCACGATGATTCCCCTTGACATGGATGTAAACTCTCCCGACTAAACGATTCTTCTTCTTTTTCTTCAGCGTTTGTCCCGCTTCGTCACGGGGTCCGCTCTTCTGGTGTCATGATGCCACCTTTCCCGGTCATGCGCTTGATCAGGGTGGACGCCAATTACTTTCATGTCCATGTGTAACGTATACGACCAACGCTGCTTCGGGCGTCCTCTAGGCCGCTTTCCTGACACTTCCAACTCAAGGCCTATCTTGCGGACGCTGTCTTCCTTTCCACGCAGAACGTGGCCGTAGCATCGTAAGCGAGCTTCGCGCATCTTGTCCACTATCGGCGCGACACCGAACTTCTGCCGAATGGCATCATTTCGAATGCGGTCCATGCGGGTGACTCCAGGCATCCAGCGCAGCATCTTCGTCTCCATGACGCTGAGGCGCGTTTCAACTTCGTTAGTCGCAGTCCAACACTCAGCGCCGTACATTGCTGCTGGCCGGACGACTGCTCTGTAGATCTTCGACTTCAGGTGCTCTGGTATCCTCCTATCGCAGAGCACGCCAGTCAGCGAACGCCACTTGGACCAAGCTGCACTCACGCGTGAGTTCACTTCAACCATCAGACCGCCGTCAGACGCTATTGCTGATCCCAGGTGTTTAAACGCCGAAGTGCGTGCAAGCTCAGTACCGTTAATCTTAATGGAGCCGGACAAGTTCACGTCAGTCGTAAGGTACTCGGTCTTCTTGACGTTCAATTTGAGTCCGAACCTCGCCAGACGGTCGCACCAAGCTTGCACCTGCCGCTCGAGATCGTCTTTCTCTTCGCAAGCGAGCATCACATCATCAGCATAAAGCAGCGTCCATGGAACAGGCTGCTGAAGATCTCGCGTAATGGCATCCATGACGACAACAAAGAGGAGTGGAGAAAGCGCAGAACCTTGGTGCACCCCAACAGAGATGGGAAACTCCATTGAGGTTCCAGCTGCAGCTTGCACTCTACTCTTTGGGCAAGAGTAGAGCATCCGCATCCACTCTATGAGTTCCTCAGGTACGTTGTGTTGTCGCAAGGAGTACCATATAACCTCACGCGGTACGCGGTCGAAGGCCTTCTCCAGGTCGAGAAAGGCTATATGCACCGGCTTCTGTTTCTCGCGATACTTCTCCACCAGGAGGCGGGCAGCGTGTATAGCATCAATGGTCCCACAACCAGACACAAAGTCGCACTGGCTGTCGGAGAGCCTGACGATTTCACGAATTCGTCTATCGAGGATTCGCTGGAAGATCTTCATGCTGTGCGAATGCAAGCGAATCGGACGATAATTGGAGCAGTCTGCAGGACTGCCTTTCTTCTTCCAAATAGGATTCGTCGTACTGTTGTGCCAACACTCTGGTACTTTCTTCTCCTTTACTACCTGGTTGAAGAATTCAGCCAACCACTCAGCAGGATACCAGAGCTTCGACTTCCAAACATCGGCTGCCAGATTATCCAGTCCTGTCGCCTTGCATGGCTTCATCTTTTTTAGAGCCGCTTCAGTTTCCTCCACGGTGATCTTGAGAACGGGAACGTGAACAGAATCTACAGAAGGGATGGCCGGGTGAGGAAATTCCATAGTGGAAATTTCCTCAAAGTAATCACGCCATCGCTTCAGCGCCTTTTTGCGGTCTGTCTGAAGATGGCCGCTCTCATCATTGATGCCAAAGAACTTTTCAATATCCTCGGTTTGGCGATGGCGGGTCTTAGCAAGTCGGCACAAATACAGCTCACCATCGCGCGACGCGAGCTTTTCGTTGACATCACTATAATGAGTGGCTTTCGCAACAGCCACGGCTTTCTTTGCAGCTTTCTTCGCTTTCTGATACTTCTACCAGTTGTCGGCTGTTTTATCGCCGAGAAACACATGATACGGCGACTTCTTCTCTCGAACCTCGCTTTCACATCGTCTGTCCACAGCCATGTCTGCTTGTCGACTTTGCGTCGTCCAGGTTTCGTAATGCCGAGTTCCGACTGTGCAGCTTGACGTATCGCGTCGTCGCCATCTTCCAAGTCTCGTCGACAGTCGTGCCTGTTGGCAACCGTACGCGGGAAATCACAGCTGCTTCCTTCTCTTTCATTCGCCACCACTTGATTCTTGCAGCACCGCATCGCTCGATCTGCTTCGGCCTCGGAGCGAAGATATTTAGGGTGCAGATCAGCGATCGGTTCTGTGGGGTGGCACGATCTTCGCGTCTGTGATAATGCTCCGTCGCGATCCTTTACAAGGACAAAGTCTATCTGAGACTTGGAGCTCCCACTATAGTATGAGATGAGGTGGGAGTCGCGTTTTCGGAAAACGGTGTTCACAATGGTCAGATTATGCGATTCCGCATACTCAAGAATGCGCTCACCATCGGCGTTACGAGACCCGTATGCGAAACCACCATGACAGCTGTACCCGTCCTTCGCAGCACCTACGTGCCCATTAAGGTCACCAGCTACTATGATGACATCTTTCGGCGGTACCTCTGCTGTCTTCTCATCAAGCAAGCTCCAAAACTCTTCCTTGGCTTGATCGGAGCAGCCACTCTGCGGAGCATACGCATAGAAGAAGTGATAGAGTTGCTCCTTCGCGGCGACAACGATCTTCATCAACCGATCGTCATAGCGTTCGACACTTACAATCGAGTCACGAAATCGTTCGGAGACCATTATTCCGACAGCACTGGTGGTCCTGGGACTTCCACATAGAACGGCTTTGAAGCCACGTCCTATGTCCCTTGATTTGCTGCAGGACCATCTCGTCTCCTGCACCGCACCGAAATCAACTCTTCTACGCTCCAGTGCTTCAACCCACTCGCACGAGCGGCCGTCAACGTACCCACATTCAGCGTTGCTACGCGGGTCCTGCTTACGTTACGGAACTTTCTGACTAGCTCAGTTGCCCCCCGATGCCGTCCTCGCATCAGGGACCCTCGCATACTTTCCACACTCGCCGGACTCTGCGAGCGCGCGTCGGCTCCCGCGGACGCCGTAGTAGCACAATCTCGAAAAATATGACTTATCATACACCATGTGATGTGACATGGGTCTTCGTAGGCCGGCCTGTCACAAGGGCCTTTCGCCTGCATTCGAGTGTCCGTGCTTAGCTTAGCTCGCGGAGCGAGCAGTTTCCAGTGGCACCACGTGGAGGAACGGACATCGCCACCGTTCTCACGACTAAACCATTACCATGTGTAAATCTGAAGCGGCACTACTGCACTTTCATTACCCAAGATGTCGAAAAGATGTCGAAAAAATGCCCAAATTTCGCGTAGAGAGGTTATGTGAGGTGCTGTACAAAACTTATACGTTACCAGCTTTTGAAGCATCTGTCTAAGGCGGTTCTTTGCGGTTTGGGCGGAGGAGGAGCTAGGTATTATATCTAGATACCACTGACATATGTTCCTGCACTGCCCACAGATTTAATCACCAGCGACGTCGACTCCACCGTACTGCCAAAAAGGGTAAGAGCACCTTCACTACATCCTTCATTGAGAATGTGTGGCACATGGCAGGTAACGACAAATGGCTGGAGCCATCGTGCAATGCTCGTGATTGCTGCTACTTTACTTATGTCAATGGATGGGAAGGTTGGTACTCCATCTAGTCAAGGGTTATGGCAAAATCCGCAGCAAAATACAAAGTGTCCTATACAGGAAGGACAACTGATGATAAGCCCTTACTGAGCATACATTTGGGACCCTATAGTGAGATATAGTATGCCTGGAAAACGTTTCGAAGGTGATAAGTACGAAAGAAAAATGAACATTAACTGTAAAAGCACAGCAACGGACAGAAATCGAACACCTGACCCCTCACCTTTCAAACAGCATAACCCACCGCTGATCCATCAATCCGCATGCAACATAGCCTTTCGTCGTTTCTCTTTAATCGACCTATGTGGCACATACCACGAGTGCGCAAGGCGCGATCCCATAGCAAACTTTGAGCGCCCCCAGCTGCTGAATTTCAGGGACTCAGCAAAAAAGAAGCATTTATTTTTCTGTTCTCTATGGAGGGTGAAGATTTTCACAGTTGTATCCATTTTCGCCATTCAGACATAGCCCGAGACTCTTTCCTTGCTATTGCAACTTTCACGAGCTTGCACGCTTTTTTTAATAGCAACTTATAAAAATCTTTACTCAAGGGCTACTTGTTTAGCATCCTTATGTTCATGGAAGGTGATGAGCAAGCTTTCTTTATGTTATATTATTTATGTAATACATGATGTGTCCATGTCTCATGAATAAATAAATAATGTTAAACGTTGTTGGTTTAAAAATTTAAAACAAATGTTAATAAAGATAATTAAAAGTAGAAAAATAATGTTGCACATTTTTCTTTTTCAAGGTGGTTCTTTTCGCAACCTATCTCCAGACGAACCTCTTTTGTTATAAAAAACAACCTTTTTTGTTGAACTACAATGAACACGGAGCTGTTAAAAATTGGCGCTAGCTAGTGACCATTTTCATTATGACGTAATCGAAAAGCATAAGATTCCTTTACTTGAAAACTTTCTGCTCCTTAGAGTGAAGTTGATCAAATCGAGATCTTCATGATATTAATCTCTATGTTTCAACTGGATTCAAGTAGCTCATATAGCTTAAGTAACTATTTTGAAATTTTCTGTTTTCTGTTTTCTGGAGAACGCGATTTTCTGTTTTCTGCTTTCTCGGAAATGTTCTCAAATTTCCGCCCATATCCATTACAAGGGTGTCCAATTTGATTTAAAAGTGTCCACTTTGGATTGACAAGTGTCCAATTTGGCTTGAAAAGCGTCCAATTTGATTTGAGAAGTGTCCAGTTCGACGTGAAGACGTGAAAATGGTATATAACAAGTGCAATTTTTTGCACGACGCGATTACACCACGTTTTTAGGAAAACTACTGATTCTCATTCCCAGCATCTACACTGTTAAGCTGTACTTTTCCTTCCTCTTTGAGAAGCGATTTTCAAATTCGTAAACAGCACCCTAAATAATTTTCTTTAACTACGTTGAATGCAGTTAAAAGAAATTATTTAGGGTCTTCATATATACATCTCGATCTATATACATCTCGATCTCATCATAAGTGCTATATAAGGACACTATACTGTTGTATCTGCCTAACATATCAACTCTGTCTTCCTTGCCTATTTCACTGTACGATGGCCGAACTGTCTACTCATATTAGACACGTATTCCTTTACGAGTTTAAATCTTGGCACTCCGCTGCAGAAGTCTATCGAAACTTGTGTCGTGTATTCGGCTCTGAAGCTCCTTTTGTACAGTCTGTATATAGCAGGTTCAAACGCTTTAGAAGCGGGAACAGGAGTCGCGAAGATGATCCTCGCTCTGGTCGACCGACATCGATATCTTTGGACTAAGTGAGGAAATTGGCGGAGCAGCATCCATATGAAGGTGCGCGCTATTTTGCTGCTGCTCTTGGCTGTTCCCGATCCACCGTGGACAATGGACTGCGATCTCTTGGAATGGTTAAAAGCTGGGTCAGTGGCTCCCGCTCGAACTGACCGGCGACAACCGGCGAAGGCGTCTGGATATATGCACTCAGCTGCTCTCACGAAGTCGCACCTTCAACTGGCTGGACACCATCGTCACAGGAGACGAAAAATGGGTCCTCTACGTCAACCACACTCGTAGACGTGCGTGGTGCCAACGCGATGAAGTACCGAAATCTTTCGTAAAAGGTGAACTTCAACGAGGAAGGTCATGCTGAGCGTCTGGTGGGGAGTTTCTGGGATCTACCATTTCGAGCTGCTGCCTGACGGAACGACTGTCACTGCCGAGGTCTACGCTACCAAGCTGCAGAGACTGGCCGACAAGATGCGCAAGGAACAGCCCAGACTTGACAAAGCTCGCTTGCTGCACGATAACGTGCGCCCACACATCGCGAAAACGACTTCTCAGAAAATTCTGGAACTCGGATGGGAGGTCCTGCAGCATTCACCGTACAACCCAGATCTGGCTCCAAGCGACTACTACCTTTTTCGATCATTTCAGCATCATCTGCAAGGACAGCAGCGTTATGAGGATCATGACCACCTCAAAAATGACCTCCGAGCTTTTTTTCGCCTCCAAGTCGTCGAATTTCTACGCCAGAGGAATTCAAGTCTTGTGAAATGTTGGAGGAGGGTAGTTGATGTTAGGTTAGGTTGACTAATAGGTTGACTAATAGGTATTAGGTTGACTAATAAAATGTTGATAAAAATTGTGTTATTTTGAAAAAATCGTTGTACTTCTGCAGATACTTTCTGCACACCCTAATATATATATACATATATATATATATATATATATATATATATATACATTGTTTCGTTACTGTATCACAAGCTCCTGGTCGGGATACAATAATGAATCAATGTCAATCGATAATGGATAAAGGACAAAGGAGGCGCTAAGCATTCCCATTTGGGACTCGCCACGCATTCTACTTCTACGGAATGTTGTGGAGACAACCTGAATGCGTATTTTGCCTATACAATGACTTGCGGCGGCTAGCCAATGGAGAAACCAGTATTTTATCGTTCTGCAACCAATTCACCGTCATTTGTGCTGGAGGCAGGAACCGATTATCGGAATAATTGTATGACCACCGCATAAACATGGTCTTTGCCCACCTGTATCCAACACCAACGCCATCCCTGCTGACCGGAGGAACGATTTCCCTGAAAATATTCACTTCTGTGAAAACTGCGAGAACACGACCTCCTTGCAAAAAAATTTTTTTTTGGTAAGCCGACAACTCATGATGTAATTGAAAACTGGAATCGAATCGCGAACGTGGGAAGATGGTAGCACTTGATTCCACGCTTCATTGAATATGGATGTTCTTTGTTAGATTTACTTTTTGGGATTAGATATCGTGTTTAACGAAGTGCAGATAGGGGCGTGGTCTTTCGCTGAGAAGCACATGGATGTGCTTTCATGTGGCATGAAATCACTCCTGTGGTGAACTCTAGGCGAGCCAATTTGTAATTAATCTCATAGCTCTACTCCACGTATTATGTCAAATTCGTCCGTAGAAGTATACAGTGTCGGAGACAACCATCTAGCTGCGATTCTTGTAGTTACGGTAAGGAACTTTTACAGCATGTGCTTTAGAAGGCCAGAGGTAAGAGGGTAGATTTGAGTTTAAAAATATTTACATCCTTACAAACAAAGTACAAATAGGCCTGTTAACCGCGCTAATATTAATAGCAACTCTAATGCAGCACATCCAAAGAACCGAATAAAAGTTTAATATGGTTTCAGAAAAAAGTGATAAAGATTTATTGGAAAGGAAAATAAAGGAAAGTAACATACCCATATTCTAATCACCTCCGCCGTGTGTCTTTCTGGCTTGCGCAGCTGCATATTATACAGGGTGCATAAAAAGTATTGACTCAGCAAATGGCGGTTGGGGAAATAGCAATGCGCTGTAAGATTGAACATGTTCATGTCCAAAATACGAAAAATGTTACGAACACGACAGAATAACTCGTAATCGATATGGGCTTCTTTCATGCGACCACAGGAGCGAAAACAACAGGAAAACTCATCGGCGGGGCGCCGCAAGCACTCTGCGTGGATTTCGTACCGTGCTTTGAACAGGGTAGTCTTCAGCGACGGTTCACTACTGTTGGAAGTACCCTAGACCTTATTCTCTAAAATCGCTCAAAATAGTAATCCAGCGGATTCATGTTCAAGCAGTGCTCGTCTAAGAGGATGCTCACACCTGCGCACTTTTATTTGTTTGCTGTTTGGACAGAGATTGATAATTTTGAATTTGAACGTTATCGTGCTTGAACATTTTGTAAGCATCATCTGTTATGACAGAGACGTTGTTGACTTTTAAGCTATTCACCTCTCTCCTTACCTACCGTTTCGAACAGCGAACAATTGTCTTGCTAACGAAGTTTTCATTTATTTTGGAAACAGCCAAGAAAGCGCCACCATATCGACGACGGTATCATCATGTTTCTTCAATTTTCTCGAGTTGTCTTTTGAGCACGATACGGACAACAAAAATAAACATAAAAACCTTGAAAAATAGAAAGAGAAAGCTGGAGCTGAAACAAAAAGAAGATGCGTCAATACTTTTCACGCATCCTGTATATAGGATCCGTTTGAAAATGTTCGGATAACGACAACTTCGACAAAATAGAAATTCTGTCTGCTATTGGTGTCTCCGATGTGTGTTAGCTAGTATAATTCTGTAGAGTAGCGTTCCAAGTTCTCAGCTTCTTTGTTTTTGGTTTTTTCCGCCTGTGTTCAAGGTGTGTGTGTCGAGCAGGGGGGGGGGGGGGGCTTTGATGTGGGCTGTCAGGCTTTGGATGTCTCTCATTGTCAGTCTTTTGTTACTAGAAAAATGCATATGCTAATTCTGTTGTTCTTTTTATCAGGTTGTCCCATAAGTCCTTGCAGTTTTTTTCAACGATTCACTGCAGATTTCGCCGGCGGTCTCTTGCAAGCTCTATGCAGCTTTCGAAACAGAACGATTTGCTCTATCAAAACATGTATTGCATTTCTTTTGTCATGTTTTGTCAGAATTTTGTCAATTTTTAGGTTGTTGAAGTGAAAAGTGAAAAAGTGAAAAAGTAGCCATTTGCGCACTTGTTCTTTCCGCTTAGGTTCGCAATTTTTTGCGCAGTTTTTTATAGCACTTGGAAAAAATGTTCTTTGAGTTGGTCCTATTTTCTAACTTGTCCTTTATTGATTTTTAGGCCATCAAATTGAGACGTCCGAAGGAGGATCGTTGTTTTTGCCGACAGCTCCTGCTCTGTGGTCGGACTTTTTGGGTGGGTGTTATATGTCATTCGAAAGAGAATGTCTTGCTCTACAAGAATTTGTGCCGCACTTATTGATTTCTATTGAATGTCAACAAAATGCCAAAAAGAGAAAAATCGTCTCCACCAACAACTCCTTCTCCTTCTTCAGTTGTTGATATTCGACAGAAATCAGCGTAAGCCAATAAACGCGACACAAATTCTTACTGAGCAAGGCATTCTCTTCCAAACGACATATAACACCTAGCAAAAAAGGCCAACCACAGAACCGGAGTTTTGGTAAAAATTCGGACGGAAAAGTCGGAATTCCCAATTTGATCGCCTAAAAATCAATAAAGGGCAAGTAAGAAAATAGGTTCAACACATTTTCTTATAGTACAAAACATTATCTTCCAGGTGCTATAAAAAACTTCTCAAAAAATTGCAAACCTAAGCGGGTAGAACAATTGCGCAAATGTCTACTTTTCACTTTTTCACTTTTCACTTCAACGACAAATTGACAAAATTCATTATTAAAAATAAAGTGCAATACATATTCTGATAGAGCGAATCATTCTCTTTCGAAAGCTATGCAGCGCTATGCAAGAGACCGCCGGCGAAATCTGCAGTGAATCGTTGAAAAAACTGCAAGGAATTATGGGACAACCTAATAGTCATTGATCGTAATCAATTTCAGCATGTCTCTTCTGCACTGTTGCATTGTCTATAAAATTTTTGCTTTAATCGAGTGCTAGGGATGTTCTGTCCTTCAGTTTTATGTTAGCCTTTCTCTAGTTTGGTAATTTTTTAGTTTGAAATAGTTGGTTGTGTTTTCAGTTCTTTGCTTCTACGGTGTCCATATTTACGTTGGTATATCTATTTTCCTTGATTTTGATTTTTCACTTCTATCTGTGGTTAGCTGGTCAAGTGCCTACTGTTCTCTGATGTATTAGCGGCCCTCTGGCGCATAAATAAATAAATTTCGCGGTCTCGGAATTTTTGGTGGGCCCGATAAGTGCAATTTCGAGGATCGAAAATCTTCGGATAATCGACTGATTTGAATAATGGTATGGATCCCGGATATTTGGGTCGCTATGAACGGTGTTGCGATCGGTGGCCCCGCAGGCTGAGGCGTCCCTCAAGTTGCCTTTGCGGCTCCGTGTCGCTCCAAGGGCACCGGAGGGTCCCAGATCTTACCTAGCCCCACAGGTCTCCCCACGTATTGCCAATATCGCACGTATTGCCTAAACGTATTGATGGAACTCCAGCTCCCGGGCCAGCCTCTTCCCTTGGCTTCAAACCACCCGGCCTCCCCGCTTCCACTCCGCTCCAGGGGGACGACCCGATCCCAGAGGGACCCACAAGGTGATATATGACAACACACAATATATGCACACATGGCCACTGCCCCTTGATACAAAGGGACTTACCCGATTCCTCCACACGCACACAATATAAGTCCATGAGATTCATTCCACTTCGCGTCCAGTAAGTAGCCACAATCCGACAATAGAGGAGAATATAGTCAGGCGTCCTCCGTGGCCGTCGTAGTGAGACTTCCTGAGGCCGCGGATGTGAGCATGATGCTCACTAGACCCCGCGGTCCTCTCCTGGCGCTCCCGTCCGTTGTGTCAGCAGCGAATAGTGCAGGGACGAGGCCCCGCGGTAGCCATCCGGAACAGGGAGCAGAGCGAGAGGTCGGCAGACCTCGTCGCGGGAGCACGGGACGTCGAATGCGGCCGCGCGCCCGTCGAGAGGAGGCGGCGCGCGCCGATCGATGGTGTTACGTCACCGATTTTCCCATGCTCCCAGGCCGATCGAAGGCGCCTCATCGGCAAGCTACCGTGGGAACAGCGCGCCCGGGCCGGCCACGGACCGAGGAGCGAATCGCGGGTTCGCGACAAACGGATATATCCGACAGGATATCCGAAAATCATTCATTCTAATGTGTACTGTACATAAGTAGACCAGTTTACGCCTGCCAAACCGGGTCTTTTGTCCATGTGACATAAACCACGACAAAACTTGGCTTCATCTGCTGACCTCCTATTCATCCGGCCAATTGCCTAGGAGAGACGTCTCCTTCATATGATAACAGCGCTAGTACTAGATTAGCTTTCAAACGCTTTAGCAGCGTTATCTGTGTTTTTATCCATTCTGGGACATAGGAGCGTCGTATTGTTTATTCTTAAGTTGAACTCGCGTGTAGCGCAGTCGGAGGAGGTGCGACTGTCGCATGCACCCGATACCAGGTTCCTGGTTCGGATTTCCCGCCCAGGCCAACCAAGCCTTCCATCCCTCCGGGGTCGATGAATTGGTACCAGACTTGTCTGGGAAGGATAAAGCGCTGACTTGTTCATCGGCTGGCCACCGCAAGTCATTGTATGGCCAAATACGCATTCATGTCGCCTCCACGACATCCCGTAGAAGTAGAATGCGCTGGCGCATCCCAGAAGGGATTGAGTAACGCCGTCCTTTATCCTTATCCTTTAAGTTGAACTCAGATAAATTTACAGGTTTCGTCAATTGGCCTCTGCTCCAACCTTTTTATAATCGTATGTTTTCCGCGAGCTGATACTCTATGGAACCCTTTTGGTCAACTGATCTGCTGGCAGGCGATTTCAGACGTCATTCATTGCATGATTTTCACATTCTACATGGGACCTATGATATTTTTGTGAGTTCAGCTTCATTATCAAAAGTATGGCACATGTCAAATTTTAAAGTGGTTCGAGCCTCACTTACTATTAAGTTTTCATTAGTATTGACTAATATTAGTTTAATAATCTCGAAGATACCAAAATGCTGCTTGAACCGTGTTATTAGCAACGGCCCTAACAGCCCTGTATTAACTAATCGAACAGACTTGCTCAATTATACTCTTGGTGGTAGTGTGGTGATACAATCTACAGGGTGGCTACAAATTTTGATCAACAATTTTCTGAGGGTGAGATTAGAGTAGACTACAGTAGTTCTGACGTGTGCTCGTGCAGAAACTCCACGTCATCCGGATTAACGTTCAACACTTCATTTTCTAATCTTCTCATCGAAGCACCATCACGCATCTCATCTGGGCGAAAGAGCTCGAACACCGAAGGTTAAAAAAAGGCTCCACACCAGTGAAGGACTGTAAAGAGGATTGTGGCGCAGAGCAGGCAACGGTGACACCATCACTCGTTTCCAACTACAAGCCGACCTCGGGCTGTCGACTTCATTTGTGAGGGCTGCTTATTGAACGTCGTCTGGACTGACAAGAAAATATTCACAGTTGAGGTTGCTCACACCACTAAAAAATCACAGACAACTTCCGTCTCCGACCGAGAAAAAAGCCTCATAAACCCCGTATACGCTCAAGAAGCCTGTTTCCGAAATCAGTGAAGGTTGGGCTGAAATAACATCGAATGCAAAACACTCCTTCTTTTCGAGAAGAAATGTCAAATTCAACTCCGATCCTTTCAATAGTGTTGTTCAAAAATGTAATCTGATTAAGTAGGCTAAAAGTATTTCCAAAAAGAAGGTCGGCATTCAGCAGGAATAGAGGCCAGCATGTAGATCAAAGCCGGTGGCGATGTCCGTTTTTCCTCGTGTGCCGCTGGAAACTGCTCGCTTTGTGAGCTAAGCTAAGCACGGACAATCGAATGCAGGTGAAGGCCCTTGTGACAGGCCGGCCTACGAAGACCCATATCACATTACAGGGTGCATGTCAGTTCACATGTATTGAGATAGTGCTAAGGCTTCCGCGGGAGCCGACGCGCACTCGCAGAGCCCGGAGAGTGTGGAAAGCATGCGAGGGTGCCTGATGCGAGGACGGCATCGGGGGCAACTGAGCTGGTCCGAAAGTCCCGTAACGTAAGCAGTACCCGCGTGGCAACACTTAATGTGGGTACGTTGACGGGCCGCTCGTGCGAGTTGGTAGAAGCACAGGAGCGAAGAAGAGTTGATTTCTGTGCGGTGCAGGAGACCAGGTGGTTCTGCCGCATGTCAAGGGACATAGAACGAGGCTTTAAGGCCGTCCTATGTGGAAGTCCCAGGACCACCAGTGGTGTCGGATTTATCGTCTCCGAACGATTTCTTAACTCGATTGTGAGTCTCGGCCGCTTCAATCGATTGATGAAGATCGTTGTCGCCGCTAAGGAGCGACTCTATCACTTCTCCTCTGTGTATGTTCCGCAGTGTGGCTGCTCCGATCAAACCAAGGGTGAGTGTTGGAGCCTGCTTGAAGAGAAGACAGCAGAGGTACCGCCAAATGATATCATCATAGTCGCTGGTGACCTTAATGGGCACGTAGGTGCTACGAAGGACGGGTACAGCTGTCATGTGGTTTCGGATACGGGTCACGTAACGCCGATGATGAGCGTATTCATGAGTATGCGGGATCGCATAATCTCACCATTTTAAACACCGTTTCCGAAAACGCGACCCCACTGCATCTCATACTACAGTGGGAGTTCCAAGTCTCAGATAGACTTTGTCCTTGTGAAGGATCGCGACGGAGCATTGTCACAGACGCGAAGGTCGTACCGCCCCACAGCATCGACCGCTGATCTGCACCCTAAATATCGTCCCTCCGAGGCCGAAGCAGATCGAGCGATGCGAACTGCAAGAATCAAGTGGTGGCGAATGAAAGAGAAGGAAGTAGCTTTGATTTCCCGCGTACGGTTCCCGACAGTCACGACTGTCGACGAAACTTGGAAGAGAGCAACCGACGCGATACGCCAAGCTGCAAGATTGGAACTCGGCACTACGAAACCTAGACGACGCAAAGTCGACAAGCAGACAAGGCTGTGTACAGACGACGTGAAAGCGAAGGTTCGAGAGAAGAAGTCGTTGTATCATGTGTTTCTCGGCGATAAAACAGCCGACAACTGGCAGAAGTATCCGAAAACGAAGAAAGCTGCAAAGAATGCCGTGGCTATTGCGAAAGCCACTCATTATAGTGATGTCAACGAAAAGCTCGCGTCGCGCGATGGTGAGCAGTATTTGTACCGACTTGCTAAGACCCGCCATCGCCAAATCGAGGATATTGAAAAGTTCTTTGGCATCAATGATGAGAGCGGCTATCTTCTGACAGACCGCAAAAAGGCGCTGAAGCGATGGAGTGATTACTTTGAGGAAATCTCTACAGTAGAATTTCCTCATCCAGCCATTCCTTCTGTGGATTGTTTTCACGGTCCCGTTCACAAGATCACCGTGATGGCAACAGAAGCGGCTCTGAAGAAGATTAAGCCAAGGCGACAGGACCGTATGATCTGGTAGCCGGTCTTTGGAAGTCGAAGCTCTGGTATCCTGCTGAGCGGTTGACTGAGTTCTTCAACCAGGTAGTAAAGGAAAGGAAAGTACCGGAGTGTTGACACAACTTTTCGATTCGACGATTCCGATTTGGAATAAGAAGGGCAGTCCTGCAGACTGGTCTTCTTGCAGACTCTTGATTATTTACACGTCGCGAGAACTTCAATACCATGTGCTTTCATATGAGCCTCGTACATTTTCAAAAGCGTTACTAGCAGCAATGTTAGAATCTTTCATACAGTACGTGGATTTTTAAGGTACTCCGCAGTTTTTGCAAGCTCTAATGCGTTTTTATCTTTTAAACCTTAAACGAAGCACAAACAAGTCAATACGGCAACTTTGTGGATATTATAACAAGTATTCAAGCGAATCACAATCAATCGAGTATAAAACGCAAAACATCAAAGGAGTACATGGCGCGACCCACAGCACTTATACGTCAGAAAATTCTCATTTTCTTAAGCTATGAATTTTAACTTCATCAGTACTGTTAGTGTAAGCAAAGTTATCACCTTTTAAACAGTGCATACATTTTTTTAGGCAACCTGTATTTCTCAAAGTAAAAATTTTATAAAGTTTCAACAATTTGTTCACGTATTGCAAAGTAAATTAAAACCTCAAAGAAAGTTATGCTAAAATTTTACTAAGGCAAAAAACAATTCGAACCATTTTGGAGAGTCCGTAGTTTAAATAGAAGAAGCTCATTTCGATTTGGAAGAGTTCGCTTTAATTTTAAAAGTCTTAGGTTAGCTACGAGGAGTGTCCAAATTGATTTGAGAAGTTTTGAATTTAATTTGAAAAGTGTCCAGTTCGACGTGAAAATAGAATATATAGCATGGGCACATTCAGCAGTGAACACACATGCGGATAGAATAAAACACCAATCTTACTCTTCGGAGGAGAAGGTACGAAAGAATTACATGGCTATAAATTCAGCAACGTCGGCTTCATGAAAGCTTTCTCGCGCTACTGCGGAATTATCCTAATGGCTTGTTTCGAGTCGACGTTGTACTGTCACCTACTGATATCCGTGAACCGATTCTGTGCGATCTATTTCCCACTTCACAATTCTAAAGTGCTAACGTAGGTATTACGTTGAACGAATTAGTCGAAGTTCTATGGTAAACTCATTGAACGGTAGTGTTTCAGTCCCAGAGTAACAACGTGCTTAATAATCGTCGCTTTGGTAATTATTTTTCTGCAACTGCTGTTCTATTACATCTTAGGTAAGTGATTGGCTGCAGGCTTATTTAGAGTAATTCTATTCTTTTCCTTTTAAGCAATAAAGAATGAAGACGCTTGTGCATGAAAGTTGCTTCGTTTCTTTGCAATTCCTGTTGTAATGTCGAACACGGTAACACTAGGATTGATAAGCGATAAGTAGTCAGGTGAAATGAGGCAATACGAAAACAGCTAAAGACATAGGCCACACACAAACTTCAAATAAATGATCTCTTGCCTTCGCTGCTTAAAGAATTTGCACTGGATGGTACTTTTCAACCTCTCGAATATTTCCAATAAAATATGGTGACGTTGCTGTTCTGATTTCAATTATGTTCTTCGAAGCATATCAAAAGCCTAAGCTGTACCGATAAAAAACTACTGATAAGAAGCGTCTAGTAGAATTAATTTATCGTTGGAAACACTTGCAAAAATGTCACGTGAGCTTCATAAACTTTACGAATTGAACAGAATTCTTGTTGAAAGACTGACGACATTGGTTGTAATTAAAAATCTCTTACCATTGTCATTAACTTCTTTAATAGCACCGATGGGAAGCGTTTTGTTATAGAACGAATGCCATATTACGACAGTAGGGCAGCTCTTGGCTTGGTAATTTCATCAGCGTCAGAAGAAAAACATGCAGCACTTAGCCAGTCGAAAGAGGCTGACTTGCGTCGTCATTTCACCAAAGTTGCTTTTTCCCGAACGAGATGTGGAGCGTGGATCTATCCTAGTCGGGAGGAGGCAACCGTGAACTTCCAATTGGACGCATCATGTCATGCCACACAACCACAACCCTTGAATTTAAATGAATGCTTTGGCAGTGCCCTGCAGTTGCTTTTTGATACATGAAGTCATCTCATCTTTCTTCTCAGTTGTACTATGCAATTTACTGTGGATCTAATGAGAAGTTAGATAGTTAGATAGGTGGTCGAGATCGGACAAAATCCACTAACGCTGTTTTAGCCTGGTCCTGATTGGTGAAAGTTTTGCCATCGAAATGTTCTGAAAGTGTTTGAAAGGGTGGTAGTCGGTTGGCGAAAGGCCTGGAGAATGTGGCGGGTGAGGGAAAACTTAAACCCTTCATTCGTTCAATTTTCGATTATTGATTTGTGAAACGTATTGGCGAGCGTTACCATGCAAAAGAATCGGGCCTCTTCTGTTGACCAATGCTGGCTGCAGTTGACGCAGTTTTCGGCGCATTTCGTCGATTTCATTCCAGTAGGACTCCGCTGTGACCGTTTGGCCTGGTTGGTGCCGAAAAGTTGCAATGGATCACATCAGCCGACGACCACCACACAGTGACTATTACCTTGCATCCGCCACAGCAGTTTTACTGACTTCTAGCTCATCCGCGATACTGCGAACTGTTTGGGATGGTTCAGCTTCCACCAACTCCTTCATCTCGTCGTCCAGGATTGCTCTAGGTCGACCGCTACGGAGGTCATCTTCGAGGTTGAAATCTCCGGTCCGAAATTTACTGAACCACGGACGTGCAGTGCTTCCTCCAACATTATTAGGCCCCACACTTTATTGATTTGTCGAGCTGTCTCGGCTGCGGATCGTCCCAATTCGAGGTTAAAATGAAATACCGTTCGAAATTCTCCTTTGACGTACCTCAATAAGCCTTTCAAGAACATAAGTATAAAACAGAAAGTAGCACTAATGCGCAATGCAAATTGAATTTTAACTGAATCATAGACGAATGAAGAGTAGTAATACAAAACGCTAAGAACTTTCCTAATAGTTGTTAATACGACAACCTAATAGTTGCTGCGGTTCCATGACCAACTAGTTCGTACTTATAGAATCAGCAAAGGCTGTTATGGAAAGAAGCACTGCCTCGCCTAATCATAGGCTCGAAAGACTATATCCTTACGCTTAGGTGTGACCTGCCAAGAATGTTGCTCAAGAGTGCTGCGTAATTAGTGAATTTCACACAAGTCATTTTGTGTATTACTTTTATAAATTGCTCTCATGTGTCCTTTAACAATTTGTTAAGACACATTCAAATTGTAGTTGGGCTAGTATGAATGTGAAAGATAATACGCCTTCTCAAAATTTTATTTCAAAATGACTTCTATGAAGTCAATGGTTCAATAAGGAAGAAAAGTTTACAGTGTGCATGCAGTGAGCCATATTGAATAAGTGAAATTCGTTCTTGCAAAGAGAGCTATGGTGGTATATATGGCTCTTCTCAGCAGGCAGATTTATTTCTGGTAAAATATGCTTTCATTTCTTGTTATGTTGCCGATCGTAGAGCTAGTTGTCATGTTTTTCGCTTGTTGGTTATGTTGTTTTGTTATTGGCTTAAATAAAATAAATAAGTAAACTATGAAACAGTAGCTGGAACTCTCGTAAAAGCTCATGGGAGGGAATGAAGCAATCACTGTATGTTTCCCACGAATTAGATTCCCGAGTGTTTGTACTTCACTAGACTAGAGATATCGAGAGGGTTAACGATTTCGGGACCGGACCTTAGATACCCCTTAGATACTTCGCTCTGGTAGCCCCGCCCGCGCGGACTAGTTGTCAAGGGCCAGCGGTGCGACTGGTCATCAGCTGCTTTATGTAGCGCGTTCGATAGGAACCCCTTCCGCTTCTACGTATCCCCATCTCTGTTTCCCCATCTACACCAGCCATCTTGCTATTTCATGAAGATTGCTGTACTACTGGCTACAAGTACCCTTCTTGATAAGCGAGGTGGTGTGGTATCTTCAAGTGGATGCTCCGATCTCCAAACCTGCTGGTAAGTCGATCTGCTCCCTTTGATGCGTGCTGACGATTATTTTGTATTCATACTCATACTTTTGCCAGATTTCTTGCTATCCATAAGGTTATCATCGTATGCGTCTTTAACTTCCCAATCAAAAGTGGGACTATCCTACTATATATAAAGGAGCAAGTGTGTGTGTATGTGTGTGTGTTTCCGACACAACTGGAATGAGGGCATTGAGTAGCCGAACACGAACCCTGCATGGCGAGCGGGAGACGTGCCGAACACGTCGGCAACTGTGCATGGGCATTTAGATGATCATAGACGGGAAGGGTTTTTAGAGGCAACCAATATCGATCGATATTATCGATTTTTTGTAGATGTCGTTCAAGCGATACGAAACTTCAGCCCGGGGGCAATCGAGGTCGCTGAACACAAATCTGAAGTTTGTTTTAAACTGACGATCACCATCAATCGATATTGGGCAAATAAGCGTTTTTGTGGGTGTCGTCCATTTTTTCGCTTTTTTTCTAACTTGCCCTAATCGACGTAGTTAAGATGTTCTTCCTGAAGAAACCATGACATAGGTGGCAGCTACAATTGATGACGAGAAGTTATTGCCACGGCGAAGCCGTCAAGAAGCCGTCGGTGCGGCCGTGAGGCTGCACGGACGGCTGGTGTTAGTATAGACCGTTAGACATAGATTAGTATGGACCTTTGAACCTTTCATTAGTATTGTAGCCTTTTATCTCCAAGTTGGGTTGACGAGTTTTCTTGCTCCTCTTTTACTATTCCCTTTTCCTACTCTATTAACTCCGGACGGGGTTAACATTCATGACATGTCTGGACCCACAACTCTAAACCAAAACAAATTGAAACATCCTTTCTTGAATGCAACACATTTGATATCGCTTTAATTGGCACCGCTCCCACCATTACCTGTCATTACTGATTCACACAACCATTCGAAGATGGCAGTAGCAGCATGCCATCCGAATGGAGATCGTCCGCTTGCACCGCGTAAACTCACCCGACCGCATGTGCTCGCTCCGCTCTTCCGCCCTGTTGGGGTATCTAAAGTAACGCACCCAACGATTTCTTGAAATTGACTTCTTGATGCGAATTACTGTGCTATTGCCAGCCTTTTAATGATAATAAGGATAAAATCTGCGTTGAAGGCGGATGTGCGTTCGTCTATGTTGACGACTACTGGCACTTCACTCTCATTTCAACGCCGACGTGCATCAATGGCGTGCCATGGGTGTCCAGTCTGGAAAAGCTGCTTTCGCTGGTTTTCCTTGTTCTAGCGATTGACTTCATCACACTATCACGCGTGCATATATACAACAGACAGGTACGTGTTTTTCAATATCGAGCCGACGACATAGTTATCGATCGACATTATGTGATCGACGCTGTGAATGATGTTAATCAGTCGACTGGTTTCGTTGTAAGTGTTGT
The DNA here is from genome assembly GCA_947359475.1 of Heligmosomoides polygyrus bakeri. Classification (NCBI taxonomy): domain Eukaryota; kingdom Metazoa; phylum Nematoda; class Chromadorea; order Rhabditida; family Heligmosomidae; genus Heligmosomoides; species Heligmosomoides polygyrus. The sequence goes on from OX375865.1 coordinate 16,950,963, forward strand.
AAATGGGGACCGTAAGAAAACACGTGTGCATCATCCAACGGGATGTTGTTTGAACAAAATTGTTAATGAAAAGTGTCATCGTGGGCCACATTAAGCATAGATACTATATGGTGTGATCATCTGTATCACTTGTCGTCCCGTTGATCAACGGGCCGCTCGAGCAAGCGTCAACAGCGTCTCCATTCGTCACTTTCGCGTGCCACAGTGCTCCAATGGACCCTACTCGCTCAAGGGATGCTAAAAGCGTCATATCATTCGTTCAGGGCTTTCACGAAGAAGTCCAACGCGTTGGTGGGATCATGGTGTTCTCTTGACATTCTGCGGAATCCAGTCGGTAACGGCTCTTGTTCAGCGGGTGTCTACAAAGCGCATTACGTGGGCGGCCCACCTAATTTTCGACAACTTGGCCCACGCGACAGCGTCTCTGATCTTCGAACGTCGGCGAAGCTCGGAACTCCGGAGGCCTTCTCTCACTTGCGTGAGTCGTGTCACTCTGAGCCTCTCGATTCCTCTCGATTCCACGCTGCGCGACGCTGATTGCGTGTTCATCCTGCTTTCCTATAGCCCAGGCGTATGTTAGGGCAGGAAGAACAGTGGAGTCGAATAGGTGGGCACGGAGTCGGACGTTCTTCGTCTTCTTCGCGACTTCTTCGACGCTCTTGAAAGCTCCCCAAGCCGCTCTTTTCCTCCTGCTCAGCTCTGGTGCTAGGTCGTTGGCCATGTTGACTTCGCGACCCAGATACACATAGCTGGAGCATTCGGAGATGTTCGTTCCGTTGAGCGAGAATGGGGCATCAGAAACCCATCCGTTCCTCATGAACATCGTCTTCGTAAGATTCAGCTGCAGTCCAACATTCCCACATACACGATCAAATTCGGCCAGCATTCGCTCCGCCTGACTGATGCTCGGTGTTATGAGCACGATTTCGTCAGCGAAGCGAAAATGGTGCAGTTGTCGGCCGTCGACCTTCAGTCCCATGTCTTCCCATTCTAGTTCGCGCATGACGTTTTCGAGGATGGCGCTGAAGAGCTTCGGGGATATGGTATCCCTTGCTGAACCCCTCTCTTCACGTCGATGACGACGTCGTTGTAGAATGGTGAGATCTTGGTCGTGAATCCGCTGTACAGCTCTCGAAGGACTCTGATGTACTGAGTAGGAACCCCCTGAGTGAGCAGGGCGTCGATGACCGCTTCAGTTTCGACACAGTCGAATGCCTTCTTCTCTTCTTGTACAGCAAGAAGGTCCTGCTGGTTTTCCACGAGATGGAAAAATTGCACTCCGACAGGTAGCGTGTGAAGAGCCGCGCCAAGGTGTTGATGAGCGCTGGCGCGAGGCTCTTCAGGTGTTCGGGTCTGACCCCGTCGAGAACAGGTGCTGTACGCTTCTTCACCGACAAGATGGCGTGTCGGATCTTGGAAGGGAGAACAGAGGGAACGACGTATCCATCCGGAGGAAGATGGCATGGGGGCCGGTGGACGTGGCTATTGAAGAGATCGGAGTAGAAGTCGTGGATGACCATCTCCATGGTCCTTCTGGAAGAAGTGACGGTTCCGTCAGGACGTCAGAAAGCGATCATCTTGGTCTTGAAGATGGTGAAGTTCCGGCGAGCATTGCGGATGCTCAGCCCTGCCTCTGCTGCTTCAGCCAACACTTCCGCCCTTCTCTCCTTGAGACCTTCCTTTATCGCCTCTCTGCATAGCTCCACGCTCGCGTATCAGCTCGAGGGTCTCCGGGGACAGGCGTCTCTTGGTGGTCTTCAAGCTCTCTGCTCCCTTAGCACTATTGCGGAGATGGTGCACGAAGCGATCGTATTCCTCGTCGTTGTTGTCCGGTATCTTCCCAAAGGCTGGCAAGAAAGATGTACATGTCACAGTTGATGGTTGTTCTGGAACTCCTTTTCTTGAACTTTTCGGCCTTCTTTCCTTGACGCGAAAAGCGGAACCTTTGCGCGAAGGAGGCGATGGTCCGATCCCGTGTGGAACTTCGGGACAACGAAAACGTCGGTCAGGCAATACTTGCTGTTGAAGATGATGTGGTCGATCTCGTTATGGAACTGGCCACCGGTGGGTTCCCAGGTCCATCGTAGGGAGGGAGGCTTCTGGAACTGTGAGTTTCCATGGATGGTCTTGGTCGACATGATAAATCAGACAGTACCTTGCTCGTTCTACGCGACGAGCACAATCAAAGCTGGCACGGAACCACATCGCTTCAGCCATAGACGTCCAATTGGGGTTGTCAGAGACTCGTACGGATCGATGTTCATGGCCAAGTGCGTGTTGACGAGTTTTAGCACAAGTACAAGTACAAACTAGAGATCAACAATATGTCTACCGTAGAGCGATAATATAACCTTCCATCTCCTCGGAAAATCGCTAATTCTTTTCGCACAGAAATCAGCGCATTGCGACTGAAAAAGTTGTCGACTGTCATTTTGGAGTCATAATTGTATTGCCAGCAGCCAGCATCTCATGGTAGATTGGCCCTTTCGTATCCCACCAAACGTATTGTAAATGTTTGCGTTAGTGTGAGTCTGGCTTCGGCTGGAGTGGTGGTTCTGCGTTGCGTTTTGATCTAGGCGGCATGACGTGCGCTGTTATCGTAGACCATCCAGCTATCCAGTCACAAGATTCTCCAGAAATTCTTCCAGATGCAGCGAGGAGAGGCTAGCAGAGTTCATTTGCACTTGCTTATGCGCCTGTCTCAGCCTATGAGAGATCCATCTTCTCATAACTGTTCGATAGCCGAGGTCGTGGAGATGCAGCTTGATGGTGGAGCTGGTGCAGACGAGGGTTGTTGCCAGTTTCCGCGTAGTTGCCTCTGGATTTGAGAGCGAGCTGCAATCCATCATCATCGATAGCAGAAGGTCGCTCACTGCGCTCTCCTCTTCAATGTTCATATCTCCTGAATCAAAGCGAGTGAGTTAACGACGCACCGTGGTGCGGCTTACAGTCCCTTCTCCAAATGGATCGGTGATATGAGAGACTGTTGGGCTTTCGTTGAGCCTCGGCACCAATCGTAGAAAATGGCTACTCGAAGCTGCTGTTGGCTAATCATCTTAGACATGTAACCAAAATGAAGCGAGAAGGCCCTTATATACATATACAGCAAAAGCTTCTGAAACCTTCTTCACGACCCTCAGTGATCCAGGATTTTTGATTTTTTCCAGAAAATTCTGAACTTTTCAAAATTTTGTTCCAAGACTTTTCGGCTAGTCTAATAATCAGTGTGAAGTTCAAATTTCGTATGTATACCTTATAAGAAGCAACCTTGCTTAAATAAAAATTTGTTGGTATCATTGGTTATAAATCTATGTCTTTTGAGATCATGTTTAAATTGTGTTTAGAAAGTCAGCCGAAGAGCAGCTTGGAGTGCAATGCTGAAAGCAAGTGAAGTGAAGTTTCTTAAGCAGGTTAGCTCTGAATGCCACTTTGACTTGTCCTTCTAACCAAAAGACTTCAAATGTCTGTCAGTGGTCAGTATGTAAGTATTTAGTAGAGATGCTCGACAGTGATACGACTTTTTAGAAGTGGCGTAGTATGTGCGTCAAAGTTGGTTGGCCCAGCAATTTTCCCATCATCGCTCCTGAACATGCTATGCTTCAAACACCAGTAAATGTTTTTAAGTTCAAGTTAACTCTCAGAAAAAAATCAGGTCACGTAATCCGCTTTTTGTTTAATCACTCATGAACACAGTCATGCATTACATAAATAATGTTACGTAAACAAATGCTTGCTCAATAAACCTACTATGAACGTAGCAATACTAAACACAACGCAGCTGACGTATAATAGCTTTTTACCAACCACTGAGTTTTCACAGGCATATTTAGTTATTTATTCACAGCGTGGTGGTAGTCATGCAGATAACAAAACAGAAAGAGTAGCAACACATACGCAAAGTTTGGGAACTAAGTAGGCACCAGTAATTGAAAACAGGAACAGTTACAGCAACGCAATGTCAGACAACAATCAAGCTGTTGAATGCTCAGGAAGCTTAAGAGATTCTCGTTTTGTGCTAGAAGTAAGTTGAACCTCCGCAAGCTTCTATAGGTCAAGAATGTTGATCTAACTGTGGACCTCGCTACCGGTACACATAGCCGAAGCTTACCTTTCCTTGTTCAAATATCCTCGGAAAGATGTCACAGGTTTATATACAACTTGTGGGCGAGAATTTCTAAAAGCATCTTGAGATTGATTTTCTTCTACATCCAAGAGACCTTAATCCAACATCCTTCTTCTTTCCCAGCCATTTAGGATGATATTGATGATATTCTCCTCGTCATAGGGTAACAATAAGTCCAGTTCTTTGAGACTTATAACAATCGGGAAGTTACATCGTTTGCGATTTTACTATAGGAAAGTAAATCCTAAGGTTCGATTAACTATTTGCAGTGAGAGGTGCACTAAGAAAGCGTTTTAGGCGTGCATTCTTGCCACGCTGTTCGGCATTGGTGAAGTGATGTATTTCGTATTGCCGTTGCATCTGACGAACACTTGGACGAAGTTCTGTGCGACGACACTCGCCTGGGCGACAATACACTCCGCTGATGGGTGAGTAGCCAGAACATTCATAGGAGTAACTTAGGACTCAAATATGAATTAGTATTGGCCATTCGAATCTATTCTTTGGGACAGAGTTTCTCCTGTCCTACCGTTTTCTTGTAGGTACAAAACAGTTTTACAAAAGGCTCCGGATGAGAGTAGATGAATACGATTTAGTCAAAATTTATAAAATGATAAATGCGACTGTGCATCTCTCAGTAAATGATTTCTGTTAATTATCTCATTCCAACACCAGGAGTGGCCTATGGAAAATCCAAATCCCTAGAGATAATATAATAGTAACATCAGATCTACTTTCTTCACAAACAGAGCAAACACCGTATTCCTGAAATTAACAAAGAAATTTGTTCTTCCATACTTTTTAAGGCAATATAAAACGGTTATTGAGATGTATCTGCAAGAAATTCTTTAGCACTTTGCTTTTTTGCCATATTCTCTCACTAACCACATGCCAGCACTGGTTCTGTTCTTGATGTTCTTAATGTTTTGGTCAGTTTTTTCGCATTTTGTTGTTTTTTGTGCGGATTTCCACGTACACATCCTACTAAATATAATGTCACTAATGTCACGCTAATGCTAATGTCACGTGTCCGTTACGGTTTTGGAGGCTGGAGCCAAGAGATGCCTATGACAGTGCGGCGTATGCCAGCCGAGCTTTCTTTGAGTTTAACCATGGGCGTTTGCTGGCGAACTGCATCCTTGGCGGCGAATCGTCCAGCATTACGATATATTCAGCTGGCAATGCGTAATGGTATGAATGTGGACCAAGTGCGGCGAAGCGTAGGGATTCAGAAGACGTCCCCTAGGCGTCCTTCAACGTGGGTCATGATTCAGAAGACGTCCTGAAGACGTCCAACTTGCGTAGTGATTCCGAGTAAGAAGACCAGTAGGAGGGGGACCAGTGAGGAGGAGATCAGCAAGGGGAGACCACAAGAGGGAGGAATAAGAGGACCAGTATTCTCCCTTAATATCATTCAGTGTGCGTATGGATTGAGAAGACGTGCGTAACACATTGTCCAACGTGCGCAGGGATTCAGAAGACCCGCAGATCTCCAACTTGCGTAGGGATTCCGAGTAAGGAAGACCAGTAGGATGGAGGCCAGTAGAAGGGGGACCAGTGAAGAGGGGATCAGCGAAGGAGGAACACTAGAGGGTGGATAAGGGGACCAGTATTTTCCCTCAATATCCTCCAATGTGTGTCAAATTTCAGAAGACGGCTTACAGAAGTCGTGGCACGTGTGTCGGGGGCAAAGGAGTGTCAAAGACGTCGTGACAACGTGGTGACACGTAAGTCGGGAATCAGTGTCACATCTAGGTGCTTGACTCTCACTCCGTTTCTTTGCCCGCACATAGGTAAGGCGTATTAGCGGGAAGGGGGGAGAGGGAGAGAGAGGTAGAGAGAGTCACTATGGGATTCGGAGGAACATTATTGCCATCGAACCGTAAACGGCGTCGATCTGTCGACCAATGCCGATTAATTTTAATTAAATTTTTGCAGACAAAACACTTCGTATTGAGGCTCTCATGATCTGTTTCGCGCCACGTACAGAACGGGCTCCATGGAGAATAAATCGCGAACATGCGATAGAGAGTGGATGGGCTTCATAGGAACAGTGAAGGCCCTACCATATCCCGCTGCACTAATCTATATGTTAAGAGCGGTTTTTTACTTATTAAAAGTAAGAAGGCCTCAATGAGAATGGAGGAAAATTGGGATTGTTCTATTCTCGGGGTTTGGGGGCGAAGCCCCCCCCCCCCTCAACCAGACGTTTGGCGGCCGCTAGGCCGCTGAACGTCTGGTAAATAAATAAATAGAATCTCAACCTAACTTGTAGACACCACCTTCGCAACCAAACTGATCGAACTTGTCGTGCCTATGAGGACGGCGCCGGCATTAGTGATTTCACGTACACTAAGGGTCCAGGTCCGAAGGTTGCTTAATTGAATCAAGTTGGAAATTAACCCGCGCTATATTATGCCTCTGTTTGGGTATTGGAGGAACGGTGGTAATTGCGATGGTTGTGTTTTTGATCGAACGAATGAATGAACGAATTTATTCAATGTCGAAACATTTCGAAGGAATGAGCGAACGAATTTATTCACTCATCAATTTTTTCAAACGAACGAAAATCAAATAAGTACCATTTTTCGTTCATTCGAAGATCCGAATAGTTGGAAAATTTTTTTGAATCAGATTCTGTTCTTAACGATTTGAAGTTTATTCGATAATCGAATCAAAAGATTTGGCTTATGAGTAAAGATGAAATATTCGATTTTCGAATAATATACGAATGTGGCCCCTTTCGATGTTCGAATATTCGTCTTTTTGAAATCACAGATGTTCGAATTCAAACGATTATTTGAAAATCAAGAAATGTCGAATATTCGATTATCCGAATAATCATTCGAATAAATTATACGAATACGTTCGTTCGAGCACAACTGCTCTAGCTACATCACTGCCATCGGATCTGCAAGTAGCGTTGTGCTTTGGAAAAAGTTGCACATATTGCGATATTGTACTGCGAGTACAACATGGGGCGCCCACCGCATTCGCTTTCAACTGAAATCGTTTTAAATTTTTATCGCCGAAACTAATAGTGCTTTCTACGACATAATGGAAGGCATTCTTTCGCGATCACTTGCTAGGATACAGCACATACTAAGAACATACTATGATAAGGTAACGAGTTTAAGAACGTCCTCTACATTACGATACACTAGATGAGCTCTACATTACGGTTATCAGAAGAGACTATACTCCCTACATGTTTAACCTGTGTCCGTTTTCATGAGGGTTTCCTGGAGCATTCGTGAGGTGCCACTAGAAGGGTGCGAGTCAGGCAATGAAAATCTATGGAACCAGCTCGATGCAACGGGTGCTTCCGTACTGTTTGCACGGAAGCCCGGAGCGTATCCTTAGGTCATTGGTACAGTGTGCACATTAATTATGGTCATCAAATGATGGAAGTGCCATAGTAACACAAACAATTCAAACAGAGAAAAACCCTTCACAATCTTTACTGAGGCCCTTAACAATTAAAAATTTCAATCTTTATTCAAAGTGCCCTTTGACGACAAGTCGTCGACATATAGATAATTTAACCTGCGCGTGATCTCGTCGGCTCGCCTCCGTTTCGCCTTCCTATGCACTATTGCCCATAGGACGTCGTCGATTGATTTGACCGAAAGGCTCCGGGACAGTGACGCTGAGGGTCATTTTGCGTTCGTCGTGCAACCTGGACCGGCAGGCAGGAGTCACCCCGTCCTGTGCGCGTATTCTGTGTTTTGTTGTTCTCTTGGCGCGTTGCTAACCTACTCTAGGGGTGATGCGATCATGGATCGGTTCCCGTACTGGGCGGCCACGTATCTCTCGTGGGTTTTGTAGAGTTATTGCCCTTCCCGTCTATTTTTCATTGTTTTTATTCATGTATGAGATCATGGATGGACCTCATAGCCTTTACCTGATCATCTGACAAATCGTCCTCAGTTACGAAGTCGTGCTACCGGTCGCCTACTAGCTCTCCTCGCACAGAGTCCATCTCCCGCATCCGCGTAGTGAGTCTTTCGTCCATGCCTCCTATTTTTGTATTTCTACTCAGCGCTTGATTGATCATTTTCTGCCTTTATCTGTAGGCATAGTGTTGTTGTGTTTATTGTTCCTAACATTAGCGTAGCTTGTTTTGTTCTCTCATTTGTTATTTAGATATTTGCTAACCTATTATGTTCTCTCGTTTCATTGATTAGTTGTCATTCGTAATAAAGGTTTAATTACCCAAGCTTGAGGCTGTCTTCCGTCCTTCCGCGTTGGAGCGCCGAAGTATTTCTAGTATTTCTACCGCATAGCACTTTGGTGTTTGATAATTTGGTTCGTGCAGAAGTCAGCGTCACCCTTCTCTTGTGCCTCTACAGTTTCTCAGAAGAGTGACGTAGGCGTCTTAGATGGCACACAGATATGCCTCATCGAGATCATTCCACGCTTCCTTAAATTTAGCATTGAGTAAGACCAAATCATTGTATCTTGTAGCTGAGATCTCGCGCTCTAAAACTAACCAGACGGAAAATTCCAGTAGATTCAGATCTAGTGAATTTGATGGCCGTTACTCGAGAGGAAAGCTTACATTGACACCACTGCTGGATGACACCCGACTTGTGTGCAGGAGCCGAGTCTTGGTGAAAGCACCATGGCTTGACTCTAAAGTGAAAAATGGACCGCGGCTTCAAAACTTTTTCCAGGACCGATTTCAAGTATATTTCCTTACTGATCTTTATTGCAGCGTCGATGAAGGCCAGCGACGTCTTCCCATCTGAGGTTATCACGCCCAAACCATAACAGAGCTCGGATGTGCAGTTTTTCCGGTGACTTTTCTTACAGAATAGACCTGATTCTTATCTGCTGCGAAAATCCGATCGTTTGGTGGATTCACAATTGCTATCGTGAAAATTTTCTGTTCACTAAAAACGATGATCCTGTGCGTGCTACCAGCGACGCATTCGTGACTCTTCTGAGAAGCTGCACACGCGCAAGAGCATTTTGAATGAAGATCGTAATTTTTGATAGTTAAAGGCCTTAAGAAAGACTGCGAGGTGTTGTTCTTCGTTTTGAATTGTTTGTGTTACTATGGCACTTCGATTATTAGAGGACCATAATTAATGCGCACCCTGTATACTCCCGCGACGTTCGGTGCGACAGAGTAACCAACTGCAACTAATCCTGGCGGGAACCCGATTTTTTTCACACGGGACCCAATTCCACTGCACTCGCGAGACGAGTTGTCACTTTGTCGCTTGCAGTGCGCAGAGGAGCGACAGGCGCGGAGGAGGAGTACTAGTCATGAGCGTACCGTGAGCTGTACCAGCGCTAGGCGGCCATGACACAAATCGGTGTCGTTGGCGCGGGCGGCAGTATACTAAAGTCCTTAGCTTCCCGTTCCCACCGGACCATGGACACGGGCACAGGAGTCTGCGTTGAGAAGTCAGAGACGCCGTGATGGATCGTGCAGACCGACCGAGCCAAGACGACGAAAGTACATCATCCCTAGGACATACCTAATCAGCCCACTGCAGCTAGTCAAGGTGGGGATCTACTGTCGCTTGCAAACGACACATAATTCTATAGATATTTAGACGTTGCCTTATCCTGACGTCTACCCGGTCCGAAATGGATGAGTGCTTCCGTATAATAATTGAGCAATCACCGTACGTTAGACTGACCTTGAGAGGTTCCGCGAGCGCGAGTTCCGCTGGCTCCCCTATCCCAACACTCTGGCCAAAGTATCACAAGGCCTAATTAGCGTGAAGCGGTACTGCGGAGGGAGCTCTCAGAACGCTCTACTTCACGCTTCTTCTGAACATCCGTCTGCAGTAAAACAAGAAAAAAAAAACAAAAAAACTTTGTCAAAAACATGTTCAGGCCTTCGGCGGTTATGTACAGATGAAGTGCTAAGGCTAAAATATCTACGATTAGCCTCTACGATAGCAGCGGGAAATGGTTACGGAATGCTAGGGAGCGCTGCGCGCTATACTCGGAGGACCTGATGGGAACCGAGTTTCGTCGAGTTTCGCTATGCCTCCCGTTTATTTCTGATAAACTTACTGTAACAATTCAAAGTTGCATTACCCGTGCATATTTGCAAGATGATGTTATTCTAGTCAATATTCCCTCCAATAACATTAAAAAACAATTTGTGCGGAATAAACTTTACGACAAACAGGGCATATCAGATAATTGGATTATTTGCCCATACACTAGAACTTGAGGGACTGCTTAAAAAAAGGAGTAATTTATCAGATTTGGTGTTGTGAGTGTGGAGACACATACATATATTGGGGAGACTAGTAGATCGCTGGGATACGTAACAAAAAACACGTGGCTTGAAGCGACGTGGTAACCTAATAGCACCACTCGGAAAGCATGGAGTTGAAGATCACTACGGTGTATCGAGTGTAAGATTTTGAGGTTTTGGATTCCTACAAGAAATCCTAGTATTAACAACAGAAATGAGTGTCTGGCTATCTCAAACGATTTGCTCCTATTTGCACCGTTCTGCGAGCTCAACGGCCATGAGTGAGATAGGGCCCCAGTGAGACTGATTCGCTGCTGATCCGCTGACAACGGGTTGTAGTGAACTGGTACACTATGTGGTGGAAAGTCCTGTGAGTTCATCTTCAGCATTTGTGAGTTTCGCACCGCTCTTGACTTTAGGTAAAGAATGGCAGCACGGAGAGGCGTTTAGTCGGGTAGCATACAAATTAAAAACTTCGAGCCATCTTTAGGTCTCTGAAGACGATGAAACGGCCAAAACCTCAGGTCTAGAACAAGCTTTTCCACCTACCAACCAGGGATGAGCGGATAATGAAATATTAAAAACCGGATAACGGTTAATGGATAATTTTTCCCCAAAATGGCCGGATAACGGAAAAACGGATAACGAACAAACAACAAAAAATAAAACTAGGTTTAGACTCATTGAATATAAACCTTTTATTAGTTAGTTAGTAGAGCTTGTGCCACACAAGGTATTGAGGTTTATCTTTCTCCCCTACTGATCAATTAATGAGGGCGAACGACCCACCTCGCGGTGGGGCGTTCGCCCTCATTAATTGATCAGTAAATTGGCCTTTTCAGACGAAGTTGAAGCGTGAGGTCACGCTAAATAAAGATCCACATCAAAACTTCATGCGCCAGAACATACGCTAACTAAACCCCGCCTAAAAGCCGATGTTTCAAGATGAGAGAAACTGGCGACTCCTTTCGTGATTGAGATCACTATATGTATTATGAGAGCTTTATAGAAAGCTCAGGTCATGCTGGGGTTTTGTATGCTCTACGGACCAAGTTCAAAAAGAAAGGAGAGTGGCAAATTCTTCTAGTTATTAAAGCAAGGCTTTTATTTATTTATTTATGAGGACTCTGCTCAACTGACATTTTAGCATTACTGCCCTTTACACAGTCTTTGAAAGACAAGGGAACCTTTAAAGACCACTCGCCCAAGAATAGTTTCATTTTAAGATGTCGGACTCTTTTACCTCTTACTTATTCACATTTCTCTTCTTCGAGGAGTGGGCTGTTTTCATACGGTTAGTTGGGTTGTTGTGATGATCATTTCGTGTTTTAACCCTTTGCTTTGTTTCCCACAAGCTTCTGACTGAATCTGCTGTAAAATGAAGTCGTCCTTGGACTAATAACTCCTCCGGCGTCTATTATTTTTTTAATCCCCTAGATGACGGTTGCACCGATGAGTCATTCGAATAAGATTTGAAATTGCAAGCTTGGTTCCACCTTAATGAGAACTACTATTACTGCTCAGCTATATCCCAAGACGCAACGGCAGTCAAACTTGGAATCATTTGGGAGGAATAAAACATCTGCTGGATCTATCCTAGTCCGGGGCCATATAAATAAAAAGTATTGTACGTAACAAATTCACTTGAGACTTACCGAGCGACTCCTACAGAACAATACAGGAACCTAAACAAGAAAAACTCATGAAGAAAAACAAACGAAAATTACATTTGTTGCGGTTGTAAACCGGCAAAGTTGTGTGCCCTCCTCACCATGTTGGATCCTGGTTATAACATGTCAGGCGGCGGTCAGCACGCGGCATGCGGCTTCATGCGCCCTCCTTATCATGTTAGACCCTGGTTATAACATGTCAGACGGTGGTAGCACGCGGCAAGCCTCCATTCCGTCGCTCTTTTCCCGCCGAGACTGTTGTAAACCACGGCGATTTTTTATTTTTGTTTGTTTGTTTGTTCGTTTTTGGTTTCTTTTAGGTTCCAACTCGTTTTCTAGGAGCCGCTCGGTAAGCATCAATCCATCTTGTCACCTATTTTTTTAATTATATGCCCCCCGGACTAGGATAGATCCCATCTGCTTTCTGTCGACAGCCCAATGCAAATTATTGCGTCACATTCAAAGAGTTGTAACCTCTCATAGAAGTTGGATATCTGACACGTCGGCAAAAAGGAATGATTCACACCGACCCTATCACTGTATCGTCTCGTCGAATATTTGTCAGCTCGCGCTATACACATAATATAAAAATCTCTGGAGAGTTCTTTTTTGAAAAGTGACAAATCTAAACGGGCTTGAATGCGTATTGTATTTCAAAACGCGCCATGGAATGCAGTTACGAGCGCTGTTTTTGTCTTTTAGTTACCCTTTCGAATGAGTTTTTAACAAAGGCAAGTTGCGGTACTTGTTTGATGCTTGGCTAGAACCTTTGGTTAACGTAGGATACCTAGGTGAATAATAGGCTTTAGCAAATCACTAGAATACCTTCTGTGCGTCCATTCAAACCCATCGCACTGCGGTCCTGGAGCCACAAATAAACGTGGGACTCAAAGGCTGGCGCAAATCAATTCATCTTGGGTTTCGTTAAGTTTTTACGTCTAACGATCGTTAATATCGTGGAGACAAGTTGTATGCGTACTTAGTCTGCTCTAGACATTGGGTCGGACGCCGATTCGGATAATTCGGATCCGCCATTTTTTCACACCCTGGTTAAATGGTTTGTGCAACAATGGTATTTTTGAAATGCCCAGATCTTGTGGCGATTTAGTAAGGTGTGGTTTTCACCAGAGGCCAGATTCATCAACCGCTACCGACCAGTAACGATGAAAAGTACCGCTAAACCCCCTGATATGGGATTCATCAGCATCAGGTTTGGCGGTACATTTCACCGTTACCGACCGGTAAGCGGTTAATGAATTTGGCCTCAGCTCGAATTCTCGGATAATTTAGATAACTGATTTTGTCCGAAATCTAATACTCTATCCTATCCGGTATTCCGATTCGAGATCTAAAGATAAATCAGTTATACGAATCACAAGAAAATGCTTTTTGTTAAACCTACCCTTATCTGAACCATTCCAAAATGTGGGCCTTTCCAGGGATGCCATTATTTGCACGAACCTTGTAACCGGGTTTGAAAAAATAACGGTTTCGAATTAACCGAATTGATATAGGATCCAATATCGAGTCTGCACACTGGCTTATGGCGATGAACAATCCAATGTGCAGCATTTCTCAGACGTACAATACAGATCCATATACTGACCTGGATGAACAAGGTTGGCCGGGGCACTTGAGATCCACCTGGGTGGTAAGCGAAACATAGTCCATGCACCGGCTGCGTCACGTCCACGCAAGTCTTCATGTGAACTTACCAGATTATAGTGCCTGCTATTATTGTTCACTACCACATTTATGTTTTTAGAGAATCTTCTTTCTAATCCTTTAAACACCATGTTGATATCTTGAGAGTTGGAAATTATTGTTCGTTAGGCCTATGGCATACCACCAGCGACGAGTCCGGCGACGGCACTGCCAACGGACAAGTAATCGACTATTCGTGTTGGGACCTGTCAGAAACAATGGGGAGAGAGCGCGCGCTTGCCGGTTGTCGCTGCCACGTCGGCACTGCGTGTCGTTGGAGAGGAGGCATACCGCCAGCGACCGGTTGTCGCTGCGCTTTGCACGGCGGCCAGCTGTCGCCCGACCCTTTGCACCACGCATGCACGCACGCAAACGTCACTAACCGCGCTCTAACGCCAACTCTCGCCCCCGCCCAACACCGCCGCTGCTCTCGTCGCCGAACTCCAGCGCTGTCTCGTCGCTCCGCTCCTCTCGTCGCCGGCCTCGTCGCCGGTGGTATGCCATAGGCCTTATCCGGCCTAAATTCACCGGATAACGAACAACAAAAGGCCAAACCCCCGGATAAGGGATAACGGTTAATCCGCTCATCCCTGCTACCAACCTCGATGACACAGAAGCAGAAACATCACAGAAGCGTGATATTATATTTCTCAACACAGCTTGGAGGTACAGCGGCTAGTAGACTTTTTAAAATCCCAGATTGGATTTGTAAATGTAGATGCAGTGCAGTTCCATCTTGCGTCGACAAACCCATTCCAAACTGACGTACACTGCTGTCTGAAGCTTATGATTATCTCGCATTGAATAAGATATACTTCTTATCTGACTCTTATCTACGGAAATATAGTGACACATTTGCTGAATGCCCATCAAACCTATTCTAATTGTGCTTATTGAACAAATTATAGTGCATTTATCCTGTCGTTTGTTGCTCTTTCTCCATACACCTAACACAGTAGTGCAAAAACGTGCAATAAAATGTTCGCTTGGATTGCAGCGATAACTTCTGACTACATAAGGAGGGGTTTCGACCTTCCATGAAACCTCAAGTTGAGACAAGAATCACTAGAAAGAGCACCGAATGCTGATTACGAATATAAGTGACAAAATTGCAAAATGAAAGCGAGTTATGATCTGCCGAAGTTGTTTGGCCTGACCGCAGGCTGGTATGAAAGAGCTGATGCGAGAGCGATGAGTCACAGGGGCTCCATTAGAATAGGTCGCTGGTAGCGCAAGGGTAGTGCTACCGCTCGTTACGTTTGTCGTCGTTGGTTCGGTCCCCGTTGGTGCCGGTGATTTTGCACATCACGATTTATCGTCGAAATGACCTTTTATTCTAAATTATGACACATGCATAATTAAATAGTCAAAAAAACTATCACACACGTTTGCAAAAAGCTTGGAGGCGAAAAAACTGTTGTGAAGTAAAAGGTTAGTAGAATAATCTATGTATGGTGAGGAAGCATAAAATGTAGTTGATCTACTGCTTTTCCTTCACACACCATGCCATTTTCACCAGCAAGAGTGGTGTTCATTCCTCTCGCTAAATTTGGGGTACCAGATTACAACGGTACAACAACTTCTGAATAGAAAAAGATCGGTAGAAGGTTCGCAGCTCTTCTACGGTTTTTTCCAAACGTGCATGATAGTTTTCTAGGCTATTTAATTAAACACGTGTCATAATCCTCCTATATTTATGGGAAAAGGTCATTTCGAAGATAAATCATGATGTGCAAAAAACCGGCAACAATGGAAACCGAACCATCACGTCATAGGTGACGAGCACAGATACTACCTCCGCGCCACCGCCGCAGCTCGGTGCCTATTCTTACGAGCACCTATGACTCATCGCTCTCGTTCCAGCTCTTTCGCACTGCCAGCCTGAGGTCAGACCATCCAACTTCGGCAGGTCATAACTCGCTCAAGAATTTCATTTCGCAATTTTGACACCCATACACGTAATCAGATCTTTCTAATGATGCTGGCCTCAACTTGAAATTCTAAAATTCTGAAAACCCTTACCTAGTGAGATGAGGGTGATCGCTGCCCGAATTCCCTTTGACGATCAATATTTCTTTACGTGAAGTGAAGGAAAAGCCTTCGGAATTTCCTTTACAGGATCATCACTATACTGTTCATACGTGAGTTCCACGACCTACTCTTCGGTTGCTTTAGAAAGGGTGAGTTCAGAAGTTTGCTGCGTAAAACACGTTTCTTGCCCCACAACAAGTGGCGTTGTAGCTAATGGAAAATGTTGAAAAGAAAAACACTTTGATACGAGAACTTTTGGTCGCCGATATGTCTAGAAGCTGTGATACGTAATCGACTATAATCCACAATCGTTTTAGTTCCGATCGGAAGTCTCCGCTATTTTTGGCTTCTAAATTCAAATGATCTTAACTTCGAGCCACACTAAGCTTTTCAATTGCGTTGAGAATCTCTTCATTTGGCATACCTCTATCAATAAAATCCACCGTTAACAACAAAACAGTTTTCTTGTTGTGAGGAGTTGGGCAATTAGTTCTCAGGAACCATCAGGAAACACTTTTGACGTTCTCTTGTAAACGGTGATTTTTCTGATCTGAATGTTTTCACAGAAACAAAAAAAATCTTCTTCTTCTTCTTCTTCAGCGTCTGTCCCGCTTCGTAGCGGGGTCCGCTATTCTGGTGTCATGACGCCACCTTTCCCGATCCAGCGCTAGATCAGGGTGGACACCAGCCGCTTTCAAGTCCGTATGTAACGTATCAGCCCAGCGCTGCTTCGGGCGCCCTCTAGGCCGCTTTCCTGTTACCTCGAAGTTAAGGCCTATCTTGCGGACGCTGTCTTCTTCTCCACGCAGAACGTGGCCGTACCATCGTAAGCGAGCTTCGCGCATCTTGTCAGTTATCGGCGCGACACCGAACTTCTGCCGAATAGCATCGTTTCGGATGCGGTCCATGCGCGTGACTCCTGCCGTCCAGCGCAGCATCTTCGTCTCCATGACGCTGAGGCGCGTTTCAACTTCCTTTGTCGCAGGCCAACACTCAGCGCCGTACATCGCTACTGGCCGGATGACTGCTCTGTAGATCTTTGACTTAAAGCGCTCTGGTATCTTCTTGTCGCAGAGCACGCCAGTCAACGAGCGCCACTTGGACCAAGCTGCACCCACGCGTGAATTCACTTCGACCATCAGTTTGCCGTCAGACGCGACTGCTGATCCCAGGTACTTAAAGACCGCAGTGCGTGGAAGCTCGATGCCGTTAGGCCGGGGGCATACTTCCATCGCCGCGATGCCATCGCGGCGCTCAGTTCATGACCATTCCGCCGCACGCGGTCGAATAGTCAAAGGAAACCTCGCCGCGGCCGCCGCAACATATAACGGTCGGCATGCGCGATGGCTTCCCGCGCCCATCGCGGGCATGGCATACTTTTTCGCGCCGCGCGCGGTGTTTAGCGTTTGGTCCTGCACGGATCGCCGTCGCGCCCCATTGCAGAGCGATGGGCGATGCGCCGAGCACAGCGAAATTCAAATTCTTTCGCGTCGCTCTGCAAAACTCATCGCCGCGATTCCATCGCGGCGACGGGAAGTATGCACGGGGCCTTAACCTTGATGGAGCTGGACTCGGTAACGTCCGTCGTTAAATACTCGGTCTTCTTCACATTCAATCTGAGTCCAAACCGCTCCAAGCGATCACACCAAGCTTGCAACTCTCGCTCGAGTTCTCCTTTATCTTCGCTAGCGAGCATCACGTCATCGGCATAAAGCAACGTCCAAGGGACGGGCTTCTGAAGATCTCGTGTGATGGCATCCATGACGACAACAAAGAGGAGTGGGGAAAGCGCAGAACCCTGGTGTACCCCGACAGAGATGGGGAACTCCATCGAGGTTCCAGCTGCAGCTTGAACTCGACTCTTTGGACAAGAGTAGAGAATTCGCACCCACTCTATGAGCTCTTCGGAAACTCCATGATGTCGCAAGGCGTACCATATCACTTCACGCGGTACGCGGTCAAAGGCCTTCTCCAAGTCGAGGAAGGCGATATGCACTGCCTTCTGTTTCTCGCGATGCTTCTCTATCAGGAGGCGAGTGGCGTGTATGGCATCAACGGTGCCACAACAAGCCACGAAGCCGCACTGATTGCTGGACAGCTGGACGATGTCCCGAATTCGTCCATCGACAATTCGCTCAAAGATCTTCATGCTGTGCGGAAGCAAGCGAATCGGACGGTAATTGGAGCAGTCTGCAGGACTGCCCTTCTTCTTCCAAATCGGGATCGTCGTACTTTGGCGCCAACACTCAGGCACTTTCTTCTCCGCCACAACCTGATTAAAGAACTTCGCCAACCACTCAGCAGGGTACCAGTACTTGGACTTCCACAAATCAGCTGCCACGTCGTCGGGCCCAGTCCCTTTGCTTGGCCTCATCTTCTTCAAAGCCGCTTCAGTCTCCTCCACGGTGATCTTCTGAACGGGGCCGTGGGTTGGAGCCGTTGAAGGGATGGCTGGATGAGGGAATTCTACCGTAGAGATTTCCTCAAAGTAATCGCGTCATCGCTTCAATGCCTTCTTGCGGTCCGTAAGAAGATGGCCGTTCTCATCATTGATGCCGAAGAACTTCTCGATGTCCTCGGTCTGGCGATGGCGATTCTTTGCAAGTCGGTACAAATACCGCTCACCATCGCGAGACTCGAGCTTCTCGTTGACATCTCCATAATGAGTGGCTTTCGCAACAGCCACGGCCTTCTTTGCAGCTTTCTTCGCTTCTTGGTACTTCTGCCAGTTATCGGCTGTCTTTTCGCCGTGAAACACGTGATAGAGCGACTTCTTCTCTCGAACCTTCGCTTTCACGTCGTTTGTCCACAGCCATGTCTGCTTGTCGACCTTCCGTCGCCCAGGCTTCGTAATGCCGAGTTCTGACTGTGCAACTTGACGAATCGCGTCGGTCGCCTTCTTCCAAGTTTCGTCGACAGTTGTGACTGTCGGTAACCGCACGCGAGAAATCACAGCTGCTTCCTTCTCTCTGATTCGCCACCACTTAATTCTAGCTGCACCGCATCGCTCAACCTGCTTCAGCCTCGGAGGGGCGATCTTCAAAGTGCAGATCAGCGGTCGATGCTGTGGGGCGACCGTCTCATACGGCACGATCTTCGCGTCTGTGACAAGACTCCGGTCGCGATCTCTCACAAGGACAAAGTCTATCTGAGTCTTTGTGTTCCCACTGTAGTATGAGATAAGGTGCGAGTCGCGTTTTCGTAAGACGGTGTTCACTATGGTGAGGTTATGCGATTCCGCGTAATCAAGAATGCGCTCACCATCGGCGTTACGTGATCCGTATCCGAACCACCATGACAGCTGTACCCGTCTTTCGTAGCACCTACGTGCCCATTAAGGTCACCAGCGACTATGATGACATCTTTCGACGGTACCACTGCTGTCTTCGCATCAAGCAGGCTCCAAAACTCTTCATTGGCTTGATCCGAGCAGCCAGTCTGCGGAGCATACGCTGAGAAGAAGTGGTAGAGTCGCTCCTTAGCGGCGACAACGATCTTCATCAATCGATCGTCAAAGCGCTCGACGCTTACAATCGAGTCACGAAATCGTTCGGAGACGATAATTCCGACACCACTGGTGGTCCTGGGACTTCCACATAGAACGGCCTTGAAGCCTCGTCCTATGTCCCTTGACTTGCGGCAGGACCACCTCGTCTCCTGCACCGCACAGAAATCAACTCTTCTACGCTCCAGTGCTTCAACCAACTCGCACGAGCGGCCCGTCAACGTACCCACATTCAGCGTTGCCACGCGGGTCCTGCTTACGTTACGGGACTTTCGGACTAGCTCAGTTGCCCCCCGATGCCGTCCTCGCATCAGGGACCCTCACATACTTCTCACACTCGCCGGGCTCTGCGAGTGCGCGTCGGCTCCCGCGGACGCCGTAGCACTATCTCGAAACACTTGAGCTGTCATACACCATGTGATGTGACATGGGTCTTCGTAGGCCGGCCTGTCATAAGGGCCTGTCGCCTGCAATCGAGTGTCCGTGTTCGGCTTAACTCGCAGAGCGAGTAGTTTCCAGTGGCACCACGTGGAGGAACGGACATCGCCACCAGAAACTCAAAAAAATAATACTATGAATACCACATCTTCGTAGATTAAGTGATATAAAACATTACTTTTGAATCAAAATAGTACAGACTTTGTACGGGTGAACATAATGGCATGTTAATTGGAGTCGCAGCGCGGATGGACACATTTTTGTAGGATTTTTACTCATATTTTTACATTCTTATCGGCATATTTTACTGTTTCACCTATGTAGAATTCACCACAGGCCGCACAGACCACTCTGTACACCACACACCTCATTTAGGCATATCTGGTTGTCCTCTTCAACAATTGAGCAATCCGACCTTTCACACTGACTCTCGTAAGGACGCGACGTTGTGAGTAGACGTCGCAACATTGGCCATGTGTTCAGATGATCAGGGCTACCTATTAGTCTTGTATTTCGACCACCTCCATCTTTGCGACGTCTACTCACAACGTCGCGTCCTTACGAGTGTGGTCGGATTGCTAAATTTGTGAAGGGGACAACCAGATGTGCCAAATGAAGTGTGTGGTGTATGTACAGAGTGGTCTGTAGATCAAAGCGGTTATATCAATCTCGTTCCAGCTGATTATATTTTTTTTTCGGTTTTGTCGAACATTCCCGAAAAGCCCATGGTGTCAACGCACTTCCTTTTTTTCAGAGCCGACTACGATTAGGATATCTGTGCTAGTCACCTCGCCGTCGCATCAAACGTGATGGGCAGTTCTCCATTTTCTCGTTCTTGCTTGGGATTTTTATTAATAAATAGTCAATTTTGATTTGTTGTTTTTTGTTCGCCAAACGGAATCCTCATATTCAAAAATTCCAAGCAAATCTTATGTTCATGGAAGTCTACATGTATCCTACTATTAACACCACTATTCGTTGGCAGCGACTCTCGATTCAAATTTGGAACCCGTTTCGCTTTTAAGGCTTCGCCATGCTAGCAAATATCCTATTCGCTACTGGATGCTTACCAGAATTAATCTCGTTTACAATGAAGTGTACAAAGAATAAAGGGCGGGGTTTTCCAATCCCTTTTTGGGATGCGCTACGAATTCTACTTCTATGGGATGTCGTGGAGGCGATTTGAATAAGTATTTGGCCATACAATGACTTGCAGCGGCCAGCCGATGAACATTTCAGTGCTTTATCCTTTCCAGACAAGTATGGTAGCAATTCACCGACTCCGAAGAGGTGGAAGGCTTGGTTGGCCTCGGCGGGAAATCCGAACCAGACACCTGGTATCGGATGCATGCTACAGCCGCCAACACCTACTCCGACAGCGCGACACGCGCCCGATGAAGTGTACTTTCTTTTAATTATTAAAATTTGATGGTGTCTCAACTGTATCACCCGTCGTCCCGTTGATCATCCATCGACTTGCTCGAGCGGGCGTCAACAGCGTCTCCATTTGTCCCTGTCGCGTGCCAGAATGCTTCAATGAATCCTCCTCGCTCGAGGGACACAAAGAGCGTCATATCGGTCGTTCAGGGCTTTCACGAAGAAGTCCGACCAACGCGTTTGTGGGCGTCCTGGTGTTCTCTTGACATACCGTGGAATCCTATCGGTGACGGCTCTCGTCCAGCTGGCGTCTGCGAAGCGCATTACGTGGCCGGCCCACCTAATTTTCGACACTTGGCCCACACGACAGCGTCTCTGATTTTCGGACGTCGGCGATGTTCGGAACTCCGGAGGCCTTCTCTCACTTGCGTGAGTCGTGTCACTCCGAGCATCGTATGGCCCAGGTCTCTAGGGCGTTTATTAGGGCACGGAGAAAAGTAGAGACGAATGGGTGAGTACGGAGTGATATGTATAATGGGGAAAAATTGGATAATTTACCGTACATTTTGAAAACTAATTTCATTGAGGAGCATTTAACCTTTTTTCCTCAACTAATGATGTCTTCATCATAATAAACTATTAGCTGATTTTTCAACCTCCATAACAAGTAGACGAACAAAACGGTTAGGGATAGCGTTGTTCAATTCCTCTTGGGACGCGCAACGCATACTACTTCTACGGGATGTCGTGGAGGCAAATTGAATGCGTACTTGACTTGTGTTGCGCTGGCCATGCGATGGACAAGTCAATGGTTTCTTCTCCCCAGACAAATCTGTACTACATAATGCATCGACCCCGGAGGGACGGAAGGCTTGGTTGGCCTGGGAGGGAAATCCGAATCAGGAACCTGCTACCAAGTGCACGTGACAGCCGGCACCTCCTCCGACTGCGCTACGCGGGCCCACTTGTTCAAATAGAACACACATTTGGAAGCACTTAATGTATTGAAATTTTAAGGTAGCATTTCGACTAAGGTCTTTTTTCCTACTATTTCTGTTGCAGTAGATCGCTTTGAATAGCTCTTAATTCTTGCAATTTCTCTCAGACTTTTGTAGAATTAAATGTTGTTTCTTCGTCCTTCATTTCTGATGGGTTCTGCTACTCCGGCTTCACTAGTGCTACTTCTACTGTTAATTTTAATTTTGTCAATGGTGTTGTATTTGATTTTGGTCTCGTTTTTTGCTCCTTGCCATGGAGCACTTCGTTGTGCAATAGATAAAAATAAATAAATAAATAAATAAATAAATAAATAAAGGGCTGCTGCGCGTTCGTTGTCGTGAAGGAACATAGGTAAACATTTATTAGATAGAATATCTCTTGTCCTGTGAGGAGAAGGCGCTCATGTGAGTGCGTTTCGGGCGTTAGCGAACAACTCGTTGTCGGTCATGAAATCCTGGCGAGCTGACGAGAACTCGCAGCGAATGGTGAACTGGATGTCCGTCGAACGGCATCTGAAAGAAAACAGGAATGTGCTGGTAATCTGGCGTATAGTCTGTTCTTACGATGGAAAAAGTACACCTTCAAAAGCTTCTGAAGCAGTCTGAAGTACCGGTATCAGATTCTTACATATAAAAATAGGTTTGAGCAAAGCGAAATAATGGGCGTGTAGCGCAGTGTGTAGGCGCACACCTTACTGTGCCGCCCCGATCGAGGCTCTTGGTTCGGGTCTCGCCTGGGATAACCTTGTCCTTCATTCCTGCGAAGACGGCAAATCAGAATCATGCTTTACTCGCAAAGGTTAATCAGCGATATGTTCATCATCTGCCCTTTCTAATCGTTGTATAAGCCAATAACGACGCGTTGAATTAACCCCCACAAAACTTCATAGAAGTGAAATGTGTGGCGCATCCATGAAAAATCTAGCAAACATAGGCGTTTCTTCCCTATTTATTGGAGAAGAAAGTTCTCCTTGTCGCCAATTTGGCCTAACAAGAAAGGAATGTGACACCCAGCCACTACCAATCAGAGCTCTGACCGAAAACCTTGCAGCCAATCAAGGCGTCGACCATGCACACAAGACCTGGGCGGCAATGCAGACTGATGTGACCTGTTTAGTATGGTGCGACTAGTTCTCAATGTAGCCCGCATTAACGGCTAGTACCTATGCCCTTCATATCTTGATGTTAGAACAAAAAAAAGCGAAAGTACAGCGAGGTAATTAGGGTTAGGGTATAATTCACTCTGCAAGAAACTCCTCGTTAACAATAGTGAACGACTTTTACTATACTCCTAGGCTATTTTATTTCTGCCTTTACAGTTTTTGGATCTACAGATTCTGTGCTAGGTCACTTTCAAAAAGTTCAAGGCATTAATCACAATCGAAACGCCCCAAGAGACGCCCGAAAATACATCGCGACAGCACGGAGAAACTAAGTGCTTTGCTCACAGCAAGAATTCTGTTGTCTAATGGATGATAGTCCTTCCCAAGTTTAAGTCTAAGCCTAAATTTCTGTCCAAGCGTTGCCGAAAACCAACAATTTATGAACTGTACCACAAAATGTGGTAGGAAGCCTTCTGCGTCATACAAACATCCCCGCACTTCCTTCGAAGTTTGAACCTACTTTCCGTCTCTCCACATGAAGAAGTTGTCGCCACGTCGTTCGATGCGATAGGTGAGATGAGTAAAGCAGCTCCTGCAACAATGGCATTGAGAATCACATCTTACAATCAGAAGATCGCTCACAGGATAGCCCCGTAAATAGAGAACATGAACAGAGTGTCCTGGTAAAGACATCCCAATTGTTTTGCAGGTTCCTACATAGTTGGTGGGGTGCGGCGCGAACACGATCTAAGTACAATTGAAGTCAATCGAAAATTAAAACGAATCGGTACTTTCCGCCTAGAGTGCACAACGGGGCGACGATACGAAATCGTGCACCCCACCCCCTGTGATTGGTTGACTCGTCCCTAGCTGCAAACGCCACAAGGTTTCAAAGTTTTCTTTTGTTGCGAGACGGGTCCGACGTCACAAAGCAGAACGATAGTTAATTAATTTTTTTTAATTTATACCATCGTTTAACTAGCAAACTGACGAGCGCAAGGAAGAGCCCCTCATTGATACTATGTTAACAATAATTCAACGGTATAGATTCTGGCAATTTTCTGGCACGGGCAAGAAAATACCTGTGATTCTGAGGGAATCTTGTGATTCTATAGGCAGTCGCAGCTCCTGGACACATTATGTTGCAGTAATGTCGTGGCTGACCGTTCGCTGTTTCCTGAAATCAACGAAGTAAAGGGAAAGGATGCAGCGTGTGGAAAGGCATTAATCGATCCTTTTTGTCACGCACCACACAGCCTATTTCGGTTTAATTACCCAAGTTTGTGGTACTTCTACGAAGTATAGTGGGGGCGATTTGAATGCGTATCTATTTTATACAATGGCATGCGGTGCCTAGCCAATGGACATGCCACTGTTGTATTCTTCCCAGACACGTCCTGTTCCAACTCACCGACCCAGGCGTGGTGGGACGTTCGGTTGGTCTGGGGGAGAATCCGGACCAAGAAACTGGTAACGGGTGCACATCACACTCAGCATCTCCTCCGACTGCACTACCACGCACTCAGTACGGGTATGGAAGGAGTGATCAACAAGCGTTCGCTAACATACTTAACTCTAGCAACGGCTTAGGCATTGAGTGTTCAGCTACAACTTCACCCATGCAATTTTTCGACTGCCTCAATCTCCACCGGGACGTATTGTTAACTAAAAAGTTTCCATATCGATTAGGCGATGCATCCAATCGATGTGATGTGTTATCATAGCGTCGCTTGCTGCGCTATCGAGCTTTAAACGACCTCTCTTGCATCAAAGTCGACCCCATTGCGTTCGTATAATCTATTTTCACTCAGGAACTGACAAACTAAAAGATTAGCCTCGGTCTCACATCGAAGCAGGTGTTCAGCGGCACTTTGCGTCCATTCGTATCGTCCTCCTTCTCTTTCAACAGCACCTCACATTCAGAAGCATCTTTGCTGTTCTTGTCGTCCTTCGATTTGCACACGAGCTCTCTCCACTCTGAAAAAGGTCCAGTTATTATACAATAAGGCTTGAGTTTTGAGTTGATCGAGCTCGTTCACCGCAGGACTTTATTTATTTATTGCACGTTGAAGTGCGCTCGAGTGAAATAAAATTTCAGATATATGATGAAAACATGAAAAATAAAAACGAGTAGACTAAAACAACCGAGCCGAATAGAATATCTCAGAAAAGCGAGACGGACACAGCACATCGAATGATAGAAAGGAAGAACTTAAAGTAGGAAGTTTCACTTCTTCTGGACTTGTTAGCAGATTCTTAGTATTTCAATTAATTTTAATTTTTTTTACAACTTTATGTCGGACTAAAGCATTCCTTGTTTCTGATTTCTATCTTTTTCTAAGGCGTGTGTAGCGCAGTTGGTGAAAGTGCCGGCTGACGCGTGCACCCTATATCAAGTTCTTGGTTCGGATTTCCCGCCCAGGCCAACCAAGCCCTCCACCCTTCTGGGGACGATGAGTTGGTGCCAGAGTTGTCTGGGAAGGATGAAGCGCTGACTTGTTCATCGGCTGGCCACCGCTAGATACGCATCCAAATCATGTCTACGTCATCCCGTAGGAGTAAAATGCGTGGCGCATCCCAAAAGCGATTGATTAGCGCCGTCCTTAATCCTTAATACCTAAATATTATCTTTCCCCAAAAACGTTGGAATAATAAAGAATAAATAAAAAATGTTCGGCTTAATTTATTTACCAACGTTTGTAACGAATATCGCTTTACTAGAGCAATAGCCAAAGCGCTATTTTGTTGAACCTTTTTTATTCTTTTAAGCTGAGCACTTTCAAATTTCCTAGAACAATAAATAATCAGTCAGTTCTTCTTGGGGTTACGCCACGCATTCCAGTCTATGCGATATCGTGAAAGAACTTTGAAGGGTACCCAGCCTATTTCATTCGCTCTAGGCCTAAACAATTTATGTAATTTGCTTAAATATTCTTCTATTTTTTTAGGAAAAGATGTGATAATGTGATAATTATTCGAACACTGGCAACATTTTTAGTGCAAAACGATAAGGGTCAATGACGTCGAGAATCAATCACTGTCTATGATGCGCCATGCATTCCACCTTTACTAAAGATATGTATCTTCGACGCGACGTGAATTCATTTTCGGCCCGTATGACGACCTGCGGTAGCGAGACGGTCTACAAGCTGGTGTTTTGTCCTTCCTAGGCAAGTCTGGTACTAATTCTTCGATTTCGGAGGAGAAGGTGAGGGAAGAATAGTATGTCAGCGTGGAATCCGAACCATGAATATCAACCCTTAGTGCACGTGGCAGATGCTGGCTCATTTAACTGCGCCACAGGCGACCAGGAGTTCATGCTGCCTAAACCCTAATAAGTAAAGAATTAAATGAATTGAAACCTACGCCAGTGAACAGTCTCGCTGAAGACGGTAACGAATAGGGCGAGTAGTAAGACGGCTCGTAGCATTGTGTGATGGTGTCAGCCTCGATCTTGTCGGATTAAATAACGTTCGCTGACGGAAGAACGACACTCCAGCGACTGTTCACACCCTGTTATCTCCGCGAAACCAGAGTTGGTACGATGTCTCCTTGTGTGCTGCGCATTGAAAGTGACGGACGAGACAGGATGATCGAACGGATGGCTGCGTGCTGAGGGTCACTTCGTCCATCACGTCTACAATGCATCCCGAAGGATAGCAGCGTTGCATGCGTGCAATAGGATCTTGGAGATCTTCACCATTTTGAAGAAGAAAGGCACAGATTCTCAATTTTAGCCAGTTCCAGACGGTATGCGCTATGCATTTTACTTGGCCCGATAATGTATGATATCGTCAGTTGCTAGTGTATCGCTACCACTATGCTTGCTACTGTTTTGAGAAAAACCTCCCACACTGCATTGACTTTTTTGAAATCTTTAATTTATCCGCTCCAATAAATAAACATACTGCTTTAAATTTTATAAAGTTTTTATTTTGTGAAGAAAATAATAAATTACATTGTATTTTAAAGCGCAGAAAAGTTGCAATTATTAAGAATTATTAAGAGCATTAAATGAAGAGCCACGGATTCCCTCGACAAAGCACCTTCACTACATCCTTCATTGAGAATGTGTGGCACATGGCAGGTAACGACAAATAGCTGGAGCCATCGTGCAATGCTCGTGATTGCTGCTACTTTACTTATGTCAGTGGATGGGGAAGGTTGGTACTCCATCTAGTCAAGGGTTCTGGCAAAATCCGCAGCAAAATACAAAGTGTCCTACCCAGGAAGGACAACTGATGATAAGCCCTTACTGAGCACACATTCGGGAGCCTATAGTGAGATATAGTATGCCCGGAAAACGTGGCGAAGGTGATAAGTACGAAAGAAAAATGAACATTAACTGTAAAAGCACAGCAACGGACAGAAACCGAACACCTGCCCTCTCACCTTTCAAACAGCATAACCCACCGCTGAACCATCAATCCGCATGCAACATAGGCTTTCGTCGTTTCTCTTTAACCGACCTATGTGGCACATACCACGAGTGCGCAAGGCGCGATCCCATTGCAAACTTTGAGCGCCCCAGCTGCTGAGTTTCAGGGACTCAGCAAAAAAGAAACATTTATTTTTCTGTTCTCTATGAAGGGTGAAGATTTTCACAGTTGTATCCATTTTCGCCATTCAGACATACGCCCGAGACTCTTTCCTTGCCATTGCAACTTTCACGAGCTTGCACGCTTTTTTAATAGCAACTTATAAAAATCTTTACTCAAGAGCTACTTGTTTAGCATCCTTATGTTTATGGAAGGTTTGTTAGCAAGCTTTTTTTATGTTATATTATTTATGTATTACATGACTATGTTCCCACGGATCTCCCTCGATAGAGAGCCTTCGGGCTCTCTTGTTAAGAGGGATCTCGGGCCGCTTGTCGCAGGGCCACGTGGCGCGTCCCCGGGTGGTGGATAGGGGAATTAAACGCGAACCAAATGCGACCGTGTACTGCCCAGAGACGCAGGTGGGATGCAGGGGATGGACTCCTTGCTCCTGCTGTGTCGGGTCGACGCGTTCCTGGTGAGTGGGAGTAACTATGTCGGCCCGGCCAAAAGCTTGCACTCGGTAGACTGGGTGCACATGTAGGGCGATTCGAGGCCGCCTTAAGTCTCGCCCCGTCCCTTCGGGCAGTCTGGCAGGCTGCCCGGAGTTCTTCGCCCTCACGACAGAGCCTGACTAGCTACCGTGTGTACTCCAGTCAAACACAGCAGCACTAAAGGGCCTCATTCCCCTGACCCCGAAAGAGCCCCCATTTCTGCAGCGATGGGAAGGACGAGTACGGAGAGGCTGCTAAAATTTCAGGGCCTAACCAGGCTGCGCAAATTGAGAACGACTAGGCTGACGATCTGTACTTACAACGCCCGCACACTCGCATCGGAAGCATCCGTCGAGGACCTGATGTCGCAGGCCAGGAAGACCAAGTGCGACGTCATCAGACTGACCGAGACGAGAGGACACCATGGCGGTAACTGCGGACGTCTGCTGTAACCAGCTGGACGACATGATGAGGAAGCTTGCACTTACCATATGTCGCACAAATAGCGTTGCTGAAACTGCAGGAGTTTGGAACTTCTCATTCACCCACCGTATTCAACGGATCTCGCACCAGCTGACTACCACATTGTCAAAGCATTGGACCACTTCTTACAGAATAAAAAATGGAATTCTCAAGTGGACATGGAAAACGCGTTCAGTGATTTCATCGCCCCCAGGCGTGTACTCTTCGGCGTGAACAAGCCGTTAAGGTGCAGAGATTGTTGATTGCTTAGGCCCATATTTTGACTATTTAAAATGATTGTTGTTTAAGAAATAATAAATCAACATTGTGGTTCAAAATCGCCCAATTCATACTTAGCGACCTAATACTGCCATATAACGACGCATATGTAGAGCTTTTACATGACAGTCAGCAGAGAAGGCAAACAGAAGAACAGACAACCGGTAAACTCTTTTATACCTTGTACTATGTTTTTGGTATTAGGTATAAAATCAAATAAAGCTTCCTGTTCTAAGGTAATGATGGTATTTACGTCGTCGGTGAAAAAGTTTCACATATCGTATGTCTAACACCTGTTTCCATACGATGTCGTTCAGCTGCATTAACATTCGAGGAATAGGCGTAGCAACGGTCCAGAACAGTTGCTGTTTACATGAAGTCTGAAGTTTAATTTCCCCACAGGATTCTGAATTTAATTGCTTTCTATAGGGTAACTGAACACAATACCTGTCTATCAACGCTGCTCGTTGGTTTCTCTCGTTATCATCTATATATGACGAATATTTTTCTTTGCCTGTTGAACTCACGATTTTCGCCAAAGAATACGAAATGAGCTACCTTCATCCACCATTGTAAGGATTTCCCATCCACAGATCAGCCTTTGAATTTAAACGGGGCAAACTGAATTACCATACGAATTGAAAAAAAAACGTAAGGTTTTCGCGCTACTGCGTAAAAGCAAGAAAAGGATTTCATAAAAAACGATCCCAAGCCAAGTATTGTCAATCTTAAATTATCAATCGTCTTTTTCTTTTATATCTATCGCTTTGTACTTTTCCTAAATTTCGCCCGTATGTCTGCTGCTTATTGTCCATTTACTAGGTCCTCCCATAAGTCCTTGCCGCTTATTCAACGATTCACTGCAGATTTCGCCGGCCGCCTCTTGCACAGCGCTGCACAGCTTTCGAAATAGAATGGTTTTTTTCTATCAAAACGTGTATTGCATTTCTTTTTCCATCCTGAATTTTGTCAATTTTTAGGTCGTTGAAGTGAAAAGTGAAAAGTGAAAGAGCATCCATTTGCGCATTTGTTCTCTCCGCTTAGGTTTGTAAATTTTTACGCAGTTTTTCATAGCAATTGGAAGACAATGTTTTGTACTACATGAGCATGTTTTGGTCCTTTTTTCTCAAGTGTCCTTTATTGATTTTTAGGCCATCAAATTGGGACGTCCGAAGGAGGAGGGTTATTTTTGCCGACAGCTCCTGCTCAGGGGTTGGACCTTTTGGGTTGGTTTATATGTCATTCGAAATAGAATGTCTTGGTCTATAAGAATATGTGTCGCGTTTATTGATTTCTATTGAATTTCAACAAAATGCCAAAAAGAGAAAAATCGTCTTCACCAACACCTCCTTCTCCTTATTCATTCTGTCTTGCTCAGTTTTACATGACACTTGAAAGTGGGTGTCTTGCTCTACCACAGCATGTGATTTGTTATTCGGTCATTTAAATTTTTCTAATTTTCAAGTCATCAAAATGGAGTGCCAGGTCGACAAGGATGAGCACTTTTGGCACCTTCTTCTCGTTGCTTTCAACCAGGGTTCTAGTGCGGCTAAAGCACTATAATCCTGGTTGACCGTGCAAACACTATTTTTTATCGCCAGTTACAATTCTGTGCAAAAATCGTTGAATATGTAACGGGCAGAAACTTTAAGCCATTATTTTTCTTTAAAAAATGAGTAGTCTATAAAGTCTAAAACAGTGTTTTCACTTATGCGGACAAAATAAAGATTTGAAAGAAGGCCATACTAAATTTTCCTCGAACAAAAATTGTTCTAACCATTTTTGAGAGACTCTAGTTTAATGTGTAAAAAAATCGTTTCAATGTAGAAGATGTTCATTTCAATTTCAAAAGAGTTAGGCCTGCCTAGAAGAGTGTTCATGATTTGAAAGTGGTAATCTGTTGATAAATGCAGTGCTTCAATTTCACTTCTGCGAACTTCCATAAGTTCCATTAGTTCCTCCCATAAGTAGTTCCGAATTTCCATAAGCGACTTCTATAAGTTAAAGTTTTCTAATAAGGATGAGCACCGCATCAAATTTTAACTGCACAGTGAAGTGATCAACATCCAGAGGTGTGGAGAATTTCATGCGTCTCGGGTGACTTGGGCAGAAGATAAAGCGCTTAGTTACCCTGTACAAGCGGTAGAAAGAAGTGCACAATCCCTGACCTTGAAACATCCAGAACCAAAGTATAAAGGATAAAGGACGGCATTACTCAATTAACTTTGGGATTGAGCCAAGCATTCTACTTCTACGGGATATCGTGGAGGCGACTTGAATGTGTATTTAGCCATACAATGAATCATATTCGGTGGCCAGCCGATGAACAGGTCAGCGCTTTACCCTTCCCAGACAAGTCTGGTACCCATTCGCCGCCAACGGAGGGATGGAAGGCTTTTTTCGCCTAGGCGGAAAAACCGAACCATGAATCTCGAGTGCACCTCCTCCGAATGCGCTACACGCTCCACTCTTTGGCATTACAAGCGCTTTTTCAGAAAATTCCCAATATGGCCTTAATTTCAACTGCCCTGATTAGAATCCGTTAGGCAGCTCACGTGATTGAAAGAAGGTGTATGTGGCACATGCTAACGTATGAACGCGTTCTTGACAATTACCTTGAAAGCTAGCCTTCAGTTGTTACTTTTTTTGAACTATGAGAATTTGCAGCGCTCTTTTCTAGGAGTTCAATCATCAATGGCGGTAAGCATTTAACAGTTTTCCGCTCCCTACTTTATCCCTAATTCTCTCTCCAGTTTCTCGAAATGAAGCGAAATTTTTCGTTTTAGGACCATTATCTTGAACGATTTCATCTTCTCCGGTTTCCGAAAAAGCGAAGAATTTGAAATTTTAGCCTCAGTAAGAATGAGGTCGACAGCTTAAAAAATAAATGGTTAGTCTACATCTGTCATAGAAAATTAATAGCTAGATCGATCGCGGACACGTCAGTGCTCACACGACGACCTCCAGAGGGGTTCTTTCAAATTTATAGCCACCGTTAATCTCGTGGAAATGCGACATTCCATGCCTAGGTACTAATTGTGCTCTTTCACAGTCACGTTCCAATGTCAATTCCTTTGGCTTTCTGGAGGTGTTTATCATAGTTTGCCCCATAATTCTTCTTCTTAAAATTCGCGGAGTATAACTCTTCGTTTTTTCGCCAGCTAAAACAAAAGTAGGCTCATACTCCTCATCACGATCCTCATCACCACATTCTCCTTCCGCTGGCTAAATACCAGCTCCTTCTAACCATCCGATAGAGGCGATGATGATCGTGTGAACCTCGAATTCGAGCATGGTTCGTCTCATCCCTCCCATACATGATAAATTGACTCGTTGATTCAGCGTCGATTTTTGCTTTGTCTGGCACGCATAAAAACGAATGACGGTTCATTCCGATTCTTCAAACTTGGATAATTAACCAGTAATTGAGAGATTGAAGTAATTAAAAACCCGTTCAAAAAATAAGGCACAGATAAGTGATTAAATCATTAGGAACAAATAAAGGATCAATACAAGCAGCTACAGAAAACAACAGTAGGAGGAATCAAAATAAGAAATAAGAAATGTGAAACGAAAAATTAATAAGTGCCGCGCATCGCACTGGAGAGATGTTGACTGAAGCGCATGTCGCCGTACTTATGTCGCCGTACTTAAGGCCGTTGACATTTCCTTCGCGAGATGAAGAGATAGATAGCACGGCGCGAAATGCTACAACAAGCGCTTGTCATGAGAAAATGGCTCAACATTTCGAAAGTGCAGCACCACGCATGTCTTTTGGTCAATTGCCGAAAGTCGCTTTGCAGCGTTCCAAAGCGGCTTTCTTAAATAACTTTTTAAAAAATCAACTTGTAAAAATTAGCATATATTTGAGCTCAGCAGCTCAAGTTCTATCTTTTGACATATGAGTTCAGTAGGATTGAACAGTGCATATAGGCCCGACACAATCAATCGAGTGGGCGAGACAGCCTGCAGAGCGAGAAACAGAATGTAGAGTGAGCGCTTGAGAAGATTTCTCGGAAGTTCCTAGCCGCCCTTCACAGTAATTGTTCTAAGACTGTCCATCTCGCCTTTGGAGTGCTTCGTGAACAATGCATGCAGAATCGAAACTATCAATCGAATGGGCGCGGCAGCCTGTAGAGTGACCGTTTGAGGAGTTTTGTACTTCAACAAAAGTAGATAACTGATTCGCCTGGAATCGCGATACATAGCTCTCCTCATCCCTCTCATACTAACGATGCCCTAGCTTCCCTCTGTGGTCGGGTATATTACTCCAGTTATCGTTTCGGCGCTCGCACATTCTTCAGAGCTTGGAAAAGCTGAGATTATTTGAGGAACTAGCCCTCCAAAATTTCATATAATTTGACAGGAACATATGTATATAAAAGACCAAGGTACTAAAAAGGTATGGAATTCATAAGATAGCCAGCCTTTAGAAGTTAATGATTGGTGCCATCGTCATCGTCACCTTTCTGGATGAGCGATGGGTGAG
Source organism: Heligmosomoides polygyrus bakeri (assembly GCA_947359475.1). Classification (NCBI taxonomy): domain Eukaryota; kingdom Metazoa; phylum Nematoda; class Chromadorea; order Rhabditida; family Heligmosomidae; genus Heligmosomoides; species Heligmosomoides polygyrus. Next base: position 16,984,400 of record OX375865.1, read on the forward strand.
TAAGCTTACAGCTCTTTGGAACACCTTGCTCACGGGTTTGAAGGGCCATGATCCATACGTCAAAATCAGCAAATTAAAAATAATTAAAAAAGAAGTAGAATGTAAAATGAAATCAGCAGCGCTTCGAAAGTGGGTGCGTAGAATTCTCATCCCTCCCAGAGCTGTTCGCGTCAGATATGAGTCTCCACTCAAAAAAATATGCTTAGCTATGTACTGTTGTTTCAGATGAAAATTAGAACTTTTACATTAGATATCGAATCAGACTGGATTTTAGTTTAATCTATCAATTTTAACCATTCTTAAACTGATGTCTCCGGCTCATTTCCATAATGTGTTCAGCAGATGCTCCGCACCCCTTCCTTTTTATATTTCAGGTGTACTTGGCACTCAACATGACTGCAGATATTATTCCTTTTGCATATCGTGTCTTCTACATTGTTATTCCTAGCCTAAGCATTGTTAGTAACGTGCTCATTGTATACGTGACAATAAGATCGAAGTAAGCATTCCAGGCTTATCGATTCCAACTAATGATTGCCGCATTTATTTCCTTGATCATTAATGTTTTGCGCTCATGTTAAGCCTACTAGTAGTGTATATGACCAATAGGGTCCTAACCGAAGTCAAACCGAAGCCTCGGACATAATTCCCACGGCGACGAGCGACGCGAAAGAATGTCCAGCTCTCATCAGTGCTTCTCGTGTCGCTCATCGCTCTGCAAGGGAGCATGATGGCGATCCGCCCAGGGTCAGACACCGTGCCTGGCGCGAAAAAGCATGCCAGTCCTGTGATGGGCGCAAGAAAACATCGTGCATGCCGTCCGCCACTGTTTCGGCGACCGCGACGAAGTTTCCTTTGACTATTGGGCCGCGTAGGGAGGAATTCAGCACCGCGTTGGTATCACGGCGATCGAAGCATGTCCTGGCCTTAAGCCGGCAGCAGAGTATTGCGGGTGCCGCAAACCCGTCATGATAACGGTGGGTGGTGCGACGCCGCGAGGGTTACAATACGCAATTCTGCGTACTTTTGTCGGCAGTTTGCATCAAGAAGCGCAATTAAGGTCACCTAATATCGTTTTTGGTTTTTTTTTGCGTTAGCGCGTGCATCCATTTTTCGACACCAACGGTGATTATATTGTTGGTTGTCAAGCTCCTCTATGGATAGAAATTATGCACCAACCTATTATATTCCTAGCACATAGATTCGAAGAAAGAATGTTTCCAAATAGATTAACCAGAATCGGCACCCATCTATCTAGTTCACGGCGGCTCTCTCCCGCAGCTGCTGACACTGCTAGTGAGAGCCGCCGTGACTACAGCAGCTCTCGGCGACCTTTGGGAGACGCGGTTCCTCGACAACTCGTCCGCGCTGAGGCTTCCACCACATTGGCGACGTGCGTCCTCCCCACTGCGGCTTGAGCGATATGGACGAGTTCTCCTGATGCTGTGCGAGATGTAGAGGCCCTTGTGCGGCTTTTATACTCCCGCCGCAACGCGGCGCGGCTGGCGGCGCTGCGCTGCAACGGAGCCGACGTCCCCGTGCATGTCGCGCCGCCAGGAATGATTTGAACCACTCCAGCCTGCGGCACTCAACGCGGTGTCGCCTGCGATAGCCGCCGCGACAGCCGCAAGAGTGTGCACGCCCCCTCCTTGCGGCACGTGTCGCAGTGTCGCGCCGCGGTCGTCGCGGCCCTATGCTTCATCATGTCCACGCCGCGCTGTCGCAGAAGTGTGTATGGGCCTTTTGTAGTTAGAAAGCAGGCGTCAGCGACGCGCGGCCACAAACTATGGACCGTACGCAGAGAATGACGGCGGAGACGGTCTGCGACGAAGAACTGCCCTTGACTATGCTCCTCAACACGAAACGATCAGCTCTAGCTTCACACAGAGCATTCGATTAGTGAGTCGTTGAGACTTGGTTCCATAGGTTGACGATCATGGACGTACACTGCTCACCTAAGTTCTAGGTTATACTTCGGCGACGATGTTTACGTCGACGTCGGACAGCGTCGCCAAAGTATAGGTTAAGGGTGAGACACCTAAGCAGCAAGTCGAAACATGGTGCTAAACTCCCACATGTGATAGAATAGGTCTGTTTTTCTCTAGATTGACTGAATTGTGGGCAGTCCCAAATGTGACATATTTGAATAGGTAACGCTGAACCAGATTAAAGGCCCCCACAGAGTTCTGCGGCAACGCCGCTCGCCGCTATGGTTAAGGATAGGGCAGGCACGCCGCCGGCGGCGAGCTCTTCGTCTCTGCCCTTAAGAATAGGGCCGCTGCGGTTAAGAATAGGGCCGCTGCGCTGCCGCAGAACTCTGTGGGGGCCTTAACTACTCTGTGACAGAAGAGCTACCGCGACTATCCATGCTGTGCAGAAGACACAGCCTTGAAAATCGGAGGCGTCCTTTGATCCCATCAAGGTTAACAACGCCTTCCATCTTCACAAAGTCGACGAATTGGACCAGGCCTTTTTGGAATTGGATCCTGTCGTTCCGCGAGCCGAGTCTATATTGATCATGCCGCGGCTGATCACGCCACACCGGAATTCGCCAAATACCGTAACACAAAATTCGTCGAATGTGGTGTTTCGAGGCCGCGGAGTATAAAAGCGATGGGGCATCGAAAATTCGATGCCAAATATCACGCCGCACCGCGAGGCGGCCCCTTAATAAAGCATGCCTTAGTCGATCGAGCTAGAGCTCTACTTTTTATTTTTTGATGTAATGATCTCATTTCAACGTTAGGGAGCATTGTTTTATTTTAGGACTCTTCGAAGTCCCTGTAATATATTTATCGGTATGATCTCCTTCTGTGATATACTGCATATGACAGGTCACTACGTTATGGTCATTTCTCACGATATGTAAGTTGATAATCCTTAATCCTCAGTGGCATATTTCAAGAGCATGTGCATTGAAGTCGGTAGCGATTTAAGAAATTTGGTGCGTGCAGTATGATTAGCAAAAGTTCACCAGTTTCAGTTCCGAAGATCATAAAGTTCGACATGACATATGTGTTTATTGGCTTCTGTTGCCGCTGAGTGGGATGCTTTTCTCATCTGTGCTGCTTCTGAGTGTCGCCATAGACAGACTCCTGACAATGCAGAAATTCTAGTAAGTCGAGGCATTTTATGCCAGGTACATGTAATTCAACTCATTGAAGATTAATCCAGTTTTTTTATCATCAAAAGTTTATTTTTCAAAAAGAAAGTTTTGATCAATCAATAAAATCTGAACTGTGGCTTACAACTCTTCCTCAATGATCAGTAAGTCTAATTCTATACCTCGCTGGTACAAAACACTATTTCGACTTGAAAGATTAATCCAACCAAGCTTACAATTCGCTGTCTTCTCTTAAAAGGGAAGGGTATGAAGCGTATGCCTGAACGGCGGGAGCGAGTCACATAGGGAGAGTCCTCTTCCTCAATTAGAACAAAAATGTGTTTATTTTTTGCCAAGTCGTAGGTGATCCTTGAAGTCACGATGGTAGACGGCGCATCACGAGTTTTGGGTCTTGGGCGCCCGCTATGCCGGCAAGCGGCTCGGGGCGCAGTGGAAGTGGCGCTGCTTCATGCGAGGAATGTCGGGGTCTGGTTCTTCTGCGCTGCTGCATTTTTGCATTTCAAATTTTATCTAATTGCATTTCTAGGGTGCACTACAACGCCAACAAAGTCAACAAACAAACAGAGTGATCGCTAAAAGCAACAGTAAAAGTTCCTTGCGCTTGGAAACATGCTCTAGTAACCGCAATCCACCATCTTGCCTTGGTTAAGGGAGAGCCTCCAGTCAAACACACTGTCAACGAGATGCGTGAACAGAAGAAGAAGAAGAAGAAGAAGAAGAAGAAAAGAGAACATAGAAAACCATGCTGCTCAGTTGGCAAAACGCGTACGAGGTAACCACGCCAAAAACTTTTCTCTTACTATGCTCTCCATTACTTTGGTAGGACAAGGAATTATGCTAATGGGACGAAATTGCGACACTGAATAAGCGACTGCCACTTTAGGGAATGCGGTCATTAAAGCATGCTTCCAAGCGCTTGGAACCTTTCCTGTTGCTTTTAACTTGGATGTAATCTATAGATTTGTCAGAAGCATTTGATAAAGTCTCCCACTCTAAAGTATTACTCCAACTGAACGCACTATGTGTTAATGGAGCTCTTTTGAATTGGTTTGCTTTATATCTAAATGACAGACACTCTGACTGTTCGAGTGGGTTCTGAATTCTCAGACAAATATAACTGTGCTAGTGGAGTACCACAACGTGGAGTTTTATCCCCGTTGCTTTTTGTTCTCTATACGGCTGATATATCCGACTTCGTCAAATCTTCCGATAATATTAAACTTCAAATGTACGCTGACGACATCAAAAAGTACGAAAGCTACGATCAAGACCACCGTGTTGAAACTTGCCTTGCTTTTAACAATGCCTTGAATGCATTACAGGTTTGGGCTTCCCAACTTAATTTGGCTTTCAACCCGGAAAAATGCTCCGTTTTGTATATTGGTGAAGGACGTGCTTTTGAATACACTATTGGTGACAAAGTTGTTAAGGAATGTGATTTGGTTAAAGATTTTGGTGTTTTTGTTGATTCAAAATTTGATTTTTCGTTACATATTGAAAAAATTACGCAGATGGCCTACGTCGCTCTTTACTTTATATTTTGAAATGTATGTAGCGATAATCCTGTTGTTCTCAACAAACTGTATAAAACTTACGTTCTGTTCACAAGTATGGAATCCTACTGCTGAAAAACTTGTCATGCGATTTGAAAGGGTCCAAAGAACTTTCACAATACTCGTTTACAGTCGGCTAAACCAATGTAGTTTTTTGAGGAATTTGTCCACTTATGAGGGACGTCTGAGAGCATTAGGCTTTAGATCTTTGTTGTATAGAAGATTTGACGTTTTGATTTAAAATACTTCGGGCGAGTTCAAACTTCGTGCGAGCAAGTACTGGGTACTATTGATAAGGCCTTGCGATCTATGATCTAACGGATTTAGCCTACACTGTCCGATATTCAGAAGAAGAATTACACTCAGATGTTTAACTTCGTTTTTTACAGAGTGGCTTGATGGCTCAGACGCTTTACTAAGGAAGTTTTAAACGAAGAAAACAGTAATATATTCAAGGAAAAATTAAAGAAAATAGATGTATTGCAGGTTTAAGGAATTTCGACAATCCTCACGTGATCCTACTGCCTACGCAAAGTTCCTGCAAATGCCACGATCCACATCTGAAAGACTCCTCCGCTGTAGCCAGTTATGTACCTCCTTCGCTGGGACTTCATTTGTTTTTACCATCTGGCTCCTGTTTGGTATTCGCGTCGTTAGAAATAATTGATACCTTGTCAAAAGTCTAAAAGGGCTCTTTGAATTGCAATGCTTTCAATATTACTGATATCACGCCTCTTAACCTCTTCGGCGAAAACAGCGCTATGCTCGTGGAATTCATCGCACAATATAACTCAGATATACTATTTCCTTCTTCAGTAGCTTTTCCTAAATTACTGTTATACCTACTATGAGGAGAGGTCAACAAGTGACCTGATCTTTACCATTTGTTCACTTGGGCCTGGTTTTTACGCCTGGGGTTAGTAACAGATCAAAGAGGCGCCTGTGTCACGGGGCCGCCCCTGAATAACTTTTGTTAGTTGCGTTGCTCAGGCTGACCTCTCTTGTCTTATCGCTGAGATGTAAAACACGTCTTCTTTTAACATTTAGACAATTATTTAAAATTCGATATCTGCGCTTTTATAAGCTATGTTTAAACTCGGATGGATTTAACAGATTTTATATATTCTTATGAGTGACGTCTCTTTCGGCGCCTAACCTTCTATACATTACTTATTATTGGCATTACTTATTAGTTATTTTTGGGAGTTACCATATAATAGATTTAGGAGATTCTGACGTCTGTACGATTTTCAGACGTTTTCTGCGCATTTTCCAGCTGTACGCTGGGGAGAGTACCTTTCTTGCGACTTTCTTATTGGTGACCGGAATTTTAACTACAACGTCTTCGTCAGCTTCAAGTTGACGTGCTTTGAAATCTTTTAGTATGCTGGCAATCTGTTGTTGTTAGGTTTTAGAAAACCTCCAGCAGACCTGTGATTTCCAGGTGACAGGCAAAGATGAGGGAAAGAGTGTATAGAGCCTTTGAGATTAAACTAAGAGATCCACGTACCTTATTTCTTATTTGAGTGCTGCTTCGTGCAATTTGTACCTGTGTGTCATTATATTGGACATTTATACATCATAATGTTGAATACCACAGCATGCAGCTGTGGTATTCAACACTATGATGTATAAATGTTCCGGTCAGCAATAAGAAAGTCGCAAGAAAGGTACTCTCCCCAGCGTACAGCTGGAAAATGCGCAGAAAACATTTATACATCATAATGTTGAATACCACAGCATGCAGCTGTCAATGCGTAGAAAACGTCTAGAAATGGCATAGACGTCGGAATCCCTCAAATCTCAACCAGTCAGTTGGAATGCAAAAATGCAGCAGCGCAGAAAAATCAGACCTCCGACCTTCCTCGCATGAAGCAACGCCGCTTCCACTGCGCTCTGAACCGCTTGCCGGCAGATGCATCGCGGGCGTAGAAGACCCCCAAACTCGTGATGCATCGCTTCGTGACTTCAAGTACCCCCACTCCTTGGACTTAACGACTTGGCAAAAATAAGCTCATTTTTCTACTAATTGATGGGTGAAGATTCTCGCATTATGACTCGCTCCCGCCGTTCAGACATACGCTTCAGACCCTTCCCTTGTTTGAAAGCTTTGCTGAGATATGCCATCTGTTGAGCACATTTTGTAAAGCAACTTTTTATAAGAAGTCCTTTTTAAGTTCTATAATAAGAACAGAACAAAACAAATATTTCATTCTTATGCCCACCACACCTGTCCAAGAGGTTGTTTTAGGTGTTGCAACCTAAAAGCTGTTCATGAAAAAACGTTGGCGGTCCTAGAACCTTGAGTGAAAACAAGGAGGACGTGCCAGATGAGCTCATATTTCTCTATTTGACATTTGGCTGTCACGCTTGAGCTCTGTTCATCTAGTAGACTGCTACTGACTGCATTTGATGATACCAGCTATGTGAACACTGAAATAAACGTTAACACAAGGCTGCTTGCCTTAATGGAATCGGAGTTTTTGTCTTTCGTCACTGGTCAAATCTTTAAACAATGGTCTTTCCATTGTTGAGCTTACCTCTAGCTGCATGGCGGTTCAAGCTGCTTTGGTGGTTATATCATTTATTGCAGTATACGACACCCATTTACATACTTATTACTTGACAGTCAGTCAATGAGACACCCTCGGTCCTAAATCTACAATGGCAGATATGGTGACACAATACCAGCTCGCTTATTTCAATGCAGTACATGTTACATTACGTTCTCTAATCCTACTTACATTCACCTTTAGTCAACTAGAACGCTGTCTGAGTGCGCTTTCTGAGCAATGCCTGCACACTTGCTAGGGAAGGATGCTTAAGCACTTTTGCCATCATCAGCGTGTCTGCTACCTGAGTCTCACCAGTGAGCTCCGCCGCGGCTGCCACCTGAAACCGCCACGGCGGAGGAAGATCGTAGGACGAACCTCTGACTCCTAGGGCCCTAGGTGGTCCACTTAGTGGATGCCATTACGAGCTGACAACTGGTCATAGAGGGGCTTGTGTCGGATATAAAGCGCATTGCTGTAAGATGTTTTGCCTTCGACGATATTATCATAGCGGAACCAAAGTCGAGTATTAAAACAGATGAACGTCTTTCCGTCGTCGCTATTATTACCCATTACGTTCTACGCTAGCTGCTGTTAAGCGCATGTTTTCAACCTTAAACGATTTAAACGAGGTTGTGGGTATCACTCAAATCCTCTAGTTTTAACATACTCGCGATCTTCTGCTCCTGCAGCGCGATAACACGGCCACCTGTCAATTTGGACTTAGCTAAGTAAACTAATGAAACAAAAAATAGCAACAGTACTTGTTGTTGAACAGCAACAATTTACCTGAGCAACGAAAATCTGAACAATTTAAGTACATGCCTGACAATACGTCACAAAAAGGTGTACATAGCGGCTCAGATGATAGCTCCAACTGCTTACACCATAACACTACTTGTGTGGACAATCGGAGACAGAACAGACAGAGAGTAAGTTGCATTCTCAGAGCACAGCTCGATTTGAACTCTCTTCCCAATCGCACCTCTTTAGGAAGGTGGTCTGTGCTGTGGTTGCTCCACTACGAATGCAGTTGTACGATGTGTTCACAAGATCCACTGTTGTGATCAGCATTCTCACTCTGCTTTGCTATGCGCTATTACTGTGTTTAATAAGACAGTTTCAAATAAGTACGTTTAATTGAGCTTTGTTGTTTGTTTCAATGCGGAATAGCTAAGTGTATTCTTATTTGTGTACTGTTTAATTATTTTAGCTGGCCTATAGGTGATACGCAAAAAAGGTTAAGCTTGTAAGGATTGGTTGCTGCATATAAAACTATAGAAGATGAGTGAACGAATAAAAGAGAAGAAGCAGCCGGATAAACATGAACAAAATCTTGGGACTCTTGAAGCAAACTTGTTGAACGGCAGCATCAGAAGCATCTCAAGGTCATTGCCCCTAATTCTGTCGAAAACTCGGGGCACAACCAGTCTTTTTCCCAGCTAAGCAACTGCTTTAATGCAAAACTTTAACTCAGATGACGACAAGATGAGGACCATCTATCGATCTCTCCTAGTGATCAGCCTGTTTGTGATATTCGGCTGGCTCAGTACGACTCTCATTGGGTCTGGTATTCGCATTCTTCATATCGATTTGGATCGACTATACGTAGACCTCGTGGCGGGAATCTTCGTGAATGTAGCCTGTGCAGCCAACATCATTGGCTACTATGCTCTCAGGTTGGGACTACTAGTCATTTTCACATGAGAATATTAACGCTAAACTTCTGGTCAATTTCAGCAAGGAATATCGAAGGGCACTCAACAGTTACGTGTTTTGTCGACGCGGCAGGAAGGCTGAAGTAAACTTTAACGTTGGGACAATAGTTCTAGCCACGAAAAAGTTTAGGAGAAAAGCATTATCTTCGAAAGTGATTGTGGTCGGATTTTGAAGCGCTGTAGAACGTGATAAGTTATTGTACTGAAATAGCGTTTATCTTTCCGCAGTTCTCCAGTATAATCCTCGTCTTCGCCCGCTTCCTTTCTTCTTCCTACAGCAGGATGTTACATGGCTATTGATAGAGTGAAGGAGTTGATGGAGTCAATAAGCTGATATCCAGAGCCGTTAGTGACTTGGTATGGCCAGCCACTGCTATTCTCCTCCAACAGTTCCAATAATCAACCCTTCAACCTCTATATTTTGCCTCATATCAAATAATTTTGCTGCTCCTGTTTCCGGCATTTCTCTTTCTCCCTCTCTTGAAAATAAAACGCTAGACCCTGTTGATCAATGGTCTGTTGAGATTTGTTGTTTTTTCAAAACGGTGTGCTACCCACCATTCTATATCCATGAATCTCTTATATTATAGAATTGTGTGTACATTTAAGTTAATAAAAAAATAAAAAATGAGTCCGCCATTAGAGCTAACCCGGTGGTGTTAAGGCAATGGCTCAGTAGGTTTGTGACACGAAGGTTAGTTGTTTCAATGGTTCAGAACTACGATGGGGATGCAGACAATTTAGCCGACCTATAGACATCCGGCTTCAGCGGTTCACCTAAATTCGAAAAACGCAGCCGCAAAAGCGGGAAATAATCTGATGATGATGACCGGGAAGCTCACTGACGGTTTTGGCCATGCAACGATCAGTAGAATATTGAATTAGCAGGCAAAAAATAGATAAAGGCCGGTGGCTTCCACGCGAACTAATGCAAATGTATAATAGAAGCGTGAACGAAAGGTCAGTCAAAAACTGCTACATCGCCGTTGCAGTGCTGCTCTTCTGGGCAGGATCAGATCACATTTTCATGTATATCGTCGTGTTGTTCAGTACTTGTGTGTTGTTGCCTCTTTAATTTCTATCTGTCAATTGAGTCAGCCTCAAAGCATGCGAAAAAACCTAATTCATAAGGGATATGATATACGTCAGCTGAGGTTGACTCTTTGACAGCAGCTGTAATCAAGTTGAAATTCGTTCACCAGCTTTCTGTTTTGCTTTATGCTGTAGAATAGAACATAGAAGCAAACTGTCTTCTTGTTATGACAAAACCAGAGGCGCATTCTTTATGCATGAATCCACTCATTAACATCTATCGTGGGTTTTCTCACGAGGTACCAAGTACCTATTTCATGCAATTGTAACAGGTTTGTTGGAGGACTTAACTTGAACAGTGCTCACAACCATGCGTTCCTGCGACAGACCGGCGCTAGTAGTCACGACATTGACCTTCTTATAAATGGGAAGCAGAAGATACTTTAAGAACAGGTTCCGGTACTCATTGCTGAAACAGAAGTTTTTCAATAGTCGTTTAACATTAAAGCACTACGTTATCACATATTTTTGCGCAGTACTTCGCGGTAGTGCGCCCTAACCCACTTTAATGGGATGATCGCTTACATACGAATAAAGGCCAACAAGACAGAGAACAACTGTTAGGCATATGCTATACTTCAGCGGTCCATCAGCGAAGCGGCGAGCAGTCACCGACAACCTGTTGTCGACAGCGCACTGGGAATGTTATACTCGCCATCGCCGACAGCGACGACGACAGGGGTACATAGAAGCGCTTTCAAGTTCATCAGGGATGCATCGGAGCAGCCTCAAATCTAGGACCTTGGATGGTTTCTACCCGCCATTGTACAGGCTAAATTCAGACTAATGACCTTCATGGTATCACATAGGGGTAGAATGCATGACACATCCGATATAGAGATTTATTAATGCCATCCTCTATCCTTTATATTGAGCTGCTTGTCATTTTTGTCAATCTGGCTAAATAAGTTAGGCGAAAGAACACTTCACCAATGCTTCAAACTGAGGCGTAGATGGATTTCAGGGGATCATTGGGTCTTGCACGATAGTTGTTACAGAGCCTCATATACTAACAGAGTTCGGTACTCGTACAGCAGAACCTTATCCGAAAGATGTCTGTTTTGTAGGACAACCAAGTATAAACCAGGCCAGCCGTGTTGGTCATTCCTCCGGAGACGGCGAACCGGTGCCGCGTTCCTTTGGGAAGAGTGAACATCGACTTTTCATCGGCTGTTTATCTAAATCATCGCATAGGCCAAATACGCATTCAAGGAGACTGATCAACTCAGCATCATTTTATTTTTCTAAAACAGAAAGCCGGCCTAGGAATAGAAAATGGCGACTGTTAGCCAAGCTTTCAAGGGCAAGAAGCCAACACCGGATGAAGTAGCTCTGATTACGGTAACTGCACTACAAAGGTCGGTACCGCCAGCTGTTCCGGGGATAATGTTTCTGTCAGGAGGACGATCCGAGGACGACGCCAACCTCAACATTAATCGTCTAAACCCGAGGAAGCCGTAGGCTCTAACATTCTCGCACGGACGACTTCTACAGGCGTCATGCATGTCGAAGTGGGCAGGAAAGGATGCGGACGTGAAGGATGCCGAGGACGTCTTCTTTCACAGAGCGCAGGCGAACTCGTTGGCGTCACTCTGCAAGTACACCGGAACGCCGACAAGGCCGCCAGCCAGTCTATGTTTGTGACGAACCACGCTTACTGATCAATTAGAAATTAATTAGAAAAATGCAGCATATTCTCGACCCGATCGGTGTATTTGTGGATAGTTTCTATTAGTGCGCATTGTGTCAATGAAGATCGTCGTGCTAAAAAAATCAGCGTGACCAAATTGTCAGCAAATCTCCAATAGGCTTATATGCTCAATGAGAAGGAAAAGCCTTCCACGAGAAACATATGCGTTCTTGATAACGGCTTCTGACTATTGGTTTTTGCGGGGTCTCTGGTGGTCAACGTCAACATGCCTACGACGGCGAAGTATAACATATGCCTTTGGTATCGTTTAGTGTGCACGCGACGCGCAACGCGATGTAAAGGCCCCCGCAGACTTCTGCGGCGCTGCCGCTGCCCTATCCTTCATCATAGAACAAGGACGCAGTGCTTGCTGCCAGCGGCACCGCGGAAAATGATTTGAATCATACGAGACGGCGCCACTCCAGCGGCGCCGGAAGATCTGTCTGCGCTCTGCCCTTTCGCGGCGGTGATCCAGAGCGGAAACGGGTGCGTCACCAGTTGTTCCCGACTAGAAAGACTACAGTACCTCGCCGTCGCCGCTGAGCGGCGTCGTTGGCCGGCCGGCAGCCGCAGTTGAGCGGCGTGACTCATCGATTTCGCCGTCTGCCGCCCGCCGCTGGCGCTGGAAGTCTGCGGGGGCCTTAACGATAAGCTCCCATATCGATCGCGCGACGCGATGAATCGATTAGATGATTATACAGTGATGATCAGACGCTCCTTTAATAACGGACTCTTGTCCTACCTGAGAGCAAAATAGACGAAAAAATTGATCGAACAAGCGACGTTCACGAACAGGCCGGCCAAAAGATCCACATATGTCCTTTCTATATTGATATGAAAAATTTGGCAAAACGAGCCGATAAACATAGTGCTGAACCAGCCGAACACGACTGTGAGACTGATGACAAACAGCGACCGAGAGATCTTCCGCATTTTCTCGTCAGCTGAAGACTGTTGAAGTAAGCAAATTAAACTCTGTTTGCTTATTATACACAAGCCAACCTAACTTAGTTCGCTTTAGCAAACCAAAGAACACCACATAGCAGACCACGACTAAAGCACTTAGAATCATAATTGACCGTGTCGCAACGGCATAGATCTCACTGTTCAGAGGAGCAGTTATAACACAAACAACTCGCCTAAATTTTTTCGAAAAATTAGGAAACAGTTCTTGCTAAACGAGTAAAAGAGTTAAGCACTCACGTTTCAGGTGAACGTTCAAGAAAAGTCCATAGAACCATTGCTAGAGTATACAATACTGCTGGAGTAAACTGCGCAGCAATATAGTACTTCTTGTACGATACAGTGAAGAGGTTGCTGAAAATATAGATGCACTATTTGTTTGCATTGACATAGAGGACAGAATAACAAATATCCATTTGACATTGGGGAGACTGGAAACCCACAGAGTGAGAATAACAATGACCCGTTTGATGTTGACTAGAAACCCAAAGAATGTCCTTATATAACACAATAATGCCATTCTCATTAGATTATTTTATTAACCATGACAATTACACTTAATTATAGTTCAGAGATCGGGATGGTAAGCAAAGAAATACAGGACGAAGGCAACAGGGTCATTCCAATCAGCATTATGTCAACCGACCTAGAATGCAAACTTTTAAATTCAGGTTTAGTGGGGCTTCTTACATCCTATAAAAAATGGAGGTTTCTGACAAGGAAAGGTTCCCAACTCATGTTGAACATGTGCGATGCTACTTTGACAGGATGTAGGGCCCTGTGAGCGAAGTCCAGAGTCACAGTCAGTTTTTGCTGAACGCTTTTTTAAAGGCTTGAAAAAAGGTGTGAAGGCGTGTGCGCAACACTCATCAACCTCTACGATACCTCGCGAGGTGTGCCTCGGTGGCGTAGTCGGTAGAAGTGCCGCCTCGTAAGAGCATACCAGCGGGCTTTTAAGTTCGAGTTCGAGTGTAGCCAGTTTTTTTGCATGCACTAGTTTGTTGTTATTACGCTTTCTCATGATCACAGGAAACAATTTTAGACCATCAACGCTCACAGCAAACCAAGGCTGTCTATTTCCGCCCTTATGTGTGCTAGTTTTCAACTATTCATATCTGTCCCATCACCATATCATACCGTATCACCAATAATACCGTAATTGCACACAAATACGCTGATCTTGCGGTTGAATATTATGAACGCGGGTCATATCGGTACATAAGGGCACTAAAAATAAAAGTGTTGTCGGCCGACTTTCCACCGGTTTTCACTTCTCCGACAAGGTGGGAGATTCGGTTACGGATGCCATAAAAGGACTCCTTCTGGATTTCCATTGCCATTTATGGAGATATCGACTGTCAGGAAGAAGAGGCGGTACAGGTTAGAGGTAGTAAAAGATGGGCCGTTTCTACACGTATTATCCAATTGGTTTCATAGGAACATTTCGGCGAGTAGGTGGATGTGAATGCTGATTATATGCTAGACCTACCGACGGTTCTCTGCTCCGGTGTTTCGGCCGTGTCTGTCATATGCGTGGGTGGCAGCTGGATACGTTGATGTTCACCCAGCACCATTCTCTACACCTACAGATTACGCGTTCAACGAGTGGTCATTCCTTGCCAGGGAGAAGACTGTTCCTCACTGGCTTTTGTAAGGTGCTGCTGGTGTGACAAGCGCTTGTGTGTACTTTTTTTTATAATTTTATACCATAGCTGTTGACTAAAAGGGAAATAATAAATATAGGACTTTTAATTTAATAACATATAAGATTTTTTTCCCAGAGAAAAGATATGGTGCAAATATGAGTAGTTGAAAAACTAGCACATATGAAGGTGCAAATAGACAGCATTGGTTTGTTGTAAGCATTGATGGTCTAAAAGACTTGCCTCCAGTGATCACGAGAAAGCGTCATAGAAAGCGTTGTTGTTACAAACTAAAACGTGCAAAAATATTGGCAAAACTCGGACTCGAACTGAAAGCCCGCCAGTGTGCTTCTATGAAGCGGCACTCCTACCGAACGCGCCACCGAGGCACATCTCGTAGGCTGTCATTGGGGGTTGATGAGTGTCGCGTACACGTCTTCACACCTATTTTTCCTGTCTTTAGAAAAGCGTTCAGCAAAAACCAACTGTGGTTCTGGACTCCGCTCACAGGGCCCTTCATCCTGTCAAAACAGCATCGCAAAAGCTCACCTTGAGTTGGGACCCTTTCCTTGTGAGATTTCAGGTCTCCAAATGGCAAAAGCGTTCTAGTACCCAACAACTTTACCACTCACGAGACACTGCTGCAGAGTGGCATAAAACACTACAGTCATAACAGGTAGATAGCTCATTAAAGCCGTTTCAACGCCAATTTCATCACAAAATCAGCGGTGTCGCCTATCGAGCATTTGCCGCCTACGTTCTTTTAATAACAGGAGTGGCCTAGCATACTCAGTGAGCTTTACTGATGCTGAACTTACTAGAACTTCTGTAAAGATAACAGCCTATCAATGGCCACATTAAGCAACAGCATCGACGACATGAATAGTCCACACAGTGGAATTAACTGCAGATAAACACAGACATCCTGCCGTATGAGGTGATCATGTGAGCTGAAACAACTCGAATATATATCGCGTGATGTGAAAACGTATCAGAACTAGAGGCTCAAGTGGAAGTGTAGCTGTTATAGACTTCTTTAAGTTTTAGAAATGAGAAAGTATGTAAATAATAAAATAAGATCAATGCTAGCCTCATTATTCTGGTATATTAGGGCAATATCATATTCACTCAGAGGGAGGAGGCGCGACTGTCGCGTGCTCCCGATACCAGGTTCCTGGTTCGGATTTCTCGCCCAGGCCAGCCAAGCCTTCCAACCCTCCGGGGTCGCTGAATTGGTACCAGACTTGTCTGGGAAGGAAAAGCGCTGACTTGTTCATCGGCTGGCCACCGCAAGTCATTGTATGGCCAAATACGCATTCAAATCGCCTCCACGACATCCCGAAAAAGTAGAATGCGTGGTGCATCCCAAAAGAGATTGAGTAACGCCGTCCTTTATCCTTATCCTTTATCATATTCACACTATCATGCACCACCGGTAGGAAGGACGAACACCTTTTGGTGGCCAACGGTGCACAGATGTTCTCGAGTTTGGGCGGCCATCCTGTATCCTTGGCGTGGAACAGGAAGGTTCGCTCGAACAAATATATTGCGCGAAAGTTCTCCGAGCACCGGATAGGCTCCTATTCGACGTCGATGGAGTCCTTATCGGTGAGAGGCCATCCATTCTGTAGGCCTTATCGTCAGGACGTCTAAGAAATAGGAAATCCAGATGTTTCCCCTTCCCACGACACACGGGAACCTATTCACCTGTACGTACATCTGCGGAATCATCACATCGGAAGCAGATCTGCAAACAGCTCTAGTCAGGAGCCTTCATTTCACCTATGAGGTGATTGCGTCACAAGAGACGAAAGGAAGATCGGAAGCCATCACGAAACCGACCACAACGAGCTCCTCATCATTGAAGCTAAGGTGAATAATGTAGGCGGATTCATCATCAACTCGATAGTGCATTATCTGGTAGACTCAATCCGAAATAACCATTTTTTTAATAGAAAACGAAATAATCCTGATAGTTTCATGAGGCCATACATTCCAATATCCGCTATTTCTGCACCTCCATTCCTCCATCAATTCCACGACTATCGCTGGGCTAGTCAACTCGGATATTCGCTCTCGAGGGGCAGAATAACCACCTGCTATTTGGGGGGGGGGGGAGAACCTGTTGCTGTGGGTGTGGCGGGCTACGCCGAGTGGGCACGTGTTGGATCCCGGCACGATTGTTGGGGAGATAATCAGGAGTATAGCATAGACCTCCTGTTGCTAGAGTGTTGCAGGATAATCGCCTTCGCATCCCCGATTCTTGTGCTGCCATATATCCAGTTATATCCAACTCGTACCTACGTATATGTGTATACGTATATAAATTGGTATATTCTATGTAAATACATGTGCATACATGTTTACATATCGAACATATACATAGCAACAGGTTCTCACCCTAACAGCAAGTGGTTGTTCGGCCCCTCGGAGCGAATGTCCGAGTTAAAATTATACAGATAATAGAGACAGTTGTTTGATAGAGTTTTCGAATGACTTAGATAACTGATTTTGGCTAGAAATCCGATTTTTTTTATATTAGGTTGAGTCATAAATTTTGTAACACAATTTGTCTTCCAGCAAAGATAAGACTGTACCACAAAAGAAGAATGATTGACTTAAACGAAGTAAATAATTGCCGTTATTCTCAATGAGTTTTTTCCGCCTTGCATGAACTGAGTAGATTACATCTCTGTAGAATTCGGTCGGTTTCTACCTGCAGAGGTCGTGTACCACCGCCGTGACGTCATCGACTTCGGCGAAGCGCCTACCATGGAAGAAGTGATCGATCGACCGAAGCAGATGGCAGTCAGATGGCGCGATGTCCGGGGTTTATGGTGGTTATTTAATTTTGGTCCAGTCCTGTTCCTAGATTTTTCCGTCTGAAGTGCCGCAAGCGGTCGGCTGTTGCCCTGGTGGATGAAACATCGACATCCTTCTCCAATAATTTTTGCTGGAACTGGTCGAGTCGTGGGCAAAAGCGAACGTGCTTGTATAAGATGCGCAGTGTGTGAGCAACATGTCTGCTTCACACATTTTTTCGCTTTGCTTCATGAATGTCAATGTTGTTAGAAACACATCTAGTTGTTCAATATATGATTTGGACTCTGTTTCTGCAAAGTAGTACATAAAAATGTAGTAGTAGCAGTTTTTTGCCTTCAAGCCCATTTTTACAAACTTGTATGGTAAATTTCCCGGCTATTTAATCAAACAGTGTTATAATTCAGAATAAAAGTTCATTTTGAAGATAAATTATGATTTGCGAAAAACCCGGCACCAACCGGAACCCAACCAACGACGTCGCACCCCGATGAGCGGGAGCACTACTCCTGCGCCTCCGCCACAGCTGGGCAGCCTTTCTTACGGAGCCCTGACGACTCACCACTCTCGCACCAGGTATCTCGCACAGCCAGCCTGTGGTGAGGCCACCCGATTTCGGCAGGCAGGATTTCCAAATCATATATTGAACAACTAGATGTGTTTCTAACAACATTGACATTCATGAAGCAAAGCGAAAAAATGTGTGAAGCAGACATGTTGCTCGCTCAGGAATTTCATTTTGCAATTTTGACACCCATATTACATAATCAGCATTCCGAGCTCTTTCTAATGATCCAGGTCTCAATTTGAAGTTCCATGGGAGGTCAAACCCTTCCCTAGTGTCCTAAGGTCCACGCTTTTAAAAAAGCCTTTATCCAAATGACGCCTTTACCTAGACTTTGAATAAACGACGTTATTCGGAATCAGATCCATCGTATACTGACTGCTCACCCTAGCTCTACTCACAGTTTCAATATAGACACATAAATAAAGGTTGTGTGAACGTACGTGTTGTGTGAGATAACCATTACATAGTGGGCGAACATGTGCAACATATCTCCGAGAGAAATCCATCCAATCATAATGTTGCACGTGCTTCGAAGACTTCTGAAGGCAAACACAGGTGACTTCAAAGACGCACAGGAGAACAACTAAAGAGAATTCTAGCTCATGCTTACTTAGATCGTATTGTGACGTAAACTACGAAGGCGTTTCCTATAATTCCTATAGTAGGAATAATTATGTAGAACACTTGGTAAGGTACAGGAATCATTTTGAGAATTCAGTAACCTGAAGAGATAATTAATTACTACAACAGTATATTATTTATTTTTCAATAAAGTACAGATGGCTGCACATACTGTAAATAAGCGAAGAAAACAAACAACATTTATTTATTGACTTACTTATTTATATTTTTTAACACAGAAGTCCACGCAACAAAGTGAACAAACTTTTAAAAGAACCTAGCGAAGGCAAGAATAAGTATGAACAAAACGAAACAACGTGGTGAAATGTAGAATACTGTAGACTCCTAAGACACTCCCTGAGGATCACCGTATCACCTATCGTCCCGTTGATCATCCACTTGCTCGAGCGGGCGCCAGCAGCGTCTCAATTCGTCCCTGTCGCGTGCCAGAGTGGTCCAATGGATCCTCTTCGCTCGAGGGACACGAGCAGCGTCATAGCGGTCGTTCAGGGCTTTCACGAAGAAGTCCGACCAACGCGTTGGTGGGCGTCTTGGTGTTTTCTTGACATCCCGCGGAATCCAGTCGGTAACGGCTCCCGTTAAGCGGGTGTCTGCGAAGCGCATTACGTGGCCGGCCCACCTAATTTTCGACAACTTGGCCCACGCGACAGCGTCTCTGATCTTCGAACGTCGGCGAAGCTCAGAACTCCGGAGGCCTCCTCTCACTTGCGTGAGTCGTGTCACTCCGAGCATCGTCCTCTCGATTCCACGCTGCGCGACGCAGATCGCGTGTTCATCCTGTATTCGTATAGCCTAGGTCGAGGCGTATGTTAGGGCAGGAAGAACAATGGAGTCGAATAGATGGGCACGGAGTCGGGCGTTCTTCGTCTTCTTCGCGACTTCTTCGACTCTCTTGAAAGCTCCCCAAGCCGCTCGTTTCCTTCTGCTCAGCTCCGGCGTTGGCCGTGTTGACTTCGCGATACACATACACACACATACATACATACAGATACACATAGCTGGAGCATTTGGAGGTGTTTCCGTTGAGCGAGAGTGGGACATCAGAAACTTGTCCGTTCCTCATGAACATCGTCTTTCCGCCCTGAGGATACCGGTCGATAAGTCCTTTGTGTGTACTGTAGGTGAGTTTGGAAATGTGTGTTTTTTTGGCAACATCCAAAGATTCCGTGCCAACTCTACAAGTGAAGAATGTTGATCCTATGTTGCTTTTTGGGCTAGGAAATTGGAACTTCCACTACTCATCTTGTGCTAGAAGAACAGAGAATAAAATGCCTCAACGGAAGAACCAACCAAACCAGTTATCAAACTGAAAATCATAATTAAATCTGTCCTTTTTCTACAATATTTAACACTTTTTAGATAAAATTTTTATTTCGCAGGATGGTGAGGAAATGGTAGTGTAGTCACATCCATGACGTCTTATCGAAAGCTTCCTCGTGAAACTGTTCCATCGTATAAAATAAAAAATGAAAAGTTTTTGGCCATTTTTAAAGTACATGTTGAAATGCAAGGCTATTCGTGGTCAGTGATGCATCTCCCGTGATAAGCGAAGATTTCTAATTTTCTATTCAGCCGCATAAACGGTAGACTTGAAATAGCCAAACCAGTAGTCGTAGCTTTTGATCGAATGAAATGTCAAGTCTTAAAAAAGCGAAAGGTAAACGGGAAGATCAGGCACAAGGAAGTGATGAAGATGAAAAGAGGAAAATAACACGTTTGCGTGCATGAAACGCCTGGTGGTTTCCTAGTTGAAGGCTTAAGTAATAACGGTTTTGACATCTCTGCTAAAGAAACACGTGTACGTATCCAGCAACAGTTGAATTACTCAACCTAAACTCCCATAGGGGCGCATGCACATCTGTTGGAGGAGTATCGGCTTTCGCATGCACCAGGTCCCTGATTCGGAAATCCCAGCCAGGCCAACCAAGCCTTCCATCCCTCCGAGGTCGTTGGATCGGTACCAGACTTGTTCAAGAAGGATGACTTTGTTCATCGGCTGACCACTGCAAGTCATTGCATGGCCAGATACGCACTCAAATCGCCTCCACGACATCGCGCAGAAGTAGAATGCGTAGCGCACCATCTAGGAGATTGCGTCTTTAGCACCACCCTCCACGATTTCATGGACATGCACTTAATGGAAACGCCTTTAGAAATTAACTGAACGTCTTGCAAGATAAGTCAGACGTATCTAAAATTTAGCTTTGCTTAACGAAGCTGGAGTTCCATATTTTGAGGATATTTTCAAGCTATAAATTAACCACCTTTGCAGATTGCGTTAAGAATAAATGACTACGGCGTCTGAGCAAACAAAATTTTTTGTCACTTGGTCTTTTTGGGTTTTATCTGATGTGCTGGAGAGCAATGGCTGGTGTGTTACAGGGAGAAAGTGCGCCATGCAAACGTTCTATGCCCTGCATTGCCTTTTGGAATAATGGCCTTTTTCCTGTGTACAACAGTACCAAATCGATCACAACGAAATATATCACATTCTTCAGCTTTTTGAATGAACATGGATCACAATAGACCAAATATATCACAATATTGACTTTTTGAATGAATATGGATTTCGGCAAAACGGTGTTTAGGTGCATTTTGAAGTAATCTTCCTACATTAAGAATCCTTCTTTTGAAGAGAAAGTGAAGAAAGACTTGAGGTTAGCAAAATTTACACAATCAATCAGACATTAAAATGTCATAGACAAGGGTTCAGCGCAGTCTTTTCACACGAAATTTTATTTTGTGTCGGAGCACTTCAGTGTGCATCTAAGACGATGTTTTGCCGGAGGAACAGGAATTATATTCTTATTCAAAAAGTGTACATATTCTTCTCATGAAAGTGCTAGACTTCTTTGTACAAGTGTTTTAAAACAACAGATTTATTTACTTTTGGAATAAAGTTTCCATTTTGACTTCAGATTCGTACAACTGGACAGAGATATTGTTGGGTTTAAAGCGATAATGGTCAATAAATAAGACTATAAATCACCACGGGTAGTATATTCCGGTGTTGGTTTAACAGGAATTGTGACAATAGCAAGCATAAAGAAGAAAGAACTCGGCCTTCAATCGTTTTGTGGAATGCGACACGCATCCTTCTTCCATGGAATATCGTTGCAGGCAACTTGGATGCGTATTTGGCCAGCGGAATGAGTCGCTGTGGTCAACCGATAAAAACGTTTGTGTTTCTTCTCACCAGAGAAGTCTGGTAGCAGTTCGTTTGCACGTCACAGTCAGCGCCACCTCCTACTGCGCCACCACGCGGCCGCGCAGAACCAATTACTACAGTCAAAGCTAAGGCTTGCACCTGGAATGCAGCTACTACACTTGAAGTGTGCTCTTTCAGAGAGTTGCGTGTTTCCCATTAGAAAAGTCGTCTGCATAGGAGCTGGTACTTTCAACCACAAACGCTCCTGGCCTCCAAAAACGAGTGTATGGCGAATACCTCCCTCTAGACAATTAGCCGTGGCGCTTTTTTTTTAATCAGAACGGATCGCAGTAGTTTCAGAAAGGAGGCACAATACAGCGCTGCCTATTCAGAGAATGGAGGGAATCCTCTAGCGAAGCCAGAGCTTCTGGGTTTTTCTTAGAAGACCCAGGAAAGCACAGCTGCGGCAGCTACGTCAGAAGGCAGTAGGGGCAATAACTTGTGATTAGTCTTCAACAAGAAGCCTTCACGTGGTCGGTTCACTATTATTCAGTACAGCAGTACTTTGGAATAATGGCGCAGGTAATATTTAATGACCTACGGAAGTCGTCAGGCAAAAATAGGCTGGAAACGTTTTAGGCATCACTCTCACAAAGGTTATAACGTGCCTACGAAACGCGATAAAAATTCTACGTCAGGTGACTATTCAGAGTGTTGTTAAAAATGCACCTTGAGTTGGTGCAATGTAGGCCACGTTTGATTTATCGGCAGAGCAAATATCAAGTACACGAATTTTCAGAATGAAAAATTGTGGGAGTTTTATTTATTTATTTATTTATTTATTTCATATGCTCATTAAGAGTGTGCGCAAACATATAAAATGAGGCAGACTCCATATGGAGAAGGTTTAGTTGTCTGAAATTGCGAGCAAGGCCGCGAGATTGAACTAACGCACGAAGATGGACCTTGAAATTGAGCATATTACACTATTTCACCAATAGTATATACCGTTTTCAGGTTGAATTGGACAATTTTCACGTCAAATTGGACACTCTTCTAAGCTGGCTTAAGACTTTTGAAATCAAAGCTAACTCTTCCAAATTAAAACGACTTCTAGGCAGATAAGCTAGAGACTCACTAAAATGGTTTGAATAATTTTTTGTTTAAGAAAAATTTTGTATAAAATCCTTTGAAATTTTTAGTTCACCAGCGCGAAGATGTGTAATATTTTATAATTTTTTTTGTGAAAAAATGTTAAATTAAATTTTCTCTCAAAACTCAGCAGGGAAGCAATCATGTAGTGCATTTTTAGACTGAATCGCGCCATACACTCGATAAGCAAGTCGCAATGTTTAATTGATTGATAGTGTAAATACTGCTCACACGCAGCAAGAAAGTTAGGATATATGTATCATATGTGTGTCGGACGAGGGCATGGCGCAGTCTCTGTATTGGCAACAAAAAATAACAGCCTTCCAATTTTCCAAAACAAGCTTTGAGTCATTATTCTTTCTCAAAAAATTAAAATTTTTATAAAATTTCTAATAACTGTTCACTTATTGATAAGATAAATTAAAATTTCAAAGGAAGTTGCTCCAAATTTTTTCTTGAACAAAAAAATTATTCTGACCTGTTTGTAGAGTCTCTAGATTAATGTATAAGAAGATCATTTCGGTTTGCAAGAGTTCGCTTTGATTTCAAAGGTCTTAGACAAGCTTAGAGGAGTTTCCAATTTGACTCTAAAAGCGTCCAATTTGATTCTAAAAGCGTCTAATTTGACGTGAAAATGGTATATACTATTCTTATACACGGCTGTTTAAGCTTCCAAAAGTGCACATATTTTGGCTCACAAATGTTCCTCAGCACTAGTCACTAAGCGAACAAACATACTGTGGGTAAGGCATTTCGTAGGATGGTAAGAGGAGACGGCCATCTACAGAGTACAAACGGGATTGAATCCGAAGGCAATTTGTTAAAGTTAACGGTACAATCGTTTCAATTTCCTTTCAACTGAATGTAGCAGAACAACCTATTGTTCCACGTAGTCACATGTCTCTGTATTTGCACGATGACTGAAGTAGTCAGCGCAGAGGGCCTTTAGTTCCGTCGAGTAGATGTGCTACCTTAGCACGATATTCTACAAGATCTGAAAAGGAAAAATTCGTAAGAGCATATATAGAAACCATTTTTCGATAGACACTCGTTTATTCAGATTCCTTAGGTGGATCAATGGTTTTGATGCGTCTGTTAGGGGGGGGGGGCAAAAGTAATGAGACACCCCAAGCCGTGTCCATATATCTCGTGGCTGAAGTCTGGTTTCGTGCTTGTTGTATTTGTATGTTTGTATGCTACTTACTGAAGCCCATCTGAAAAGTTACCACTTCCGCTCTTTCCAGAAGCATGCCAAAAACCCCAGCCTGTCTCATGCCGAAACCCCAGTCTGACGAGTCGACCTGTGTCGCTCAAATCTCCCCCAATTCCCAACCCCGAGCAGCCTGGGCTCAATATTCACGCAAGATGAGAAGTACGTCTTCTACCTTAACCCTGCCAAGCAGCGAGTCTGGGTGAGGCCTGGTGAATTGTTACCGACCTTCGTTCGGCGAGATGTTCACGGCGAGAAGCATCTCTGGAGCTTTTGGGTCTGCGCCCATGGATCGGTTTACCGAAGGCTGTTTCCCAAGAGCACCGCGATGAACTCCAAGGCCATGGTGAACGAAATAGAGGAGATGGGCGGGCGACTCGCTCTTATTCATTCGCAGCGCTTCAAGAAGGTTCTCCTCTTCGACAACGCCGCACCCCATCGGGAACAAGTAAGCACGGATAAGCTTGGCCAGCTGGGCTACGTTCACGTGCCTCACCCACCGTATTCGCTGGACATCTCTCCATGCAACCACCACTACTACTTGAGCCTACAGGACTTCCTAGTCGGAAGGGACACAAAAACCCAAGCAGTCCTTGACAACCATATCGAGCAGTTGATCAACACCAGGCTCGAGCAGTTCTGGAAGGATGGGATCAGGAAGTTGGCTGAGCGATGGCAGCAAGGTCCTTGCCCTTAATGGCAAATACACTCCTCAGCATCGTTGAGTTGTAATTGAGTTATAAGGAGATAAAGATTTTTTTTTCATTTTGTCTCATTACTTTTGGCCCCCCCCCCTAATAAAATATGCCACCTAGGCGCGTGTAGTGCATTCGGAGGAGGTGCCATCTGTCGCGTTCATCCGATACCAGGTTCTTGGTTCGAATTTCCGCCCAGACCGGTCAAGCTTTCCGTAGTCGATATGTTGGTACAAAACTTGTTTGAGAAGGATAGAGCGCTGACTTGATCATCAGCTGGCCATCGCATGCCACTGCGTGGCCAAATACGCATTCAAATCGCCCCCACGATATCCCGTAGAAGCTGAATGCGTTAGATTAAATAGATGAAGGACAGAGGATGGAGCTACTCAATCCAAAAAGGATTGAGTAGCTCCGTCTTCTGTCCTTCATCTATTTAATCGAATTGTATTTTATTGTATATTTTAATATCTATTTAAATGCCACATCGGAAAGGTTTTAAAAGGTTGCGAAGAATACAATATACGAAGACGTTCACTTTAATTTCAGAAGCATGAGATTTGTTTTGAAGAAGGCCCAATTTGACGTGAAAAGTGTCCAATTTGACGGGAATCTTAGAAATGCGTGTTTGGTATAAGTACTGAGGCTGCAATGACCCTCTCAGACACTACACGGTACCATTTGACTGAGGAATGGAAATGGAATAGGGTAGAAATCGGAGCCAAGAACTTGAATCACAATGCGCGCGAGAGCCGGCAACCTCTACGACTGCGCTAGCATGTACTGTAAATAATTTTGAATATAATATAAGGTAAAATTAAAGAGAATACCTGAGAAGGCTTGCTTCGCCACTCAAAACTTCGTACCAACCATTTTATGCCGTAGTATATCCTCAGTGGCCCATCAGTGAATTGGGGAGATGTCACAAATCTTAAATGAATGTTAGACCAGAGTAACGCTTCGTCTCTTCTCCATATAATACGCTCATAGAGAGCGAAAGCCAACATAGAAACTACATTTCAAAGTGTAGCATTACCAAATTGATATTACTGATGCGATTAGTGTGCATACAGAGTTGGTAATTGGTGAGTTCATATGCATTAGAGCAGTTTAAAATTTGATACAACTAATTTTAGAAATTGAGTTGATACTTTCGTACTTTGCTACTTTAATGGTCCTTTTGTCGGCTGCAGGTCTTCTCAGCGGGACCACAACTCTACCAGACTGCTCGATCTCTGGCTGCTTGCATCCAGTGAGGCAGAATCCGCTCTCTGAAAGATCTTGAGAATGAGTCTGCCCATCGCGTTGGCGGTCGTCCCAGTGGTCTCTTATGGTCTCCCGGGAGCCATTCTGTGACACGGAGACTCCATCTGTCGTCCTTTCGTCGAAGCAGGTGTCCGGCCCAGCGATATTTGGACTTCTTCATGTACTGCAGCGGGTCTGCTAATTGCGACTTCTCCCTTGGCTCCGTGCTTCGCAAGCCTTTTTGCCATTGCTGACGAAGGCTTATCCTCAGAGGACATCTCTCCAGTGCACGATACGTAGTTTGCATCGCTCTGGCGACTGTCTTGTTGTCGGGCCAGGTTTCAGTCGCGTAACACATCGCAGGCAGTACAGAGGCGTTGAATATCGAGGCCCTGAGGCCGGCATCCTTGATCTGATCGGTGACTTCGCGAATCGAACTGAAGGCTGCCCATGCTGCGCGTCTCCTGCGGGCGATTTCAGGAGCGAGGTCGTTATCCATGTTCAGCTCTCTTCCCAGATAGACGTAGGAGTCGACCTGTTGTAGAGCGACTCCATTTAACCTTACGAGTCCCGTGTCACACCACTGGTTGACCATAAACTGCGTTTTGGACATATTCGTGTCCAATCCAATCTTCATACCTGCCACATTGAGCTCGTTCAGCATGTCCTCGACTTCTGCCGTGCTGGTAGAGATGAGAACAATATCGTCGGCGAAGCGAAGTTGCTGATCCGTTTACCGTCGACAAGGTAGCATTTATCGTCCCAGTTTCTAGAAGTTGAGTGGATATAGAACCTAAGAGGTAGTTTATTTATTTATTTATTTATTGCCAATTCAAACCACACACTATTAGAAGAGAAATTCACAGGAGAAGCAAAATAAATTGGCTACTGAAAGAAAACATGGAATAAAAAAAAAACAAGAAGGAAATAGAGCAAGGGTAGGATTCGTGAATAATTGGGGAAGGTTAGGAATCGCTGAAAGCTTTACTGATGCGCACATCGTGCATGTAAAGGAGGAGGCCGTCCGTACTTTGCTGAGACAGAGTGCAGTCGGCGATGAGAAAAAGAATACCGCGAGGCGAAAGACAGAGGGCTTACGATACTACTACCATAGGTGCTAGACTAGCTGTGACCTATGTGGGGTGGACCATGTAAGTGTTGAAAGGTAAAAGTTGGTACGCACCCCAGAATGTTACCCTGATGGGAGGTCATAAGCCCTTACTTGCTCGCGTTTCAATTGAGAGATGGTTGGTAGAAGACTCAAGACATACAGTGTCTCAGATGCATAAACGTTCGTTAAAAATGCTCCACTATGCCCAATTTGTGCAAAAGTAAAGCCGCTAGAGGCTAGTAGCGATAGAGAGAGAATGAGATACACTGCGCTATATAGTGACACGGACAGGAAGATTTAGTTCGGTGAAAGCAGGCTCGTAAGCTACAATTCTTCTACGGCATTGACAGCGGTCAGCTTAATGTCGGATCTTTCAATGAAAAGAAGCATTGCAAGAAAAGCATTGATGTGCTGTGGAAGACAGTGTCGCCGAACGTCTGCTTGAAGCATCGAGCAGCTTGGCGGTTGAATTCTTGCCTATAATGATGACTGTACAACACTACCACAACTCATCGCCACAGACGTGCCATTTTGACCTATACAATTCCATTATCTGGTCATTGACCTTTCTAGAATGTTCTGCGGTTACATATAAGAGACCGCTAAGTAGGATGCCATACGTCTCTTGCACCGACGCACCACCACGTTTCGCACAACGGACCCCGACGGGAGCCAACGAGCCAGGACAACCGCGACGGCCACCGGAGCGACCGCGACGGACACCAACCACAACAACCACAACCACCAACAGCCAGCGAGCCAGCCGCCAGTGGAAGGGAGGAAGACCGAAGAAACCACGAAAAGGCACTCCAAATTCCCATATCAATAAAGTATAAGCAGGTCGTTACACCAGGGGGACTGCGCTCCCGTTATAGCGCGCTAGGACAGCGCGCACACACGCTGAGCCATCGTACACGGGACGTCAGCCCGTGCGCGGGCACTCAAGTGCAGGGTTCACCAGCCACAATGTAGCTAGGTCGTACTATGAGTGTGAGGCCAACTGATGTCTGAATTCATTGTACATCATTAGCCGAAGCAGAAGCGTCATCCCTTAGTTGTCTTAGTCGTTGAGCCAAACAGGTCTGGAATGTGCAAGACTTTCTATGAATGAAAAGATCGGGATGCAGATTATTCCATTCTGCAACTCTTCGAACAAGGAAGGAGTTTTCATCACTGGAGTTAGGTTTTTCGGGTCTTATACGGAATGGGTGGCCCCTCAATCTACCGATAGTCTGCGAGGCCTCGAAAAGGTCAGAAATGCTAAGATTTATCTCGTTTGTTGTCAGCTTATACATTAGTGTAAAGTCCGCTATCTTACGCCTGAATTCTAGTGCATCGGCGTTAAGTCTAGACAATCGCTGATCGTAAGAAAGGCCCAATTGACCGCATCTGATAAAGCAGCGATACGTGAAACTTTTCTGAACCTTTTCAATTTCATCTATGAGCGCTTTCTTTAGTGGCGACCATATCGGTGAGCAATACTCTAACAAGGGCCTTACATACAAGACAAAAAGTCTGAAAAGCATAGCTGGATCTCGCAATCTGAAAGATCTGAGAACGAAGTTCGAACACCTGAGCGCTCTCCTAACACTGTCGTGAATATATTCTTCAAAACTTAGGTTTGTATCGTAGGTAATACCTAGGTCACGTATATTGCTAACGCATGTTAAGGTGGAACTCCCTAAGGTAAACGATACATTAGGATGGTGACGCCCTAATGTCATGACAGCGGTTTTTTGAGCAGATATCTCTAAGGACCACGCCTTAGACCACTCTACAACGGCATTTATTGAGTCTTGAAGCTTCTGACAGTCATTGACTGTAAAAAGTTTGCTGTCATCGGCATAAATGCTATAGTAGCAACCGGGAGGGAGAACGCGGGGTAAGTCGTTAATGAAGATTATGAAGAGAAGGGGACCTAGACACGTTCCTTGAGGAACGCCGCTTGGTGTAGGATAGTACGGGGAAAAGTTACCGTTTATTACTACAGACTGAACCCGGTCAGTAAGGAAAGAACGCAGGAAATTCAGAAGTTGACCTCTGATCCCGTAGGGGCAGAGTTTTTTTAACCAGTAAAGGTATGGAGATGGAATCGAAAGCTTTTGCATAATCTAGGTAGCAAACAGACACATAGTTTCCTCTATCCAATTCTCTATGCCATAAGGGGATGGTAGAAATAAGGGCAGACGTTGTTGATTTGTGCTCAAGAAACCCATGTTGTTCTTTTCGAAGTAGGTGATTTTCATTTAGGTACGAAGTTATCTTTTTGCACAAAATGCGTTCCATAACCTTGCCTATTGAACTGGTTAGACATATGGGTCTATAATTAGTGACGTCGTTTTTTGGCTCTTTCTTGAGAATTGGTCGTACAAGACCAATTTTCCACAGTTTCGGTACTTCCCCATGTAAGAGGAGTCGGTTGAAAAGTATAGTCAGAGGAGAGGCGAGCCCTAGTGCTGCCTTCTTTAGGAATATGTAAGGAATCCGGTCAGGCGATGTGGAAACTCTGTTTGGTAGCTTACGTAACACGCTGTAAACTGTCTCACTCGTAATATCTACCCAGTTCAATTCACTGTCGGTTACGGAAGGCAAAGTAGCATTGGAGTCACATGGTTGCTTGTATACTGACTGGAAATAGTGAGCAAATAATTTGGACTTACCACTATCATCTCGAATGTACCTTCCATCGCTGATAAGGTCTGGGATACATTCAGTCAGCTTTAGTTTCTTTCGGCAGTAGTTAAAGAAACGCTTTGGATTGCCGCAACAAGCGATTCTTTTTTCTTTGGTTATCTGATACCTAGCTAGAGCTCTCTTAAGTTTCCGGGAGTACTTGGCGAATCTAGCGTCTCTTACAGAAGAAGCAGAAAAGTGCAGACTGTCAACTTTGGCTTTCAGCAGGGCCAGACTTCTAGGGTATTCTTCACGGTTTGCTCTGCGCTTCAATAAAGGCACGTATTTGCTTAAAAGTTGATGGAATATGCTGATAATTTTCGTGTACAAGGCGTCAACACTGTCAGAGGAATTACTGATTGCAATCCAGTCTATATCACCAAGAGCGGCAATTATAGATATGTAATCACCTTTAAAAAAGTTCCTACTACCATTATGCACTCGGACAATATTTTCTTCTACCTCAGAAATTGTAAAAAGTATACTGTTGTGATCGAAGTGCTGAAAGGAGGAAGGACGCGTACTGCTGAAATTATGCTCGGCTGTGAAACTAATAGGATGTTCAAAACATTAAGGCCGTGGGTAGGTTGTTTCACTATTTGCTCTAGATTCATTGATACGACAAAGCTCAGAAACTCAGATGACGAACGGGTTGAAACGTTTCCTCTATGGCTCATGCAACTCCAATCAATCGTTGGAAAATTAAGATCACCCATTAGAAGAATATGATCATTCCAGTCCTCGCAGAGAGTGTGGAGGAAATCTATGAACTCGGTAAACGTGTTTGCTGCGCATGAAGGACTGCGATAGCACATTAGAAGCAAAGTATTTCCATGCTTTGTTTCGATCTGCAAGGCTAGCAACTGTATTTCGCAGCTAAAATCTCTTTCTGCTATAAGCCTGTGGCGGATCTTCCTATGAATAAGTGCCAGCACTCCACCACCTACTCGCACGCCTCTGCGGTCACAGCGATACACGGTGTAGTTGGAATCATAACTTAAAATCGCATCATGGATTTTATCTGGTTTGCACCAGCTTTCTGATATGAAGACACCGCTTGGCATTCTTTGCAAAAGGAAGTTGAGGTCTGGTATTTTGTTAACGATAGATCTCGCGTTAAATAAAATGAAATCATGATGAATGGAATGAATTTGAGGACGGGGATTTGAGGTGGCTGTTCTGCTTAACGTGTTGGAAATTCTTTTACCCTAGCACAAAGACGCGCGAGAGGGGGCCGGCGGCGAAGAAGGTGGCAGGGATGCTGGCACCGATCCAACCATCCAGGAAGTGGACTGAATGCTATGTCGAGCTGGCAAGTCGCGGGGATTACTCAATTTGTGGATAGCCAGATCTCTGACTATGTATAGAAGCTTACCTTCTTGTCTATTCATTATACCTGCCTTTTTCCGTAGTGAGCGATCGTAGTCCAATTCCTCTCTGGTGTAATCGGTTCTAGCGTACGAATGCACATAGTCTTTCGTTAGCGATTGCCTTCCCGATCGCATGTGCTCCAGCATCCTGTCCCTGAGCTCTTGACTACCTAAGGATATCTTGATTATACGAGGACGCTGGCTGTCTGCTTGTTTCCGAAACTTTGGATGTCTATGAAATGTGATTCTGCCACTGTTAAATTCGCTTAGGAGAACCTCATCACCGGAAGTCTCCACCACCTCTTTGATGGCTTCCCTATCGAAGGCACATGTGGCAGACTCACTGTTTTGCTCACCAATGCCGACCCAAGTGATGCGGCACGCTTTCGCATCAACAATTTTTGTATCTGCCTTGAATTTAACTAATGCACTATACAAGGCAGACCTCGAGTCGGAGCTTCTTTGAGATTCGGAGACAAGCTTGTTCTCAAGATCATCAAGCCTCTTAAGAATTGCAGCTTGTGACTCCTGCATCTTAACGAATACTTCAAAGACCTTATCAAATCGTTCAAAGTACTCATCCCATCGCTTGAGCACAGGCATAAGCCATGACGGCGCTTCATCGTTGGAGTTCTTCTTAGGTGCCATTTCGTGATCAGTGCAGTTGAATCGAAGAATTCGCAAAGCGAAGAGAGCAGCGAAGATCGACCGATCCAGATGAGAACGGTAGGCGGGAATGAGAACGGTAGGCGGGAATCAAAAAAATTTTTGGAACGCTTCACGAATTTGCGTGTCATCCTTTAGTTAAGTAGATTAGTTAGTTAAGTAGATCAAATTAGTTAATTTAGTATTTTAAATAAAATTGATCATTTTAATAAATATTTACGCTGCCATCTGTTATGGCATAATTGTAAAAAATTTATTTGTTTTTGCAAATACATTTTAGAAAGTTTTTAACTATAAAATTCTTATTAAAACCATTTTGTATGAGTATATCACAAAGTTCTTTCATTTCATTATCAAAATATTTAAGTTGGGAACTTGTTTTAGCAATCCTTAAAGTTTCTGTTTAGGTAGTATTGCTTTTGATTTTAATTGAGATTTCTGATTCCATGTGTGGGAATCAATTGAGCTTAAAATTCAAAGAATCTGATTTGTTATACAAGTTAGTTTCTATTTTGTTATCAATAATTTTTTTAATCATGTCTAAAGATTTACATTTGTACTCATTTTCATGTGTCTTTTAAAGTAGTTACATTTGTATAAATTAAATTCAATACATCGTCAAAAAGTCTTCATTATAATTGAGTGTTACAAGTAGATCGTCCATATATCTGAATGGTTTAAATAATTGATCATTGTTTATAACAGTATTCCTGGAGAATTCGTCTTCAAACATTGAAACAGTAAAGTCAGGGTTCGGGTAAAGTTTGTTTGAGCTGGCAAACTGCTGCTTGAATAGAAACGTTTTAATTTGAGTGTGACGGATTAGTTCAGACGTTGATGTTTTGTTGCGATCAAAACTTCTAGCGCCAGGAGGGACGTGAACCCGCACTTCCCTCTGACCGGGAGAGAATGCTCTACGCCTTTACACCACCGGCGCCGTTTGATCGAACGCAACATCCACACCTCGTGGGACCGATCGGCACTCATCCGTATCCGGGATGAGATATTGCGTTTGATCAAACTACGCCGGTGGTGTAAAGGCGTAGACCATTCCCAACGATCAGAGCGAGGTACGGGTCCGAGTCCTGCCTGACTCTAGAAGTTTTGTTCGCAACAAAACATCGTTGTGACAGCTCACAACCTCGATACCAGCCACTTGAGGCTTAAAGAAACTGATTTGAATAGTTCGGACATTATTTTTAGACCTGTTCTATGTTTACGTGAAACAAACGCAAGGTTCTTGAAAGTCGACGTTGGTATTCAAATGAAGGTGTCATGCAAAATGCTATGCAAAACCCTTATGCGTGAACAACACCGAGAAAATCGTGTGTCACGAGAACCGGGTCGCTGTTTGCACCTCGATGACGTGGGGAGGGTAGTCATCGCCAGCCACGCTGAACGAACACGCCGCAGTTCAACCCGATCAAAGCAACGAAGGTCATCTCGCACGCGCCACGCGAGCGCGCTCTGCAATCGCTTGATTTCCACTCTTCGAACTGTCGTATCCTGCGGCAATTGTTTCATTCTTCTACACTGTCTGACTTTCTTCCACATAAGTTTGGTCACTGAATTCTCCTTTGCTTTCTTTAAGGGACTATTATTATTATTTATTATGGTTGTGCTCGAATGACCTATTTGATGAGGCGCTCGAATGATTCTGATTCGAACCTGAATCCTCCAGTTCGAACGTTGAAAAAATCGCGTGTTTCGAATGTAATCGAATTCGAAAATTTGAAATTTTTGAGCACTCGAAACCATCCTAATATTCGAAAAAATGCAAGGATGCAAGGATGCAACTACACTAGTGCTCTACATAGTAAGTCAATATTCCAGATGGCCACTTTTCACAAAAAGCAAAATTCATCTGATGCGTATTTCGTTCAGTCTCTAGTTCAATACAGTGGCTAGCAATACCGGTCTAACAGGAAGCCTACATCTTTGACAATTTGAGTAAACGACAGTTGTTCTTCGCTGTCATCTCCTTTTTTCAGTGGATATGCTGAACTAGTCTGCGCCTGTCAGAGCCGCATTTGTTACCTAGCCAGCCTAATCCTCTAAGAATCGCTGTGGTCTCACTGCACAGAGCATTCCCTTCTTAGGGTTTCTTCTTCGTTCACCTGCTACAGCTGCATTTGCTTTCGCTGATTTTCGACGAAGTTGAACACCAACGTTTAAATATTCGAAAAACCGCAGTGCCCTATATCCTCCGAGAAATGATGCCGTAGTATTCCAAAAATGCTAGGGATTTTCGAATCTGCAAATTATTAGACAGAGCAGATCCTCTACTTTCTAAGCACAAAGTATCGAATGTGTGGTCATGGATTAAAATTTCGTGCGCTCTTTGTTATAACGGACGCGCGACAACTAACAGAACCTCCCTTACAACATACTATAACGTATAGCATGTGGTCAAATGAGAGCCTATTTCCACTTATAATGATAGGGATAAAGGACGGCGTTATTCAATCCCTTTTTGGGATGCGCCACGCATTCTACTTCTACTGGATGTCGTGAAGGCGAGTTGAATGCGCATTTGGACATAACAATGACTTGCGGTGGCCAGCCGATAAACAAGTCAGCGCTTTATCCTGCCCAGACAAGTCTGGTAGCCATTTACCGACCCCGGAGGGATGGAAGGCTTGGTTGGCCTGGGCGGGAAATCCGAACCAGGAACCTGGTATCGGGTGCAGGCGACAGCCGGCGCCTCCTCCGACTGCGCTCCACGCGCCGATTTCCACTCATAGTCAGGGTAAATCAATCTGAAGCTGAACGACCATTCATTTATTAAAATACCGTTCTTGTCTTTTGGTTTTGGGCAGAATAAGCACAAAACCGCCGTCTTCGCCGATTTCCCATAACCCCCTTCAAAGTGGCCTATTCATAAATAAATGTTATCATCCGAATCCAGTCTGAGTGGCCTATCCAGTGATATAGGTAACATCCACTGTCCTAAGAAAAGAACAGATTTGGTGACCCCTAAAATCTGGATGGCAGTGACCTCCATCTGTCGCTCGAGATAAATGTACTGACATGGTTG
Organism: Heligmosomoides polygyrus bakeri; assembly: GCA_947359475.1. Lineage (NCBI taxonomy): Eukaryota > Metazoa > Nematoda > Chromadorea > Rhabditida > Heligmosomidae > Heligmosomoides > Heligmosomoides polygyrus. Next base: position 17,019,072 of record OX375865.1, read on the forward strand.
AGGTTTCATAGTAACTGTTGAGTTATGGACGAACAGGAGACATGGGTACAAATGAGGTGAAGTCAAGGTAAACTATAATATTATGTCACCTGTTTTGCCTCCTACCCTAGACAAGTAACATTATATAAGTCTCAAATTTATTGTTTCTTAAGACACTGCCTGACACCTATATCAGTGGATAGATGGTCAACATTGGAGTCGGATGATAATTTTTGTTTTTTGAATAGACCGCTTTGAGGAAAGTTGTGAAAAAACGGCGAAATCGGCGGTTTTTTGCGTATTCTGCCCAAAAACCAAAGGACAGTAGCGGTATGTATTGTACAGTTAAAATTGGTAAAATATCTCAAAAATTGTACCAATTTTTTGCTAATGCAAGCTGTTTTATAAATTCGAACTTTATCAAAAAATATTGCCTACTATACACGACAGTTTTTTTAACAACTTTTCGTTCTCATGGCTTTAAGGGTAATGCTTAAATTGGAAGACTTTTATGCTATTTTATTAAAAGAAAATATAAATTGACCCTGATCGCTTGGAGTGTCTCACACACACTACTTCTAAGGGATATCATAAGCAGGTTTTCAAACGATTAGACATTGGTGTGGGCACTACAGTAAAAATTTAAATATCAAAAATAGGTGCATGACCTATGCAATCATACATAGCTATGGCTAGCCGCTAAGCCAGCTAATGCTTCATTGATTTTTTTTACGACAAAGGAACCTTCTCTTAAAGCCTTAAAAAAACGGTTTAGTATCCCATAGTTCCACAGTGTTGTCGACCGCTGTCTCAATTTGAGGTTGTATTGGATTTGTTAACCTGTCACTGGTGACAAATTATTATTCACCTGTATCAGCTGTCGAGCGGGCGCCAGCAGCGTCTTCATTCGTCCCCGTCGCATGCCAGAATGCTCCTCCTCTCTCGAGAGACACTAAGGGCGTCGTATCGTTCGTTCAGGGCTTTCACGAAGCAGTCCGACCGACGTCTTGATGGGCGTTCTGGAGTTCCCCTAACATTCCACGGAATCCAGTCGGTAACGGTTCTCGTCCAGTGAAGTGCATAACCTAGCTGGCTCACCTAATTTTCGGCGACGTGACCCATGTGACTGTGCCCCTGATATTCCATCTTGGAAATCTAGAATTGTATTACCAGGCTGTCCAATAATTCTTGTCCGAAAATTTCACCATTTTTAATTTTTTGCAACATTATTGAAAAACAAGTCTAATCAACAATATAATCACCACAGTTATCCACAATAGTGGCCCATCGATTGGGCAGGTCGCCGATGCCCTTCGCCCAGAACTCCGGGGGCTGCGACTCGAAGAAGTCCGCGATGTCGGATTTGAGGTTGTCGTAGTTGGTGAATTTTCTTCCGGCCAAATGGTGCTTCAGCGGGCGGAACAAGTGGTAGTCGGAGGGGGCGAGGTCCGAGGAATACGGCGGATGAGCAACCGTCTTCCAGCCGAGCGTCGCCAACTTCTGCTGGGTCTCCTTCTCCACGTGGGGGCGCGCGTTGTCGTGCAGCAGGTGGACCGAGGCCCGTCGGGGATGCTTTTCTCGGATGGCGACGGCTAGTTTCTCGAGCTGATCGGTGTAGATGAAGGCGGTGACCGTCCTGCCTTGCGGGAGCAGCTCGAAGTACAGCATGCCCTTGGCGTTGCACCAGCAGCAGAGCATGATCTTCAGCGGGTGTTCCCTGTCCTCGAGGCTCGTGTCGCCGCTCTCGAAACGATTGAACCAGCGCCTGGCTGTGCGTTGGGACACTGCATCCTCCTTGCACGCTCTGCAGATGTTGGCGACCGCGGTGCCCATGGCGTTGCCCAGCAGCCACTCGTAGTACACGAACGTACGAATTCGGCCTTGGTCCATTTTAGCTTGTACTGGTAGCTAGACGCGGCGACTGCGCCTAATATACCCCTAGAACTCTGGAAAACCTTCTAGAAGGTTTTTACGCTTGCCTGATATTATAACACTTCTAAGGAAAATTACAGAATTTTGAAAATTTTCGGACAGGAATTATTGGAGAGCCCGGTATATTGTTAACATCAAAAATTTCATGGCACCTCAATATTACCTGAGGCGCGCTTCTCTTTGCCTATCGGATTTTCCGTCTTCATTCTTTTCATTATTCAGCTGACGTGCTCTTAATGGACTCTCTTCTCTTTAGTTCCATCACAGCCGCGTCGATGAAGCTTCTAATAATTGCCGCCTGCTTGACAGTTACTACACTTGCCTGCAAATGCCGCAAATTGCCCAGCAACGAGGCCTTCTGCAATGCTGATTGGGGTACCTTTTTGTTTTATGAACAGAAACGTTTCTGTGAGTGGATACTACGCGTGGTAGCGCAGTGTTAGGATACACCGACGTACCGGGCACTCCTTATCGAGGTTCCTTGTTACAGGGTTCCATCAAGGTCTTTGTTGCCTCCGAGGTCGGTAAATTGGTAACAGTCTGCTCTGGGAAGCACGAAATACTATCTTGTCTATCGGCTGGCCACCGCAAGTCATTATGTAGACCAGATAAAAAGGACAACTATCAGCGTTACTCACAATCAGTCTCTTCTGCGATGCGCCACACATTCTACTTCTTCGCGATAATTTGGCATGCGTGCCGCCTGCAGGCAACTTGCGTGCTTGACTTACACAGTGACTTGTGGTGGCCAGCCGATGGACGAGTCGGTGGTCGGCCTTTCAGGACGATTCTAGTAGCAATTCACTAATTCAAGATCGATGTAAAGCTTGGTTGACATGGGCGGAAATCCGAACCAACAATATTCAATCGGAGTGCACATAACAACCATCGCCCCCTCCGACTGCACTATCACGCGCCCCTTTTCCCTTTTCTCAATTGTCGTTCTCTTTCATTTTTGAAGGGCTAGCTATATTTCTATTTGTTTCGTATCTGACCAATGACTGCAGTGTCATCAGTAAATGAATCAATAATTACAGCATTTAAAGTACTCATCCAGTGAAATTGAGAGGGACACCGCTAGAGAAGCGAAAAATAGGGGAACATACAAAGTGATATCTCTCGGATAGAAATAGCCTAGAGATTTTTCGTTGCGTAATAAAGGAAAAGGATAAAGGAGGGCGATACTCAATCCCTTTTGGGATGAGCCACGCATTCTACTTCTACGGGATGTCGTGGAGGCGATTTGAATGCGTATGTATTGGCCATACAATGATTTGCGGTGGCCAGCCGAAGAACAAACCAGTGCTCTATCCTTCCCATGCAAGTCTGATACCAATTCAGCGACCCCGTAGGAATGAAAGACTTGGTTGGCCTAGGCGGGAAATTTGAGCCTTGAACCTGGTATCGAGTGCACGCGACCATCGGCCCTCCTCCTACTGCGTTACACGCGCCGTCGTTGGTGATAGTTAACCATTAATTTTCCCGTTGTTGTTAAGCTGGAATAGGGAAACATACCTTCTATTTGGGATAGATCAACATTCAACTGTTACGAAATGTCAACAGTTCACAGCTCAAAATCACAACGAGTTTCAGTATCTCATGTGAAAGTCACGGCTTCCAAGCTTTCTGCCGAAGAAGAGGATCAACCGTCGCGCCAGCTCTACACTGTTACACACGTCCGAACACTAAAGGTTTGAAGTAAGCTGATAGGCTGGTGCTCTAGCACAATCGACCTTCATAGACTATCTGATATTGTATTCGAGTCTTAGTAAGTGAAATGTCTATAGAAGCCGAGTGGTTGCGATAAGCTTCCTACGACAGTCTCCACTTCAACATCATCAGCTTCATGTGGACTGACACTCGATGTCGGCAAGGAGTACCTTCTTTCGGGTAATTATGCTTTGATTTACATCTTATAGCGATGTTTCAAGAAGTCCATTGGTAATTTTTAAGAGTGGTAATTTTAGTCTTGCAGAAATGTATAAGAATTTGCCTTTTTCCTTTTAAAGTTTATTTCACTTTGAAACAACCTTAAAGTTCAGGCGGATATGAAGATGGAGCACTCAATACTGGTACTTGTGGACAGATTTCGCCGGACGATCCAGACAGCGGTTTTGGAGTCGCAATGGAATGGAAGGACGTGTCTAGCAAATTTCTTGATCAGATCTTAGCATTCAAATGTTAAGCATGTGATCTGCATCTCAGTACCTCAATCCCTTGTTAAACTGAAACCGTAGAACTTCTTCGAGCGGGAGTCCAAAATTGTTAAGTATTATATCTTTGTCCGGCTAACGTTTTTGCGCAGCCGCTTCCACGAGAGCATGGACAATTCAAGTCTTTGTCGTTATTCATATGGTCTGCGCTAACTGGTAGATCCTATAGTACTGCCCAGGTTCGACTTTCAATGAATCTTGGCATGACGTTCCTGATTATTGATGCAGTGTTCTTGTGCTGTTCACCGAGATTGATAACGTCTTTTATTAGGCTGACGTTTCGGCGAGTTTCGCCTTCTTCCGGAAACATTCGCAGAACTACTCGCTCAAATATCATTTCATTCTACAGAATACTTCTCTTAAGGAAAAGTGAGACAAGATCAGATATGGGAGTTGCGAAGGGCGACTAACCTGACAGGCGGTTGCCGTAAAGGACCACCGTTCACCCGTAGCTGGAGGTAACGTGGATGAGTGAGCTTTTCCAGGCTCCGAAGAAGGCAAAACCCTCCGAAACGTCAGCCTAATAAAAGACGTTAACAACCTTGGTGAACAGCTTAAGAACACTGCATCGATAATCAGGTCTATGCTAATACATACATATATCGTCTGCTGTATCGCTCATGTTATTCAAGGAAATAAAACATGGAACATAGAACATTTTTTGAGCCAAAACTAATACAAAGTCGGTTGAGCACAAGAGAATTCAGCAGCAAAAGTTGGCTTTCTAAGATTAAAAAAATATGGTCAACATTTATTGACAAAAACTGATACAAAATCAGTTGAGTGAAAAAGATTACGTACGGAATTCGCCTTTGTAAAGGTTGGCAGAGGTGATTTCTTCCATGAATTGCATACAGAAGGAAGTGCTTTTTTCTCAAAGCGATTTAGTAGTTCGTTCACCGAAGAATTTCTTATACCAATTGCTGGGATTCAGAGGAAAGAAACGTAAAAAACGCTTCGTTTAAGCTGTCCTTCTATTAATTTATGGCGGAAGTTATCTGGTACTGACGATGAAACGAAAGTGTTAGACAGGCTTATTCCATGTTGAGAAAACAACGAAAATATGGTTCGGAGCGAACTCGCCCTATGAATATGACGAATTCGCATTTTCCAATTCAGAGCTGGAAACAGCTGCAGTTGAACTCTGTGGCTGCCATGCAGTTGTAGATGAACTAGATCTCCTCCACTCACTTCGAGAAGGCTTCAAATCTTGTGATAACAAATGGTCTTTGGACACACAATTGACCAGCACGACAAATTATTTCGTTAAATAAAGCTTTGTAAGGTAGTATAGTTGTGAGTAAAGCGTTGCGTTAAAATTCACTGCGGTTTGCACCAATTCTCAGTACTTGTAGCTGAGAAGAACAAATGAGTGTTGAACAATGAATGGCTCTTGTAGAAGCAGAAGAAGACAATAAAGGGTGTTTCTTTTGTTTTTTATGATTGGTTTTTCCAACATCGGGATGGGGTACATTCAATTGAATTGCAGCTTTAAAGCGCTTTTTTCTTTTTTGATCTGTGAACCAGTCTTGAGTTTGTATTTAAAAGGTCTACCGTGTTGCAATTTTGATTCGAAAAAGACATGTTAATTGTTGATTGCATAACATGCTCTAGAGATTCTAATAAGAATTACGAAGGACAAGCTGAAAACTGTGTCTTGGTGAGATACAACACAGTAGTACTGAATGTTCATTCGGGCAAAGCAAATGTATTGGAAAGCAAAGGAATGCTGATTGTGAAACGTCAGAGACATTTTGCGCTATTCATCTACCTTTTGAGCCGTTCAATGTGGAGATATTTGTCAAGTAATTGTCGGTATTGTTTGCTGAAAAGTTGTGTAGTTCCGGTATACCAGTTGTTTTTTGCCTCTAAATGTAAATGTTAAAAGGCAGCCTCTACCAGATTTTCTTTCAAAAGAAAGGATAAGTGCGCAGGTATGTAGGTTTTGTTGTTGTGAAACCAAGCTCAGCTAATAATATGTGGTATGAATGACGTATCACTTGCTGAGGTAGTATAAGTAATAAGTATCACCTGTATCACCTGTCGTCCTGTTGATCATCGACTTGCTCGAGCGGGCGCCGGCAGCGTCTCCATTCGTCCCTGTCGAGTGCCAGAGTGGTCCAATGGATCGTCCTCGCTCGAGGGACACGAAGAGCGTCATATCGGTCGTTCACGGCTTCCACGAAGAAGTCCGTCCAAAGCGTTGGTGGGCGCCCTGGTGTCATCCTGACATCCCGCGGAACCCAATCGGTGACGGCTCTCGTCCAGCGGGTGTCTGCGAAGCGCATCACGTGGCCAGCCCACCTAATTTTCGACAACTTGGCCCATGCGACAGCGTCTCTGATCTTCGAACGTCGTCGAAGCTCGGAACTCCGGAGGCCTTCCCTCACTTGCGTGAGTCGTGTCACTCCGAGCATCGTCGTCTCGATTCCACGCTGCGCGACGCTGATCGCGTGTTCATCCTGCTTTCGTATAGCCCAGGTCTCTGAGGCGTATGTTAGGGCAGGAAGAACAGTGGAGCCGAATAGGTGGGCACGGAGTCGGACGTTCTTCGTCTTCTTCGCGACTTCTTCGACGCTCTTGAAAGCTCCCCAAGCCGCTCGTTTCCTCCTGCTCAGCTCTGACTCGAGGTCGTCGGCCATGTTGACTTCGCGACCCAGATACACGTAGCTGGAGCATTCGGAGATGTTCGTTTCGTTGAGCGGGAATGGGGCATCAGAAACTTGTCCGTTCCTCATGAACATCGTCTTCGTAAGATTTAAGAATAAGTATAATGCGTATAGGTAAGCACCATTCAGCGAATTTGACAAAAACATCTGTCCTTCTTCTGTGCTTCAATTTTAGATTTTTTATATCAAAATTTCAATCGCTTAATTCTGTCTCAAATTGCGCAAACTTCTACGTAAATAAATAAGTAATGCAACGATGAAAGTCACAGTTCGACTGCAATGTTCTTCAAAGCAAGAAGTGGCCACCTGGATGTTGTTATTTTCCGTCTGCAGTTCGTAATCTGTGAAAACAAGAGAAAATCGTTTACAACTGAAAAAGGTTTTGTTAGCCGCTTTTAGGTGCCACTGAGAAAACCCAGCACGCCGCAAAAGATTTTATTAGCTCGCCAGGTTCACCTCCGTGGGACCGATCAGCATTCACCCGTATCCGGGATGAGGTGTGGATGTTGCGTCCGACCAAGCGGCGCCGGTGGTGTAAAGGCCTAGAGCATTCCCGCCCGGTCAGAGGGAGGTGAGGGTTCGAGTCCCGCCTGGCGCCAGAAGTTTAGATCGCTACAAAACATCGTTGTGACAGCTTACAACCTCGATACCAGCCACTTGAGGTTTAAAGAAACTGATTTGAATCGTTTCTGTCAAGACCATCAGTTTAACTGGTTTCATGCCGATATCAGCGGCGGTGGCGATGTCCGTTCCTCCTCGTGGTGCCACTGCAAACTGCTCGCTTCTGCGAGCCCTAGCCAAGCACGGACATTCGAATGCAGGCGACAGGCCCTGGTGACAGGCCGGCCTACGAACAACCCAATGTCACATCGTATGGGTGTATGTCAGTTCATGCTTTTCGAGATAGTGCTACGGCGTCCGCGGGAGCCGACGCGCACTCGCAAAGCCCAGCGAGAGTGAGAAGTATGCGAGGGTCCCTGGTGCGAGGACGGCATCGGGTGGCAACTGAGCTAGTCCGAAAGTCCCGTAACGTAAGCAGGACCTGCGTGGCTACGCTGAATGTGGGTACGTTGACGGGCCGCTCGTGCGAATTGGTAGAAACATTGGAGCGTAGAAGAGATTTCTGTGCGGTGCAGGAGACGAGGTGGTCCTGCTGCAAGTCAAAGGACATAGGGCGTGGCTTCAAGGCCGTTCTATGTGGAAGTCCCAGGACCACCAGTGGTGTTGGTATAATCGTCTCCAAGCGTTTCCGAGACTCGATTGTAAGCGTCGAGCGCTTTGACGATCGATTGGTGACGATCGTTGTCGCCGCTAAGGAACTCTTCCACTTCTTCTCTGCGTATGCTCCGCAGACTGGCTGTTCCGATCAAGCCAAAATGAGTTTTGGAGCCTGCTTGATGAGAAGACAGCAGAGGTACCGTCGAAGGACGTCATCATCGTCGCTGGTGACCTCAATGGGCACTTAGGCGCTACGAGAGACGGCTACAGCTGTCATGGTGGGTTCGGCTATGGGTTGCGTAACACAAACGGTGAGCGTATCCTTGAATATGCGGATTCGCAAAACCTCACCATAATGAACACCGTGTTTCGCAAACGCAACTCCTACCTTATCTCGTCCTATAGTGGGAACACCAAGACGCAGATAGACTTCGTCCTTGTGAGAGATCGTGACCGAAATCTCGTCACAGACGCGAAGATCGTGCCGTATGAAACGGTTGCCCCACAGCATCGTCCGCTGATCTGTACTTTGAAGATCGCCCCTCCGAGGCTGCAGCAGGTTGAGCGATGCGGTGCTGCAAGAATGAAGTGGTGGCGAATGAAGGAGAAGGAAGCAGCTGTGATTTCTCGCGTACGGTTACCGACAGTCACGACTGTCGACGAAACTTGGAAGAAAGCGACCGACGCGATACTTCAAGCTGCGAGGTCAGAACTTGGCACTACGAAGCCTGGACGACGAAAGGTCGACATGCAGGCATGGCTGTGGACGAACGATGTGAAAGAAAAGGTTCGAGAGAAGAAAGCGCTTTATCATGTGTTTCTCGGCGACAAGACCGCCAATAATTTCCAAAAGTACCACGAAGCGAAAAAAGCTGCCAAGAAGGCTGTGGCTATTGCAAAAGCCACTCATTACAATGATGTCTACGAAAAGCTTGAGTAGCGCGATGGTGAGCGGTATTTGTACCGACTTGCGAAAAACCGTCATCGCCAATCTGAGGATATAGAGAAGTTCTTTGGCATCAATGATAAGAACGGCCATCTTCTGACAGAGCGCAAAAAGGCCTTGAAGCGATGGTGGGATTATTTCGAGAGAATTTTGACTGAATAGTTCCCTCATCCGGCCGTCTCTTCTGTGGCTCCTATCCACGGTCCCGTCCACAAAATCACTGTGGAGGAAACTGACGCGGCTCTGAGGATGATGAGACCGGGCAAGGCAACTGGTCCAGATGACTTGCCAGCTGATTCGTGGAAGTCGAAGTTCTGGTACTCTGCTGAGTGGCTGGCCAAGTTTTTCAACCAGGTTGTAGCAGAGAAAAGGTGCCTGATGTCTGGCAGGAAAGTGCGACGATCCCGATTTGGAAGAAGAAGGGCAGCCCTGCAGACTGCTCAAATTACCGTCCGATTCGGTTGCTCTCGCACAGCATGAAGATCTTCGAGCGAATCCTCGATAGCCGAATTCGTGAAATCGTCCAGCTTTCCGACAATCAGTGTGGCTTCGTGGCTGGTTGTGGAACCATCGATGCCATTCATGCACAGAGTCCTTTGGTTCACTGTAATCTACTTTAGGAAGTGCCAAAATGTTGCGCCACAAGAGGGTCGAACCACAGACCTCTCCGTCTCACCACGCCGCTTCTCTACCGGCTGCCCTACAGTGCTCGCGTGTCGTCGCTGTTCCGTCCAACTTCGGCATGCAGAGGTTGATGCCGTCAACGGTCCAACTTCCGTCATTCCTAAATCTGCGCAGAGTTATATTGGGGTCGAGATATTTGCATTCTGTTGTTTCTCAGAGAGAGGCGATTCTGCCCATATACATCACTTGGGCCGTTCCAACCAACCGTTGAGATAGCCTCCACGTAACGCAGTTCACCAAATGGTAGACGCAAGTGTTGAACAATATTTTTAATTTTGTGCAGCAGAAAGTGCGGTATGGGACTGTTCTACATGGTGACCCCCGCCACCCCCCCCCCCGACCCGGTTTACGCCGAATGCTATACAATGTAAAATAGTAAAGTGCCGATCAGAGTACGTGCTTATTCCCTCCCCTCCCTCAGTCACCTTCCTTCCTGTCTCCCGGCAGCGCAACATGATATTTGAGGAGAATGATGTCAAGATCGACGTAACGCTCAGGTGCTAAGTGTATTCAACGTCATTACAACACTATTTCACAGTGAGGTGCGAAAACGTGTGACTCAGCAGCGTGCCCGCCTACGAAATTCGTTTTGAATGTGCTTTTACGCTTGATTTCAAGATGAAGCGAGGAAATCGAACGATTATTGGATTTTATCCGAATCATCGCATTTCTCCAGGGTCCGGATTTTCGGATGATTCGGATAACGACGACTTTGAGGATCCCGGATTTTTGGGGATGATTCAGATAAGGACAATTCCGAGGGGGCCGGATGGTTCGGATAGGGATATACGAATCGGATATCCGACAATAATTCATTCGGATCCGATGTATAGTGGACTGTTGTCGCCCTCTTACCGAGCGACGAGCGATGCACCGAGCACTGCGAACACCACATCCTTTCGCGTCGCTCTACAAAACTCATCGCGGCGATTCTATCGCAGCGACGGGAAGTATGCACGAGGCTTAAAAGCCCTACACACACTTTTGCGGTAACGCCACAGCCCCATCCTTAACCATAGGGCGGCACGCGGAAAGGCGGCGACTTCTCGAAAAGATGCTTCACGTGACCTAGATGGTCTTGTAGGGCATCGGATGATAATCAGAGAACTGTGCTTCTTTGCCACGGGCCACTGGGTGGTCTAAAAATGGCAAAAACGGTATCACTTTAGGGCCGACTGATAAGGCAAAAGTGACACCTGGAATGGCGCTGTCGTGCTCAGAACTTAACCTTCAGAAGGTTTGTAGCTCAAATTAAAGTTTGATTATAGTAATATAATCTACGATAACGACGTTTCCTAGTCGAAGCTGCAGGGTACATTCAAGTGATGTGCATTCGATGCTGGCAGTGACTGGATGGTCGAGTGGATAGCGAGGCGGACTTACGGGGGGGGGGGGGGGGGGGTAGAGCTTCGGTTGCGGACGGTGTTAGGAATTTGCTAAGTGGCCTGTTCTCATTTTTCCAAAGGAAAAGTACAATTTGGCTTCGATAGGATACCGTATTCGCTTCTTGAACCTGCTTTCAACCTGCTGTCAGATGTGGAAGAAGCTTCTTTTTTCGTGTGGAGTGGTGTCTCGCATCCATTAAACCACTTTTCTCTCGCTGAGGACGCTCTTGTTAGGTGCTCCCCCTATATGATATCCTTGAAATGCTCTCCATTAGTTTCGTAGGTGTTTCTCGCTGTTACACCATTTGCGGACACGATCAAAAGGTATTGATTTGACCCATCATCAAGACATGCTTATCGTTCTTCGGTTTTCTTTACAGACTGCCTTTTATTCTTCCCACAACTTTCACTATTTCAGCCAATTGTTACCAAGTACAGCACATTTTATCCACCTCCTGTGATTGGTCGCCCTGTTGAGTGTTTCTTCCCCACCACTCTGGGTCGGGGGCATTGCAGGCTGAACACTTGCATTCACTTCTTCACAACTCTAGAGGTCGAGAAATATTTGTCGTCACAAATTCATCTGTATGCTTATTTGGGAGACAAATCAGCAATCTGGCAACCATTTTAGGTGAAAAGGTAGATTACAGAAGGTTACGATGGGTATGTAAAGGAGTGCGCATAGAATAACCGGCACTGCTGGCTTTCACGATCAGAGGTCGAGGAAAGGTCGAAAGAAACAATTTCGCTCAAACATCGCCCAGAGAAGTTATTTGTGGTGGATATGATATCAATTTTTAAAACTTCGGTCGATTACGGTAGGCAACGGTAGATATGGGTGACTAAAGCAGTTTATGTTAATAGAATCGCTTCCTTCTCCATCGATGCTTTTCAATCCTCGACTTTGAGAAGCAATGTAGTGCAAGAAAAGTAAAAAATTGGAAAGAGATGGCAGATTCGTGGTCAGCGGATTAAATAATTCCCATGTGCGAAGTCAGGGCGAACTCGACAGTATTAAACTCATCACCCTTATTCACCGCTACCCAATAATACGGCATTCTACCGAAGCCAAAAGGTGCTTGTAAAAATGGGAACAGACCCAGCAAATCCAATAACCCCCTCTGGAATCGAACTCTTGACCCTCTCCTGCAAGTTCGCATCGCTATCCATTAGTCCATCAAGTGGCAGTCATCATCGGTGCGAATGAATCACTTGAATATACCCTACAGCTTCTTCTAGTAATCGTCGTAAATTAACACATTATTATAATCCAACTTAGGTTTAATTACCCAAGTTTGAGTCATAGGAGGTTGCGGTCGCGCCTGCCATAGCCGATTATTGATTATTGATCAGATTCATATATCTTCGATCCGTTTGATCCTTGGTAGGTGTTCAACTTCAACTTCAATTTCAACTCCTCTTTGACGATGTCGACAATGATTCTTCGCTCAAAATCAAATCGAGGTTCCGCGAATTCTTCTCAGCCCATCGTAAAGGAGGCTGCTTCTGGTAGTTCTAGTGCTGTAAGTGCAAGGGAAACCTTTGACGATCTCTCGCCGAAGGAACTAGTTTTAAAAGCAATTGAGCTGAATAAGGATCCAATAGTTGCAGATATCCTCCTTGCACTATCAGAAAAGATCCCTAAGGATTTTTCTGACATTATAAAGGAGGAAGAACGCAGTAAAAGCGTAGTCATTGTGGGCCTCGCGTAGTCTGATGACCAGCTCCGACCTTCAGAATGTCAGGCAGAGCTCGAATCAAAAGTGGGGACTATCCTCGATGTTCTGAAGGTCGAGTGGAGGCCATCAAGCGTTTACAGGATGGGCCAGCGTAGCAATGCAAAACCTCGCCTTGTAAAGGTGGTTCTTCCCACCACAACGCATTGGCGACTAGCCCTGCGCAATGCGCGATTACTGCGTCACTCAAGCTTTAAGACGGTTCACATACGAAAAACTATGACCCCAGAAGAGCTGAAAAGGGATTGGGAACTGCGCATGGAAGCGAGAAATCGTAATAGAGAATGTGGTACTCGACAGTGGGTAGTGTACAAGAGTGAACTAGAACGGATTACCGAACTTCCTTTTCAGAAACCAGATGGAAGCTTGACGCAAGGTACATCTCCTACGAGCCAGTTCGCCGCGTCTCAACCACAAGTTCTACAACACTGAGCTGCAAACTTCTTAATGCGCGCAGTCTGGTGAACAAAATTGATTTTCGTAGTCTTTATTTGAGTATGACAACACCCGATTTGCTTTTTATTACTGAAAGTTGGTTAAATTCGAACATCTCTGATTCCGAAATTGTGGGTGGCTGGCCGTACTTTCTACATCGGCTGGATTGTGTTGGTCGTACAGGCGGGGGAGTCTGCTGTTTGGCTAGGTGCAATTTGATAGTTGAGAGAATACATCTCCCAGTTTCCCTTACAGCAGATGTTCTTTGTATTGACCTGTACTCACCACGACCAAGGTCTGAAATTAGATTTGTTCTTGTCTACCGACCTCCAAGTTCATCAGTCGCTGACGATGAAGCTCTCATAGATCTTCTGAGGGAGCTTATCTCAGACAGCGTTCGTACTTTAATTGTCGGTGACTTCAACATTCACATTGATTGGAGCTCTCTTGACCCTAAGAACTCATCCAGCTCTATGTACTTGAACTTTTTTCTTGAAGCTGATATTCGGCAACATGTTTACCATACTACTTTGGGTAACAATGTTTTGGATATTGTGTTGTCCACCCATGAAAATGTCATCAATGTCTCGGTCGAGCCGCCCCTTGGTACATCTGACCATTCCATCGTCAGTTTTGACTTGTTGCAAGGCCAATTCAGTATGCTGGGGTTTCCCATTCCGGACTTTGCTCATGCAGATTATAATGGCCTAAACAGTTATTTTGCAGATATTGATTGGCTATCACTATTTAATAACTATACGTCCGTGGATGACTTGTACGCTAGATTTTGCATGATCATCTACTGTGGGCTAGCTCATTATGTGCCAATGAAATATCCAAAAATATCTGCAATAACTTACCCGCCAAATTTGCACAATCTTTTCCATCAGCGTGAACGTCTCTTTTCAACCTTGTTATACCCAGCTACTAATGCACTCTACATCAAGGTCTGCGCGGATATTGGTCATCACCTCAGAAAATATCTGGCAAATTTTCACAGACGGCTAGGTTCTGTGACATGTTTGAGATCCCAACATCGATACATTAGGCAGAAAATTAAGCCAAACGTTCCGCTTCCTGTCCTAGTTCACTCTGGTGGAAGACGGTATCGCGATGACAAGGATAAGGCAGAAGCTCTTCTGAGACACTTTTGTCATGCCTTTGTTGATGATGGAGAGATCCCCCTCCTGCCTTTCTTTCAAAGTCAACACCCTTACCTTTTCGCTGGACAATCGAGTACAAGACTCACCCTTGATGGGTTCTATTTTGAACCTGCTCAGGTGGCTGCAGTACTTACCAGGGAATGCCGTCAGCTTCCCATGGAACTTCTGATTGAAACCTATATCACGTGAAAGAGCTCGAGACGCTGATCACAGATATGTAGACCAAATTTGCTAAATGGACTTCCTAAGCGAGTTATGGCCGGCGGAAGCCGCCATGTCTTCCATGTGTTAGGCGCGCTCAATCAGCGTTGGGCGCAGTATTACGCGGTAATCAGCGGTTTGGCTATCAGCGCCGTCAGCAGCAGCGGTGGCACAGTGGTAGAGTGCTCGCTCCAAAGGATTGGGTTCATTGGTTCGGTTCCCGTCGCTGGCGGGTTTTTTGCATTTTGTGATCTATCTCCGACGAGGACCTATAATCTCATTTTTAGCACATTTTTGAGCGAACGGCTAGTGGCGACTTGCATTTACGTCTATTTGAAGACGAAAACGTGTTTCAGGTTGAATGTTTTATTCATGACGTGAAGCAAGTCAGAAATTCAAATCAAAACAAAATAAAAAGTAAAAATAAAATCAAAAATCAACAAAACTTAATAAACATAGTAAATAAAAAGTAAAGGCACTAGTTAAAAGTTCCGACTCCACCGACACGAGTTCGGTCGAATAAAAAATTTTCGCGGAAACTTCGTCTAGGGGGGTTATTTGGGGTGCTGAGCACGAATCTGACATCCGTTTTTCACGATTCGGTCGGAGACCACCCACACCTTTAACAAGGGTGGTCCAGGCAGAGTCACCGATTTCGCTGAAACTTTGTCTAGGGGGATTATTTGGGGTGCTGAGCACGAATCTGACATCCGTCTTTCACGATTCGGTCGGAGACCACCTATACCTTAAACTAGGGTGGTCCAGGCAGAGTCACCGATTTCGCTGGGCACTACTTAAAAGTTCCGACTCCACCGACACGACTTCGGCCGAACGGTTGTAGCAACGGTATGGGTGGTATCCGACCGAATCGTTAAAAACGGATGTCAGATTCGTGATCAGCACCCCAAATAACCCCCATAGACGAAGTTTCAGCGAAAATTTTTTATTCGACCGAAGTCGTGTCGGTGGAGTCGGAACTTTTAACTAGTGCCTTTACTTTTTATTTATTATGTTTATTAAGTTTAGTTGATTTTTGATTTTATTTTTACTTTTTATTTTGTTTTGATTTGAATTTCTGACTTGCTTCACGTCATGAATAAAACGTTCAACCTGAAACACGTTTCCGTCTTCAAATAGACGTAAATGCAAGTCGCCACTAGCCGTTCGCTCAAAAATGTGCTAAAAATGAGATTATAGGTCCTCGTCGGAGATAGATCACAAAATGTAAAAAACCCGCCAGCGACGGGAACCGAACCAATGAACCCAATCCTTTGGAGCGGGCACTCTACCACTGCGTCACCGCTGCTGCTGGCGGCGCTGATAGCCAAACCCCTGATTCCCGCGCAATACTGCGCCCAATGCTGATTGAGCGCGCCTAACACATGGAAGACATGGCGGCTTCCGCCGGCCATAACTCGCTTAGGAGATCAATTTAGCAAATTTGGTCTACATATCTGTGATCAGCGTCTCAAGCTCTTTCACGTGATATAGATCTCAATCAGAAGTTTCATGGGAAGCTGACGGCATTCCCTGGTTAGAACCCAGAAACCCTCCTCTTCTGTACCATTTGACGGAATACCACCAATGTTGTATAAAAAATGCTGTGACAGTCTCTCCACTCCTCTTCCCTATTTGTTCAGCATCTCATTAAGGTTAGGAGAAGTTCCTCAGGTATGGAAGCATGCAATGGTCACAGCGATTCCAAAACAAAACAATAGCTTTATGGTAGACAGTTTCCGTCCGATAAGTCTTACACCTACACCTAGCAAAGCGATGGAGAAGATTATTTTGCAAAAAATGTTAGATTGGCTCATGAGACGCCAAATTTTGCCTGTTGAGCAGCACGGATTTCTCCCGGGTGCATCGACTACCACTAGCTTGGCTGAGGCACTCCATGACTGGAGTTTGGCAATTAATGCTGGCAAGACAGTTCATGTAATATTCTTTGATTTTTCGAAAGCTTTCGATAAGGTTAGTCACAGAAATTGCTTTTTAAGCATCGGTCTCTAGGCGTCTGTGGATCTTTGCTTGCTTGGATTACCTCCTTCCTCTTCGAGCGGTACATGACAGTTAGAGTTGGTAACAGTTTTTCAACAAGTCATGTATGTGTGAGTGGAGTACCCCAGGGGGGTGTGCTTTCTCCGCTTCTCTTTATATTGTACACACTGGAGCTGCCCTCTATTCTCAAAACTGCTCCTGACATTAAGGCCCTCAGGTATGCAGATGACCTCAAAATATACGGCGCATTCGATGACACAAACTCTCATTCGGTGAGCGAAAATCTCCAAAAGTCGGTTGATAATCTGGTATCCTGGACACAACAATGGGGGATTCCTCTCAATCCTGACAAGTGCTCCGTAATGCGGCTGGGTAACGATGCTAATCATCGACAGTATTACATCAACCAAATCTGCGTTAAAGAATGTGAATCTAAAAAGGACCTTGGCGTAATTTTCGATTCGAAACTGAGATTCTCTGATCACATTGACGCCATAGTCAAGAAAGCTTTTAGAGTGAGGTTGCGATTTTTCGAGCCGTCCGTTGTTCAGACCCGAACATCCTTATCCGACTTTACAAGACATACGTGTTACCACACCTTGAGTACTCAACCGTCGTATGGAGTCCAGTGTTCAAGAAAAAAGTCAAGTACATAGAAAAAGTTCAGCGAGTATTTACTCGTCTATTGTACCGAAGGTATTCCTCTCATGGGGAATCTCATTTGCCTTCCTATAGTGACCGTTTAAAATTGTTCTCACTTCATTCATTGCAGCGCAGACGGATTGTCTTCGATCTGGTTTTCTGTTTACGTATTCTACGTGGTGAAGTGAAGCTGCGCGCCAGCAAGTTTTGGGTCTTTCGCCCATGTGGTATGAGGCGGTTGTCTTTTAATCTACATTATCCTAGGATACATCATCGGAGATATCCTGCCTTGCATAACATCGTCTTCAATCGTGGCGCAAGATGGCTCCAACAACTACCTTTTGACCTCATGGCCGACGACTCGAGTACTACTTTTAAGAGGAAGCTGAATAATGTAGATCTTTTCCAATTACTTGGAATTGATGATGTTGCGTTGCAGTAGGTTGTGCACTTCTAGATCACTTTTAATCAGACCATCTCATACCGACATAGCTGGCAATTCCTTCGAATATGTTGACGAAATCGCTTTCCTTAGCTAACACCCTCTATTGCCTTATTCTCCTGTTCCTCCACTGCAGCCCCTGCTACCTTTGAGTTCTTATTTCCATTTTTCCTATCCAGCCAGGTTACAACTTCTACCTATTGTAGTGTCTGGCTAAGCGGTTATCACGGGCCCGTAAATGACACGCGAGGTTAGTGTTCAAAGGTCCTCTGGCAAGCAGTGCTTTGTGAAGTGAAGTATTCTTTCTTACTCCTTTTATCCAATGCAGGAGCTTCCCCAGGGCAAGTGCCCAACGTGCGTATTTAGCTTAAAGAGGTGCTACCATACACCCGCGCTGGAATGACACTGTCAGTTGCGCTGGAGCACCCTGGCGTGGAAGTCTGTATTTGACCCTTCCAATGCTCAATTTTTATATTCACTCTTTCACTGCTGGCTGTAATTCAATCGACTAGATTGACTAAAATACAGGATTAGTGGGCTTATTTGAGCTGGTCTGGCCAATAGCTGACTGGATAGAAGAAAATGGATGATGAAGTTATCAATTTTTTTGTCTCATACTGCAGTGGCTGTTCATTTCCTATCGCTCGTCTTACGCTAGCTTCTCTGTTTTGTGTTTTTACGTTTTAGATGTTATCATGCTTAACTTTGTATTTTCCGTCATCCATGTTTGGGCGCACGTGTAGTGCATGAAATAAATAAATAAATAAACTTGAATTTGAGCTTCAAACATTTATATGTTAAGTACTGAGCACGACAGGACCATTCCAGACCTTGTCCGCCCACCCCGAAGCGGTACAATGTTTTGCCATTTTTGGACCACTCAGAGGCTCGTAGCAAAAACGAAACGCAGTTTTGTTATCCTCGTCCGACGATCTACAAGAACACATAGGTCTCGCTCTGGATCTTTGAGGGAAATTCATGGGCTTCCCTTGTAGGGCCGAATGAAGGCCGAAGGATCAACCTCAAAACTTATCAACAGTACAGTACCACTCATGTATTTTGGTTTTTCGGCGGAATAAGAGCAGAAAACTTCCGTTTTCGACGTTTGTCCTTCTCCAACAACTCTCTTCAAAGGAGCCTATTCAAGAAAAGGTTACCATCCAAATTCAATGCGGGCGATCCAATGATGTAGGTATCATAAAGTGGTTTAGAAAAAAATAGATTTAAGACCTATGAAACCTGTACCCTGTCAGTGCAGTTATCTGAGGTGACCGGAGGGTCGCCGCCGTCAGGTTTTATAGGTTATCAAAACTATATCTTTCTAGAACCACTGTATGATGCCTACACCATTGGATAGATCACCGGTTCTTTGCTTTTCTTTGGCACTGCTCAAAAACCAAAAGCCAGGGGCGGTATTGTAGTTCTAGGAAGCGTTGCATATTGGTTCTAGCGTTTTGTATCTTTTGGAGGCTTAGCGCAAAAAGTGCTTCCGAACTACTCTCATGTGATCAATTTATCTTCATAGGGTTGTCAATTGCTACTTTTAGAAAACCAAGCGAAAAAGCAATAGCAGCGATAACCCTAGTAGTAGCAGCAGCTTTTTTTTCCAAGAAACATAGCAACCTTTGCTGTAAGTGTGTTAGTTTGTGGCTGACGAGCGACATCACATCGCTGCATTACTGACATATGGCAAGGGTTTTTACATGCGCGTTACATGCTTACTTCTGTTCCTCTGTTCCTTATTTCTCATGCTGCTGGATGGCAACGTCTGTACTGAAAGATAGCGGAAGATAGATTCTTTTGGTTCTATAACCAAGCCGTCTTACTTGCCAATGTCTATCTGAACTGAGCATTAAAAGCCAAAGCCAATGCCATTTATTCACCATTCATCCATCGACGAAAAAACAAATTAATATATTAGATTGGCCCTTCTTTACCGGCTGATCAGGATTATCTCTTTTATCGTTGGCTGTCCGTGAATCTATTTTGTGATTCGTTCGATTGTTATTTTTACTTGTGATTTTATTGATGGTACCAAAGTTTGAGTTTCAGAGTTTTCTACAATAAATCAATTCCATTGGAGAATTTTGAGACGTGAGGCAATCTTCATTATGATTTATGGCGCAAAAACTCCTAAATCGAAATGTTCCCTTCGAAATCGCCACAAAGCGTAGTTACACGCTTTCTGTCCGTAGTTCTGTCCAAAATAAGCAGCTGGAGTTTATACCAATTTTGATTCGCGTGAGTTGTTTTTTAAATAAAATATTTGTAAACGTTCAACAAGAGCTGCATGAGTGTTTTGGATTTGTTGTAGGCCTAGCATTTTTTCTTGCATCACGTAACAGGTTTTGCAGTTCCTGGAAGAGTTTATTCACTAATGAGATATGTCGTATTGGTCATAAAAAGCAAGAACCGGCATTGATCTTAAGCGAACCTGAGCCCATTCCTTTCCTTGCACAACTGTACAACTCTCGAGAAAGTGTAAGCAAACGTTCCAGCTATCGACGGAAAGAACCATCCTCGAAGAATATTCCTCCATCGATGGCACAGTACTTGGGGCAGATGCCCAGCTCTCCGGCTTTCCCGTCTCGACCCGGGTTTCCTGGTGGACCTTCACCTCCTGGTTCACCGGGTTCGCCTCTCGTTCCCGGTGGACCTTTTGGTCCAGGTGGACCTGAAACAATAGCCGTTCATCGCAGAATATTTGAGCGATCAAACATTAAGAAATTTACCCGGAGGTCCACTTATTCCAGGAGCTCCATCTGGACCCGGTGGACCTGGTGGGCCGGGCGGTCCAGGAGGTCCTGGCGGACCTTCTGTCGTCTCTCCCACAGCGTCCTCACCGGGCTCGCCTGGAGGTCCAGGCTCTCCGGGCGCTCCACGATGACCTCTCGGCCCTTTCGGTCCAGGTGGACCGCGAGCACCATTCTCTCCACGTTCACCAGGCTCTCCCTCTTCTCCGGGCTCTCCGGGCGGCCCCATCATACCAGGTGGTCCTGGTGGTCCTGCAGGGCAAGGAGGGCAGGGCGGCTCTGTGAGTTCTACGCACGGCTTCGGCGTTGGTCGCCCAGGTGCACCAGGATAGCCGTGAATACCTGGTTTTCCAGGTCGTCCTGGCCGTCCTGGCAGTCCTTCGGGGCCAGGTGGTCCAGGAAGGCAGCACGACTCGCAGCTTCCAAGGGTGTCAGCTTCGGCTGAATACTCTCCTGACTGTTCGTAGCTGGTCTGGCGAACTGTTCGGTTTGCTCTCGGGGATGACTTGATGTAGTAGATTCCGTTGAGGATGGTTTTTGATGAGTTCTGAAGAGCACAATCCTTACGGATTCTGTCCTAAAGGACTAGATGGCAGTGAGAAACACTAGAACAAACCCTGCAAAAGTGAACGTCAGCTCGTATGGAGAGCTTCACGTGGGCGAGGTAGCTGTGGAAGAGCGGCAGTGAGATGCAGACGAGGAGGAACGCGATCGTCGAGAAGCCGACTGTGGAGTAGGCGATGGCACGGTAGAACTTGAGACGACGTCGCCCATCCATCTGATGCCTGCGCGTACGCCTTCGATGGATCTAGTTGCCGCACTTATATACACAGCTGTCACACAGCCGCCAAGCTTTCCATCGACATGCCTCGCCGTTCGGCACCGATTCGGGTGTTCTCGTGAAAAAACACACTGACACGCGTGTTTTCCTCATTCCGTTCCGTCTGATACAACGCCTTTCACCGAAAAGCAAGAGAAATTTTACGCAAGAGAAAACGTTGCGAGAATCTCAGGTCAATCCAGTTTGATGGCACCGAAATCATGTCAGGTTGTGTGAGTATGTGTCTACAGTTCAGGTGCAAGTCTGCTGGCTTTTCCTATTGTCTCGTCGTCTTTGAACAATAATTTCTTGTTTAAATTTGCAGAGTGTTCCAGGTGCCGCACTGATCTTGGATAATAGCAGGAAAACTAATGACCGCTTTTACAGCCTGCCGAAAAATGACGACAGGTTTTCGTGTCCGACTGCGAACACTTACAATCGATGGCTGGTATAGCAGGTGTACACCTGGAATAAAAGGGGTTATTTCTTTTACGATAATTCTGAAAAAAAGAGGTAGGGATAGCCCGAGCGAAAAGAAGAAATTTCGCAAATCGAAAGAGTTCAAAAAACCTTCACGAAACTGGTTTTCCACCGTACTAACAATTCTACGAATGTTGCTGATTTACGTGATTATCCTAATCGATTGAAATTGTTGGGTTTAAAAGGTTAATAATGTAGGCGTGCAGTAGCAGATCTTGTGTTTTGTTTCCGCATGCTACGCACGGAAATTATTGTAGATTGACACCTAGTAAGTACTGAATATTCAGATGGGGTGTGGAGAGAGAACAGGAGGTTGTATTCTGTATTGTTGCTGTCAATTGTATGAGTGTTTTAGAAGCGTCATTGAATTTCTCAGCTCGTAGCATTACTCGTTACCTTATCTTCACATTCCCGCACGACTTGTGCAATAAGTAAACTGAATTGAATTTTATAATCTCTATGAAACAAAGATAACCGTGGAAAAAAGGTTGTTCTTGAAAAAGAATAAATTTACAAAGGCTAGGTCACGAGTTCACACGTGAAATTATTTAAACGATATCTGAGATATCACTATGGCCTTCAATTCATCACCATTAAAAGGAAAAGTCAAGTTATTCTTGCTTTCTCAGGCGTATTGCATATGAAGTAGCGCCACGAGTTTGTTAACCCATTTGTGCTATGCGCCATGCAGTCTACTTCCACCGCAGCGCATTATAGAGACCGACTTAGGCCTATGTTATACTTCGGCGACGCGTCGGCCGACGTCGGCGACGCTGTGCTTTGCGGGCAGCTACGCACTGCGTGGCAGCCCGCCCAACACAGCGTCGCCGACGACGTCGCCGAGAGCTCCGCAGGGAGTGTTATACTTCTAAGTGTTGAAATCGTCAGGGAGACGATTTCAGCACTTAGTCGGTCTCTATAATGCGCTGCGGTGGTGCGCCGATGGATACACAAACACATATACACACAGACACATACACATATACACACATACACACATACACACACTACTCTTTTATATACGGTAGGATTATTGTAAATGTGTTTTTATACATTATTATTTATTTATTTTTCGACATTTTTTGAACCTTCTTTAAACCATCTCCTCCTGGAATACGATGCGATACGACGAACGCTTCATTTTTCATATTTGCAATCAGTAGGATGTGTCATGTAGTAAAATATTAACTAATAGCCTAGCATTTATTAAAAAGGCAAGAATCAGAGAAGCGGAGGTATCTTGGGTAGTGTTGCCCGTTTCCACCAACCACTAACTATTATACATATTACCGTAAAAGTATGCTTAACTTTAGCATTATGTTTTGCCTCCCAGAAATATTACATACAATGCTTGAAAAGGAATATAATGCAGCTACAGTGTGCATGATTCTCATCGTTTGACATATTGCCTTCAAATTTTTGATGAGGTTATATATAAGGTCGTTATTGAGACGATGCAGGAAAATAACTCTTCATCGAGAAATAGTATAAGAGAATCGTTCCAAGGTATGTGGAGACGCAGTACTTGCTGATATTCTTGGTTGGCCAGAGCTACAAAAAATAAAATAACGTATGACCGAGATGGCTGCACATTGAACTTTGTTTTTATTGCATCAAAACCAACTTTATTTATCTTGGAAGGTAATTTTAACGTATTTCTTAATTCAAACATACAACACCAGTCAACAAACAACGTAACAAAATGAGCGCGTGTGACTCTACAACAAAACAGAGGAAGGTTATGTTACTGCAGTAATATTACGTCACAAGACTGAGAACTGCTTATTCGTCTTCTTTTCGAGGTGAGCTCTTTCTTTAATAGTACGTCTTAAACGTCTGCCTATAAAAAGGAGCATGGGTATCCATCTTTCTGAAAGTAGATAACATTTACGCTCAAAATTTAAAAAAGTACCAAATTTCACGAGGGAACGTTAGAGTATGGTAATAATCGGCCGGCGTATTGTAGCTTGACGACTGCTGTGAGTAAAGATATGGCACCTCTTGTGAAACGGTTGAGGAAAATACTTCACAAATAGTTCTCGATATTCGGTGCTAAAGCAGAAAACATTGTTTGTTGACACTGTATCTGCAGTAGTATCAATTTTGCGATCATCGACACATATCTATCCACTATATCATTCTCTTCTCCCCTCATCTTCTTCGTTTATCCATCATATCCATCTGTCAGACATCCTTTCAAGACCATCGCCCAGGTGCGTGCCTGTTTAAGGAGGCACCTGGGAGACGGAGCCCGCCTCGCCTGGTGCGTGTCTGGGTGGCTTGATAAATCGAATTGTTTCTAACCAGGCTTTTATGACTCCTACGTTTTATTAACGGACCTAATTATGAGTACTGATAGGAAGTGCACTGATATCTTCTTCAGTCATATTTGTTCCTAATTAAGGTGTATATGTTTTTCTTCTCTAAATTCTTCGTTTCTAAAAAAGGAAGAATAAAGAAAGAAAAAGAGAAAGGAAGAGGAAAAACTTCTGCTGATACTTAATCACTGACTAATCACTCAAATACTGTGGAAACTTAACCAAATGTTCGTGCGCTTCTTTTTGGCTATGCTACTAATTTTGCATTTTGCAGCTGTTGTATTTTACTGTGTTAGTAGTGTATTTGTTTATGGCACGTTATTCGGATAACGTAGAATAAATAAGTAAATAAATAAATATTCATCATAATATTCATCAATATGCCTGTGGGTTCTTTAAAGTCCCTAGTGGTTCATAAGAAGCTACATATATTAGTTGTGCTGTGTCTAGTATCGATATGTTTGTAGTAGTTTTTGAAAGCAACCATTTGTTTACTCAACATTATTTATGTAATGCATGACTGTGTCCATGTCTGCTAAATATATAACAATAACAAATATTAAGGCTATTAGAGCGCGTGTAGGGCAGTCGGAGGGGGTGCAGGCTGCCACGTGGAGCCTGCACCGTGCGATACCAGGTTCCTGGTTCGGATTTTGCACCCAGGATAACCATGCCTTGCACCCATTCAGGGTCAGTGAACTAGGACTTGTTTAGAAAGGATAACGCGCTGACTTGTCCCGAATTCGTCCATCGACAATTCGCTCAAAGATCTTCATGCTGTGCGGAAGCAAGCGAATCGGACGGTAATTGGAGCAGTCTGCAGGACTGCCCTTCTTCTTCCAAATCGGGATCGTCGTACTTTGGCGCCAACACTCGTCCAGCTGTCCAGCAATCAGTGCGGCTTCGTGGCTGGTTGTGGCACCGTTGATGCCATACACGCCACTCGCCTCCTGATAGAGAAGCATCGCGAGAAACAGAAGGCAGTGCATATCGCCCTCCTCGACTTGGAGAAGGCCTTTGACCGCGTACCGCGTGAAGTTATATGGTACGCCTTGCGACATCATGGAGTTCCCGAAGAGCTCATAGAGTGGGTGCGAATTCTCTACTCTTGTCCAAAGAGTCGAGTTCAAGCTGCAGCTGGAACCTCGATGGAGTTCCCCATCTCTGTCGGGGTACACCAGGGTTCTGCGCTTTCCCCACTCCTCTTTGTTGTCGTCATGGATGCCATCACACGAGATCTTCAGAAGCCCGTCCCTTGGACGTTGCTTTATGCCGATGACGTGATGCTCGCTAGCGAAGATAAAGGAGAACTCGAGCGAGAGTTGCAAGCTTGGTGTCATCGCTTGGAGCCGTTTGGACTCAGATTGAACGTGAAGAGGACCGAGTATTTAACGACGGACGTTACCGAGTTCATCTCCATCAAGGTTAACGGCATCGAGCTTCCACGCACTGCGGTCTTTAAGTACCTGGGATCAGCAGTCGCGTCTGACGGCAAACTGATGGTCGAAGTGAATTCACGCGTGAGTGCAGCTTGGTCCAGGTGGCGCTCGTTGACTGGGGTGCTCTGCGATAGGAAGATACCGGAGCGCTTTAAGTCAAAGATCTACAGGGCAGTCATCCGGCCAGTAGCGATGTACGGCGCTGAGTGTTGGCCTGCGACCAAGGAAGTTGAAGCGCGCCTCAGCGTCATGGAGACGAAGATGCTGCGCTGGACGGCTGGAGTCACGCGCATGGACCGCATCCGAAACGAAGCTATTCGGCAGAAGTTCGGTGTCGCGCCGATAGCGGACAAGATGCGCGAAGCTTGCTTACGATGGTACGGCCACGTTCTGCGTGGAGAAGAAGACAGCGTCCGCAAGATAGGCCTTAACTTCGAGGTAACAGGAAAGCGGCCTAGAGGGCGCCCGAAGCAGCGCTGGGCTGATACGTTACATACGGACTTGAAAGCGGCTGGTGTCCACCCTGATCTAGCGCTGGATCGGGAAAGGTGGCGTCATCACACCAGAATAGCGGACCCCGCTACGAAGCGGGACAGACGCTGAAGAAGAAGAAGAAGAACGCGCTGACTTGTGCATCGGCCACCCAACGCAATTTGTTTTATGGCCAAGTACGCATATGGCCTTCACGACTTCCCGTAGAAGTATTAGGATGCGTATCGCATCCCAAAAGGGATTGATTAACGCCATCCGTGCTAAGGGTTAACCTATGAATAAGGCCCTGCCCATCCCCCATAGGACAAACACTGATGATGAAAGTAAATGAGGTGACCGTTGAGTTTCTCAAAGCGACCAATATAGGATTGTAGTGTTTGAGAGGCAACGTAATGGCTTCTGCATTTCCCGCGAACCTCTGGATAGGTCAAAAAGGGCAAAAAAAACTTCACTGACTAATTGTAAGAGCGAAGTGCTGCGGCTCATAAAGCAAAAGTGACTCCTGAAGCCGCATGCACATTCGGCAGCGATAGCCGTGATTAAGCATATTGACATCGATTCCAGCCAAATCGATGCTCCTATGCTTAATCACGACTGCCGCTACCGCCGCTGCCGAGTGTGCATGCGGCTTGAGGCTGCTTTGTCGTGCTCAGAAATTATCCTGCAAAAGATTTAGAGCTTTGGTGACAGCGTGAACATGGGTTTTGGAAATCTGCTATGCAGTCTAATTAGAGTCAATAGAGCACTCTGAGACCCACTCACCACGACCGCGGAGACAACAGGGAGGCCGAGTGGAGAGCGCTGCGGAGTTGCCGGAGAGATCAGAGGTTCGATTCCGGCGGAGTAGTTTGGGCATTACTGGGTGCATATTTTGTGTTTTTGTTACCGAAAACTGTTTTATCGTCACGAGTGCAACCTTCAACCTTCAGTGATGCGACGCCACATCATAGTACAACTTACACGAATAAATACGCAATAAACTGCTTAACAATTGCGGAAAGTTCTTTAAAAAAAAGTTGAAGCAACGAAGCTTCTGGCACCAACAGCAGCGGATAAATGCCAAGGCAGAGCAGAGGTTGCAATATAATTGCACGACATGACAAAACAGCTCCAGGAGTCGCTTTCGCTTTATGAGTGCGCACTGAAGTGCTATGTTCTTTTTGCCCTTTTTTATCTACCCAGAGATCATCCGGGAATTCGGAAAGCACTATAGTACTTACCAGACAACGCCCTACAATTCTATATAGGTCGCTTTGAGAAACTCCACGGTCACTTCATTCCTTCACTTTTCGAGCACAGAATCTTAGGAATCACTTGTCTGTGACTCTTGACCATCTCCGGTAAAGAAAAATATAAAAAATATATAAAAATATTAATATAAATATGATAAAAAAGGATAAAAAGGTGTCAGTGTCGATCTTAGCGCGAGAGAGCGATATATCGGCACGTAGGACACTCGAAGCGCTCTGGATCACGGCTAGGAGCCCACAGGTCAATCGGAAGGAGGAGTGTCTTGCGATAACCCAAGAACTGGCACCCTTCATAGAGCTCTGTAGGTTCTGACCTATTTGGTCTGACCTCCAGGGTATTTAAGGCAGGGGTTTGAGGGCTGAGGCTCATTTGCCCACTTTACGTCTAGCCTGATCGGGGGTCCACTCCGGCATACCATCTTAAAGGTTAGTCGTTCTTGCAAACTCCTATCCCTAATCTTGTCTCAAGTATCCTCAAGAAAAGTACTCTGTAAGATGAAATGGTATTTGGGGGAGTAGTAAATGATTTTGACTTTTCCAGGCTCTGAAGAAGGCGAAGACGCCGAAACGTTGGCATCAATAAAGCCGATATCAATCTTGGTCAACAGCTTAAGAAGACATCATAATAGTCTAAAAACAAAAAATATAAAAATTGTAAAAATTAAAAACTCAATATAATTACCAGTATTAGCAACAATGTACAAGCGCACTTCTTTTTCTAGATAATGGGGATATGGAGGCTATGAACGCACCTAAGAACAGAATACACGAAGAAATTGATCGAGCAAGCGAAATTGACGAATAGCCCTGATAAGAGATCCACGTTATTCCTATCGATGTTTATACGAAGCATTTGGCATAGCGAGCCAATAACCATAGTGTTGAACCAGCCCAGCACAACTATGACACTGATCACAAGTAGGGAGCGGTTTACTTTCTTCATCACTCCTTCATCTGCAAAGATTTGTGGTGGACTGGATAGTGTTCTACAACACCTTCAGAAAAAAAGACAACTCCTACCCAGCTTGGGTTTCTTTATGAGGTAGAAAAATACTGCATAGCACACAACGACCAAAGTGCATATCAGCACACTCGATCTTGTCACAACAGCGTATATGTCACCGCGTAACGGTGCAGTCACAATGCAGAGTATCACCTGTCACCTGTCGTATCACCTGTCGTCCCGTTGATCAACGACTTGCTCGAGCGGGTGCCAGCAGCGTCTCCATTCGTCCCTGTCGCGTGCCAGAGTGGTCCAATGGATCCTCCTCGCTCGAGGGACACGAAGAGCGTCATATCGGTCGTTCAGGGCTTTCACGAAGAAGTCCGACCAACGCGTTGGTGGGCGTCCTGGTGTTCTTTTGACATCCCGCGGAATCCAGTCTGTGACGGCTCTCGTCCAGCGGGTGTCTGCGAATCGCATTACATGGCCGGCCCACCTAATTTTCGACGACTTGGCCCATGTGACAGCGTCTCTGATCTTCGGACGTCGGCGAAGCTCGGAACTCCGGAGGCCTTCTCTCACTTGCGTGAGTCGTGTCACTCCGAGCATCGTCCTCTCGATTCCACGCTGCGCGACGCTGATCGCGTGTTCATCCTGCTTTCGTATAGCCCAGGTCTCCGAGGCGTATGTTAGGGCAGGAAGAACAGTGGAGTCGAATAGGTGGGCACGGAGTCGGACGTTCTTCGTTTTCTTCACGACTTCTTCGACGCTCTTGAAAGCTCCCCAAGCCGTTCGTTTCCTCCTGCTCAGCTCTGGTGCTAGGTCGTTGGCTTCGCGACCCAGATACACATAGCTGGAGCATTCGGAGATGTTCGTTCCGTTGAGCGAGAATGGGGCATCAGAAACCCATCCGTTCTTCATGAACATCGTCTTCGTAAGATTCAGCTGCAGTCCAACGCTTCCACATACACGATCGAAGTCGGCCAGCATTCGTTCCGCCTGACTGATGCTCGGTGTTATGAGCACGATGTCGTCAGCGAAACGAAGATGGTGCAGCTGCTGGCCGTCGACCTTAACTCCCATATCATCCCATTCTAGTTCGCGCATGACGTTTTCGAGGGTGGCGCTGAAGAGCTTCGGGGATATGGTATCCCCTTGTCGAACCCCTCTCTTCACGTCAATGACGACGTCGTTGTAGAATGGTGAGATCTTGGTCGTGAATCCACTGTACAGCTCTCGAAGGACTCTGATGTACTGAGTAGGAACGCCCTGGGTGAGCAGGGCTTCCATGACCGCTTCAGTCTCGACGGAGTCGAATGCCTTCTTCAGGTCAATGAACGTAAGGCACAGCGGCAGCTTGTACTCTCGCGACACTTCGATGAGCTTCGTCATGGTGTGTATGTGGTCGATCGTGCTGAATCCTCTCCGAAATCCTGCTTGTTCGCATGGCTGTCCTTCGTCCAGCGTTCTGCTGATCCTATTCAGGATGACTCGAGTGAACAGCTTGTAGACTACGGACAACAGGCAGATCGGGCGATAGTTGCCAATGTCGTGCACGTCTCCCTTCTTGTACAGCAAGACGGTCTTGCTGGTCTTCCACTCAGATGGAACCTTGCATTCGGACAGGTAGCGTGTGAAGAGCCGCGCCAAGGTGTTGATGAGCGCTGGCGGGAGGTTCTTCAGGTGTTCAGCTCTGATCCTGTCAGGACCGGGTGCTGTACGTTTCTTCACCGACGAGATGGCGTGTCGGATCTCGGAAGGAAGAACAGAGGGAACGACGTATCCATCCTGCGGAAGATGGCGTAGGGGCAGGTGGACGTGGCTATCGAAGAGATCGGAGTAGAAGTCGTGGATGACTTTCTCCATGGTCCTTCTGGAAGAGGTGACGGTCCCGTCAGGACGTCGGAGAGCGGTCATCTTGGTCTTGAAGTTGGCGAAGTTCCGGCGGGCATTGCGGATGCTCAGCCCTGCCTCTGCTGCTTCAGCCAACACTTCCGCCCTTCTCTCCTTCAGATCTTCCTTTATCGCCGCTCTGCATAGCTTTGCAAGCTCGGACGTCAGTTGGTAGTTGCCTGACGCTCGTGCTGCTCCACGCTGGCGTATCAGCTCGAGAGTTTCCGGAGACAGGCGTCTCTTGGTGGTCTTCAAGCTCTCGGCTCCCTTAGCACTATCGTGGAGATGGTGCACGAAGCGATCGTATTCCTCGTCGACGTTGTCCATGACGGCATCTTCCCAAAGGCCGACAAGAGAGGTGTAGAGATCCCAGTTGATGGTCGTTCTGGGACTCCTCTTCTTGAACTTCGCGGCCTTCTCTCCTTGACGCAAAAAGCGAAACCTCGCGCGAAGGAGGCGGTGGTCCGATCCCGTGTAGAACTTGGGGACAACGGAGACATCGGTCAGGCAATACTTGCGATTGAAGATGATGTGGTCGATCTCGTTGTGGAACTGGCCACCGGGGGATTCCCAGGTCCATCGTAGGGAGGGAGGCTTCTGGAACTGCGAGTTTCCATGGATGGTCTTGGTCGACATGATAAACTCAGACAGCCTTTCACCTTGCTCGTTCCACTCCAAACCGTGGGTTCCGATGTGAAGTTCTTCCGGCGACCTTCGTGGCCCGATCTTGGCGTTGAAGTCGCCGACGATCACCTTGTAGAAGGTGTGATTTTCCTTATAGAACTTTTCCAGCTCCACGTAGAAGGCCTTGACGTCTTCGTCGTCGTAGTCGGATGTTGGGGCATACGCGACGAACACAGTCAAGGCTGGCACGGAGCCACATCGCCTCAGTCGTAGACGTCCGATTCGGCTTGTCAGAGACTCGTACGAATCGATGTTCATGGCCAAGTGCGTGTTGACGAGGACACCAACGCCGCCTACTCCCCTGCTGTCGCATGTTCCGAGGAACAGTTCTTCTCCGGAGTCGTAGGCGGCGTGTAGGGGGTGGTGTCTTCTCGTCTCGGTCAGTCCGATGACGTCGTACTTGATCTTCCTGGCTTGCATCATCAGGTCCTCGACGGATGCTTCCGACGCAAGCGTGCGGGCGTTGTAAGTACAGATCGTCATCCTAGTCCTTCTCAGTTTGCGCAGCCTGGTTAGGCCCTGAGATTTTAGCAGCCTCTCCGTACTCGTCCTTCCCATCGCTGCAGAAATGGGGGCTCTTTCGGGGTCAGGGGAATGAGGCCCTTTAGTGCTGCTGTGTTTGACTGGAATACAACACGGGTAGCTAGTCAGGCTCTGTCGTGCGGGCGGGGTACTCCGGGCAGCCAGCCAGACTGCCCGAAGGGACGGGGCGAGACTTAAGGCGGCCTCGAATCGCCTTACATGTACTCCCAGTCTACCGAGTGCAAGCTTTTGGCCGAGCCGACAGTTACAATCCGCACAGTCACGGACACATCCACGCACACTGTGCACGAACATGCCGCTCCCACGCACAAGGAACGCATCGACCCGACACAGCAGGAGCAAGGAGTCCATCCCCTGCATCCCACCTGCGTCTCTGGGCAGTACACTGTCGCATTTGGTTCGCGTTTAATTCCCCTATCCACCACCCGGGGACGCGCCACGTGGCCCTGCGACAAGCGGCCCGAGATCCCTCTTAACAAGAGAGCCCGAAGGCTCTCTATCGAGGGAGATCCGTGGACAATGCAGAGTACTCTTCTAAATTAAGAAAGTTCAAAGACTTTAAAGAAGTTCAATTTCTGCTGCTATACACTCACTCTTCTGTTGTGCGTACAAAAACAATCCATAGCAACATGAATAAAGTGTACGCCACTGTAGGAGTAGGATGCGCGGCAATGTAAGGTTTTTGTAGGAGACACTCAATGTTCTGCTAAACTGGTAGAGGTGTTATAAGAGATAATGTGAAGAATCTACAACAACTCAAGGATCCTATAACTTCTGAAGGACTAATGCCAGCGCAGAGCGGCACAGTACTATTGCTTTCTGTCAAATGCATATTAAATATGATTAATCGGAAAGGGGTGATAGCGCAAGTGTTGCAAAATACACAAATTACTAGCTGTGCTAATATCGTACTATATATAAGCGAGAACTGTCGTTTGTCGGTGTGTGAGTGAGTGCGTGCGTGTGTGTTTGTTTGCACAGAAGTGCTGAAGGAGTGTGTTGGGAGGAAGTATGGGGAAGGGGTGGGGGGGGGGGGGGGGGTGGGGTTGTAGTTGTCAACAGTTGTCAACTGTTGTAGTTGTCGACAGGCGTCCATGTTCAGACGACATGTCACCAATGTCGTCTGAACATTGACGCCTGTCGCAAAGGACGTTCAGGTTGAGAAGAGGGGTCACCGATGTAGGGTGCCGGATTCACACGACGTGTCAATGATTTCGCGCAAAGCACGTCCGACTTGTGAAGACATGTCACCGACGTCGCTCATCAGGTGCCTGGATTCAGAAGAAGTGTCACCAATGTCGCGAAAGGCCTTCCAGATTCAGACGACGTGTTACCAGTGAAGGTGGGACCAGTAATAGGGGACTGGAGAAGGATGTGGTTCCAGTAAGGTGAACCGGTAAAGGGTTGACCAATAAAGGAGGGACCAGTGAAGGTGAGACCGGTGAGGGGAATCCAGTGAAGGGGAACCGGCGAAGGAGGGGGGAGGGGTCCAGTGAAGATAAGAACGGTGGGGAAGGGACCAGTAATGAGGACTGGTGAAGGAGGGGTGGGGGAGTGGTCCAGTGAAGGGTGGACCGGTGAAGGAGGGGGAGGCCTCCAGTGAAGGGGGACCGGTAGAATGTTGACCAGTGAGGAGGGGACCAGGTGAAGGGGGACCGGTGAGGAAGGGTCCGTAATCAGAAGCTCGTGGCCACGCGTCGCTAACGCTCCCCTTTCTAACTGCAATCGCTCAGTGGCGCGTCAAATTACGCGCCGCGCCAGAATTGAAGCGCCGCACCGCGGCGGGACTATAAAAGGCACCTAAGTCTCACTGTATGCCACCTAAGGCCTATGTTATACTCCCGCGGGAACATCCGCGGATGGGCGGAAATCGCTCCGGGACCCCACACCGGGCCACTCGTCGCGGCCCGCTACGCCCGCCGTTCGCGGTGCACCTTCAGTCCGCGGACGTCCCGCGGATGCTCCCGCGGGAGTATAACAGAGGCCTAAGAGCTAGGTACACAGCGAATTTCCTCCCCTGGGTTCTTCAAAGAGACCTTCTTTTCAGCGGTCTGTGTCACCCATCTAATGGATAAGCTTGACGTGCCGCATTTAGGACACATAGAGATCAAATTTTGATTGACAACCTCAGAGAGTTTATAACATAATATTTGGATTATAACTGGAATAAACCTATGCATTGTGTGAGATAATCGTTAGGTATTGAGAAGTGAGGCGGAACATATCCGCAAACGAAATCCATCCAACAAATATATTACACACAATTCGAAGGTTCCTTAAATCAGGTAAAACTATTTAAAACTTTGCAAAAACTTTTCATAAAACTGACGGAACGTTTTGTTATTTATATAATTTCTATTTTATTTTATTAACCAAGATTTATCAGAAGCGATTCTCATTTCCTTTCCCTCCTTCTGACTTTTGGTCAGTCTTCCTGGGACAACCACCCCGACTTTGTGGAATTCATCACTTTCGGTCTTTTGGTTTTCCACCCCATGGTAGAGCACTTATGTTTTTCTCAAAAGAACTCATGTTAGATAAGGATACGGATGGCAACGGTCGTGAAGGGGGGATTCCGTTCAAGAAGAGGGCGCTTTAGGTCAAACGTTCGATTGAAAGGGCGGTCGAAACGTCGTGGGTGATCTGGAGCGCGAGAGTTCGCTGGAGGCAGAGAAGTGGGCGCGAGTAAGGGAATTTTGAGCGCCAAAACAGGAGGGTGGCCGTGTTGTGTTTTCGTGGGGCAGCAGTTGGTGTTCTTTTCTGTGGGGAAGTACGTCGTTCTTAGTGAGCGCGTGCCCCCTTAGAATTCCTAAGTGGAGTCTCGACTCGTCAGTGCCTGCTCGCTTCGGACGCCAAGCTCTTGGGCCCCTCCCGCACGACCGTTGGACGATTTGGCTTTGTGATTACATACAATTGTGCTTTTTTCCTTTGCTTTACTCATCTCATTGTTTGTTTCAAATAAACGTTCCTTGCACTCGTGTCTTTCTGCCGTGCGTTGTTGTCGCAGTGGATATCGGTTGAGGTTAGACCCGCACTAATCCCTAGCATCCCACTCTCAAAAAATAATCGTTTTCATTTACATCACACATAACGAAGCCTTACACCAGTATTATATAACAGCATAGCAAATGAATATAGCAAAAACGTTGACTGCTACCTTGAAGGTGTAGCCACGTAGACGACAAAAACATTTGAACTCATTCCTGTCGTTCGGGAAAGTATGTAAAATATATGGAACGCTGCAGGAATTAGATCCGTGTAACTGTCGCAATCTGTAGTTGTGATAGTTCTCATATCACCTACTAACACATGAGACACAAAAAAAACACACACATTAACATGATTAAACAGATGAGCGGCTTACCTAACTGAAATCCAAACACAGATCGAATAGGACGGCAAAGCTAGGCCGCGCAGCCATACCGCTAGCAAGAACGAATGGTCCCATCAATAGCTTTAAAAATCTGCTCCTAAAGGATATTGTTGTCAGTGCAAGCCTTGATCCTTTATTCAGTACACATCTTTGGTTTTTGTAATGCGATATCGTTACAATGGTCTTCTATGAAGTTGCGACTCTTACAATTGAAGCAGTATTTTCCACCATGGCGCGCACATTCCCTATCAGAGGCCAATTCGTCATATGAAAAGAACTGCGAATTAGTTCATTTTCTCGATATTATTTTTTTAATTGGAAAACTAATAGGATATAACAAGGAATGCTCGAAAACTGCTGTTACCAGGATTGAGAAACTGAAAAGATTTTCAACCAGACTTAAGGCACTATGGCTATCCATGTGAACTCCATTATCTCGAGCTGCTAGAATTGTTGGATCAGCTAGGGTTTCAAATAGGGTTACGATGCTGAAAATTTAAAAAACCAGCCTTTAGAGGAAACGTCAACTATTTATATTTCTCATAAAAAGATTCTCATCTACAAAACTTTGTTATAAGCTTATAAAATTCAAACACAGCCTCCATAGAAGCTGTAGCTATATTATATTTATTTTCTATTTATTATGGTGTGCAAAAGTCTTGATGAATGACGCAAGGTAACGTCAAAACTCTGACAGGGTGAGGAAAACCAGCTCAACTAATGCTGTTTTTAAATGGTTAACAAAACTTGTGAAGAAACAGAGAGCCTCAAACGAAGAACTGGAACGTAACACAACAACACTTTTTGTACTTTTATTCTTGCACAATAAAGGCAACTGTTGCGATAGGCGGCCCCGCAAGCAGAGGAAAGCCGTGCTCACGAGGACCCTTCTCGCCCTATGGAACACCCGAGGGTAGCCAAGAAGGATCTAAATCCATGGGAAAGAGGCATTGGATTCCATGGCTCTTGTCCCACGTATTGACACGTATTGATCTCACTTACCTGCGCAGGAGCTCCAGCATGGGCCCTCGTCCCCGTCAGTTCTTCGGCTTCCCCCTCCCCCCCCCCCCCGCTTTAGCTTCTGAAGCCCGTGGGGAAGGAACCATCCAAGAGGAAACGACATATACAATCGATCAACGAGAATGACCCAGTACAAGCAGACATAAGCACGACGAACAAAAATGTATTGACTGGAGCTCACCATCCTCCGTCTTATTCGTGGCACACCAGATAGTAAGTCAGGCTTATCTGGAATACGCAGATAATACGAAAGGAGAAATATTGGACATCTGAAGAGATGGGTGCAGAGGTCTTCCGGGGTCGAGTAGGATGTAGTTCCTGACGCCGCGAGGGTGAACATAGTGCACACTAGACCTTGCGGCCCTCTCCGGATGCTGCCTCCGTAGTGTCGAGTAGTAAGTGGCAGGACCGAGGCCTCACGACGGCAATCCCGGCTGGAATGAGGGGAAGACGAGGTTGGCAGACCTCGTCGCGGGAACGCAGGACATCGAATGCGGCGCGCGCCAATCGATATGCTTACGTCAGCTATTTTCCAGTGTTCCCAGGCCGATCGATGTGCGTCATAGGCTAGCCGCTGCGAGGAACAGCTCACACGGGCCAAACACAGGACAGAGGCGCGATCACGATCGCGACAGCAATCCACCATTGAAACGATTACCCCTTTTCATTGCAAATCATTGGTAGCTTATTTCTGTTCATTTATAGCTTGGTAACTCGACATACAACATTCGAATTCACCTAGCGACGAATCTCGCTCGTTTATAACTAACGTGAGTCCGTTTAAATTTGTGAGACACTATAGATGCATTTACATAATGAATGCCATTGAGGACAGAATGAGACTAGGGAGATGTCACCGTTCTCGAGAGGCGAAGTATACGTGGTCCTGCTGCAAGTCGAGGGACATTGGCCGCGGCTTCAAGGCCGTTCTGTGCAGCAGTCCCAGGACCACCAGTGGTGTCGGCATGATCGTCTCCGAGCGTGTCCGCGACGCGATTGCAAGCGTAGAACGTTTCGATGACCGCTTGATGAAGATTGTGGTCGCCGTAGAAGAGCGACGATGTCATTTCTTTTCCGCGTATGCTCCGCAGACAGGTTGCTCCGAGCAAACCAAGGACGAGTTCTGGTCCCTGCTTGATGAGAAGACAGCGGAAGGGCCGTCAGAAGATATGGTTGTTGTGGCAGGTGACCTTAATGGTCACATCGGAGCAGCGAAAGACGGTTACAGCTGTCATGGTGGTTTTGGCTATGGGTCACGCAACGCCGATGGTGAGCGTATACTTGAGTATGCAAACTCACATGACCTCACCATCGTGAATTCCAAATTTCGAAAGCGTGACTCCCACCTCATCTCGTTTTATAGCGGGAACGCCAAAACGCAGATTGACTATGTCCTTGTTAGGCGTCGCGACCAAGGTCTTGTCACAGACGCGAATACCGTGCCGTATGAGACGGTTGCCACGCAACACCGTCCACTGATCTGCTCGCTGAAGACCACACCTCCGAGGTGTAAACGTGTCGAGCGGTGCGGGACGGCTAGAATTAAATGGTGGCGATTGAAGGAGAAGGAAGCAGCTGTTATCTCTCGCATTCGGTTGCCGACGGTAACAACTGTCGACGAAACCTGGAAAGAGGCTACCGATGCGATAACCCGGGCTGCACTCCTCGAACTCGGCACAACGAAGCCTGGACGGCGTTGGGTCGACAAGCAGGCTTGGCTGTGGACTGACGATGTCAGAGAGAAGGTCAGGGAAAAGAAACGGCTGTATCACGTATTTATCGATGACACAACAGTCTGTAATTGGCGGAATTATCGAGAAACGAGCAAAGCGGCAAAGAAGGCAGTGGCTGCTGCTAAAGCCGCATACTACGCTGAAGTCAGCGAAAGCTGGAAACGCGCGATGGTGAGCGCTATCTTTACCGACTCGCCAAGGCTCGCTGTCGCCAAGCAGAAGACATCGAAAAGTTCTTTGGCATTAACGATGAGAACGGCCATCTTCTGATGGATCGTAAAAGGGCTGTGAAGCGATGGCGCGACTACTTCGAGGAAATCTCGAATGTAGAACTTGAACATCCTGCCGTTCCTTTTGCTTCACCTGTATACGGTCCTATTCAGAAGATCACAGTGAGCGAAACTGAAGCAGCCCTGAGGAAGATGAAGTCAGGCAAAGCCACTGGTCCAGATGACCTGCCGGCCGATCTGTGGAAGTCGAAAGGTTGGTGCCCTGCCGACTGGATGACAGAGTTTTTCAATCAGGTTGTTGCTGAGAAGAAAGTGCCTGAGAGTTGGCAGCAAAGCACGACTATCCCGATTTGGAAGAAGAAAGGCAGCCCTGCGGACTGCGATAGCTACCGTCCGATTCGCCTACTTTCGCACACTATGAAAGTGTTTGAGCGAATTGTCGATAGACGTATCCCGGATGTCGTCCAGCTTTCCAATAATCACTGTGGTTTCGTAGCCGGCTGTGGGACGGTTGATGCCATACACGGCGTTCGTCTTCTGCTAGAGAAGCACCGCGAGAAACAGAAACCGGTGCATTTTGCCTTCCTGGACTTGGAGAAGGCCTTCGACCGCGTCTCGCGAGAAGTTATATGGCACGCTTTGCGACGACACGACGTCCCTGGAGAGCTTATTGAGTGGGTGCGCATCCTCTACTCGTGCCCAATAAGCCGAGTACGAGCACCAGCGGGTACCTCGATGGAGTTTCCGATCTCTGTCGGAGTGCACCAGGGGTCTGCGCTATCCCCACTGCTCTTCGTGGTCGTCATGGATGCAATTACACGAGATCTCCAAAAGGCAGCTCCTTGGATGTTGCTGTATGCTGATGAGGTCATGCTTGCATGTGAAGACAAAGCCAAACTCGAGCGACAGGCACAGGAATGGTGCGATCGCTTGGCATTGTTCGGACTCAAGCTAAACGTCAAAAAGACGGAGTACTTGACGACGGATGTGAACGAGCTCGAATCTATCAAGATCAATGGTGCTGAGCTCTCACGAGTCACGGCTTTCAAGTATCTCGGATCAACAGTTACGCCCCGATGGCAGCCTAAAGTTGGAGGTGAATGCACGCGTAAGTGCAGCCTGGTCCAAATGGCGGTCGCTGACTGGGGTTCTCTGCGATAAGACAATACCCGAGTACCTCAAGTCGAAGGTTTATAGAACAGTCGTCCGCCCAGTAGCGACATACGGTAGCCGTAGCCGCCTCAGTGTAATGGAGACGAAGATGTTAAGGTGGACGGCCTGAGTAACGCGATTGGACCGCATTCTCAACGACACCATACGAGATAGGTTCGGTGTCGTCCCGATAGCCGACAAGTTGCGCGAAGCTCGTCTACGATGGTATGGCCACGTCCTTCGCGCTAACGACGACACCGTCTGTAAGATTGGCCTGAATCTTGAAGTCCCGGGAAAACGGCCCAGAGGACGCCAAAAGCAGCGTTGGCTAGACACGTTGCACTTGGACTTAAAGATAGCTGGTTTGCATCCCGATCAAGCATTTGATCGGGAGAAATGGCGTCACCACACCAGAAGAGCGGACCCCGCCACCAAGCAGGACAAACGCTACTGAAAATGATGATGATTTTTAAAAATCGTTTTGTGTTTTTTCCACTGATAGCCGAGTCGACGCTTGCAAGCTAGGTCGGTGTCATCTCTTAGTTTCCAATAGTATAACTAGGCTCAGCTATGCTCATAGCTCGTTTTAAAATGCAGAACACTGCCTTGCTCATGTCTATCTGTGGAATTTTCACCAAAATTCCTTTTAGCATAATGTACGATCGGGATAAAACCAAGTGTTCAGGGGAGAAGGGGGTAAAGGTTCATAGGAATCACTTCGTTCGTGAATCGTTTCAAAGAAGTGCAAGATCTCCAACTTTAACACAATTTTTTAGCTCTTTAAACTATT
Organism: Heligmosomoides polygyrus bakeri; assembly: GCA_947359475.1. Classification (NCBI taxonomy): domain Eukaryota; kingdom Metazoa; phylum Nematoda; class Chromadorea; order Rhabditida; family Heligmosomidae; genus Heligmosomoides; species Heligmosomoides polygyrus. The sequence continues at coordinate 17,058,628 of OX375865.1, forward strand.
TTAGCATATGCATGGCTTCGAGTGAGTGGTCGATGAAAAGCCAGTACTTTAATATTTCTAAATAACTTCAGATTCGTCTGTAGGTTTACGGGTAGTTGTTGAACAGTAGAAGAATCTGTCAATGCGTTGTGGTCCCAATACTGGTATGCAAACTTATTAATTGGGCTGATGTTCTGGCACAACCCGTTCAGAATCTAAAACACAGGCAAAGCTTAGGGAGTACTCGTCGAAGAATAACAGCGGGTTGTAATAGTTTTTAAGGAAATGGAAGGACAAAATGAAAGAGGGCGAGCAAAATAACTCAACCGCCACCCTTGGATGAATGCCGATGTCAGTGTCTGGGGTGCACGAGTCACATCTATTTCTAGGCGAAGATGTTTAATAGGTCTCCCGGTCTTCGTAAAGACAGCCTCGTTCTCCAATGCCTCTTTCATCTTATTTTCCCATCAATATGAAACTACTTTACTTGAATTGATCATGGGATTAGCAATTCCTCTCTTTTCTGGTCTTATCCAGGCTCCGAAGAAGATGCTTGCGGCAGCCGAGAGAAGGTTCTTTAACAGCGTTTGTTCCCCGATTATACTACAATTTTTTTCAAATGCACCTGAAAGCAATTTACCTTCTTCGAGGCAAACGAGAGGACTTTGTTCGATTTGGGCAAGAACTAGAATTAAAACTGATTAAAGGGTATACAAAAAGCGACTCCTTCTAATGACTGCTCCACCTAGGCCCAGAAAACCCGTAGGATCTATATTAGTGACAGTGCAACTGAAAAACATGAGCAAAGGATACAGGATGATGTTAGTCAATTCCTTTGCGGGTGCGCCACGCACTCCTACGGGATGCTGTGGAGACGGTATACATACGTCGAATAACTCGCGGCGAACAGCCGATGGACAGTACAGTGCATTAACCTTTCAGAAAAATCCTGGTATCAGGTCACCTAGCTCGAAAGTAGGGAAAGCCCTATTAACCTGAACGGCAAATCCGAAACAAGAACATTGAGTCGAACGCCATTTCGCGCTCCTCCGACCAAGAACGTTTAATATGGCTTATTTGGCATTTGAAGAGAACAGTGTTACAATCCCCGACGTACTATTGGAGAAAGACTGATTCAAAATCAGTTTTAATTTTTGTTGTTTGTTCGTTATCCGTTTTTCCGTTATCCCGTCATTTTTTAGGCAAATTTATCCGTTATCCGTTATCCGGGTTTTAAAATTTGTTTATGCGCTCATTCCTGATGTGCATGCTTGACTAACTCTCACTCTCGCCAGCCCATAGATAAGGAAGTACGGCGAGGGGGTGGAGGAGGAGGGGGAAGAGAGAGGTAGGGGGAGAGTGATTATTCCACTACATTCGGAGGAGTATTATTGCCGTCGGACAGTAAAAGGTGTCGAGCTGTCGACCAACACCGGTTAATTTTAATTGCGTTTCTGCAGATTAAGCATTTCTGCCGGTGAAGATTCTGCCCTACCATCTCCCGCTGCACTAATCTATATAAATAGCAAAACTTTTTTTTTTACCTACTTTTACTTAAAATAAGAAGGCTTAAAGGAGAATGGAGGAACATTGGGGTTGTTATACTCTCGTGGTTTGGGGTAGTAACCAGACGCTCGGCGGCCGCTGGGCCGTGAACGTCTAGTGAATAAATAAATGAACATATGAATATACCAACTTATACATATTATAACGTCGTTCACATAGCACCGCGCAGTCATTCCTTGTGTCACTGGACGTCATACGGTTAACCGTAATCGTGGTGCTGTATACGTCGATATGTGGCTTACGTGTGCAAGGATTGCTTCATAAGTCAGCTTTTAAAGACTTCCCCACATCTTCGTCGCAACATATAAGAACAATGCCCTATCAAAGTTCCGCAGTTCCGACATTATCGTGAGGACCATGGGTGACATATGATTTATTTCTAATTGCAGTTCTTGGTATAAAAGGGGTTTTTTCCATATCTGACAACTAATTTTTTATTGAAATTGTTTTTAATATTTTCCATTGCCACAATGCCTTTTGTAGTTTGTTATTATCCACGGATGCCGTAGATAAATATAGAACTCATTAGCCACAGAACATGACGCAAACAGAGTGTGGAACACCAGCATAAAACAGACAGTGAAACAAAGAAAATGAGTGTGAAGGAAAGTATAGTAGCAATAGCAGTATTATTAGCATTAGGAGTAGCAACGGCTACAGCGTTTCTCACCTCCATCAGTATTGATGCCAGGCTAAGATCAGCCATTTAAAGCAATTATGTTAGTAAGATAGGTTCAAGGTGGTTAGAAAGAAATTCAGCATTAGATGCTGTTCACATATTCTATGTGCACAATCTAGGAGCATGCTAGCGACTCCAAAAGTAGCTGCCCTCCTCATGATTTATTTTGTCAGACCAAACCTTCCTACTGTTTCAGTCCTTAGAGTGTTCTCGCGTTTGTTTAAGTTCTATATTTTACGATTTAATAGTTCTTTGCCATTGACTATTGAGTCCGAAATGGTCGATTTTGCTCTCTTCGTGATTGAGGACCATCATCAGCGAGCTTTAACAGAGACTCCTTCTTCTAGGTATCCAGCGTACTGCTTTAATTTTGTTTCCTGTAGAACAATTGCCAAACTTTTCCACCACTGTGAAGTGAATCATTTTCTTTCAGTTCTCAATTCGAACCGCGCTGTGAAAGAATGCTGCTGGAAATTTTGGATAGGCTCAAGTTCCTTGAAATTAACATGACAACAAAAGATTCAGAGAAGGAAACAAGGGAGGCAATACAAAGGGTTGAAAGGGATGTCAGCAGAATTGCTCCCTTAGTAGGACAAGTGGTGCGGAGACTGCCGACTAATGAGGTGAAACCAGGTGGTTAAAATTTTCCAAGAAATATTTTCGCTTTTAGTGCTAATATGCAGGTTGTGAACATTTTTAGAGCCAAATTATTATTTCTTGCCCAAACATGATGTGGCGAACATCCGCGTTCTTCGCGGCGACGACATTAAAAAATTCGCGTTGGACTTGGAAAAAGCAGTATATGCCGACCAACCCTCCGAACAACTGCTTGCCCTTGAAGAAAGGCGCGACACATCGGAAAGGTGCAGTTTATATGAGAAGTAGGAAAACTTCTAGTTTATCAATAACAACTGCTGATCACCGGTACTACCCAACATTAATTTCAGTGCGTGGCAAAGTTCTACAACATAAATGAGAAGGCTGAAAAGGCGGTATGGGAGACCGTACGTAACTCTTTAAATTCAAGAGTTAGACGAAACAAAGCTCTTCAGAGGACAACGAACGTGGAAAACGCGGTAATGAGTTTTCAAACTCCTGAGAGGGTTGTTCAAAACTATAATGACCTTTACGACTTCGACGAGTGACTCTGATTTAAATTTGTGTTGTTTTTCCTACGAAACGTTGAAGTTTTGTGTTTTATTAATTAATGCAAGTAATCACTCTCAGTATAGTAATCGTTGTTGGTGATGTTCACATTTTCGTCAGCTTGCATCCATAACATAATAAACTATAATAAACGATTAATAAGAGGAGTTTGAAAGAACATCGTGCGTAATTGTGTGCCCTAGCACTACCATCAATAAAGAATAGCTTGGCCCGAGGCCTGACCTATGCTCGCCCCTTAACCGTGCGTCCTGCGTTTAGCGAAAAGATGTCCGGGAAGGAAGCACGATGTTGGTCGATTACGCCAATCTCTAGCGATGTGCGCGCCCACTCTGGCGATAGAATTTGTCAGAGGCAAGCTAGACGCGAATTTGTCCGCAGAATGAGCGCGCACAGTGCTTGGGTGAATTAAACTGGGTTTCGATTGGCGAGTTTAAACATCTTGTCTCTATTTCTACAATCACGCGAGCTGGTTGAGTCAGATGGGTAGGAAATATCAGCGGCAGAACTACTACTTAGCAAGTGTCTGAATTTGAATCAAAGTTCACGAATTCCTATGCTGGCCGAGTACACCAACTCTAGCGATGTGCGCGCCCGCTCTGGCGACAGAATTTGTCAGAGGCAAGGTAGATGCGAGTTCATCCGCAGAGTGAGCGCGCATAATGATTGGTTGGATTAAAGTAGGCTTCAAATGACGAGTTCAAACGAGTTGTCTTCATTTCAACAATCACACGTGCCGATTCAGCCATATGGACAGGGAATAGCAGTAGCAGAACTACTACTTTACGAAAATCTGGATTTGAGGGAAAATTTCAAGTATTCCGATGCTTGTGACCGCCAGTTCGCCTCATGGCTGTGCGAGAGTGCTAGGGGACGTAGACCGGACGATACAGTAACCGATGTCTATAGGGCGCTGTAAGACATCAAGGGGGTCACGTGAGGTTACCATACTGGTAGAGCGGCGGTCGCCCTAATCATGGCTCCGACCGCACTCCACGGTCAGGCAACAACCACCAAATTACAGAAAATCGTTAAAGTAGTGGAAAACTATGGAAAATATAACACTATTCGACTCAGAATTCACTGGGGGAAGCCACTCGTCCTGATTGTTTTCCATTCTAGAACAATTTTTACGCTTGAGCCATTTGACGCTTCCTACAGAGTTCAACCGCTTGTTTACTTATGTTAGCGTCCCACCATCAAGCCAAGGAGACCACAGGTGGATGGTGACAGACACTCTCGTGAACATCTCATTCTGCAACACGCACTTCTGAGGGCGAGGTTTCTAACATCAAGTTAATTTGGCAAAAATCACTTCTCTCACGAAAAGTTGACCCTGTGGGTGGCTTTGGCAGCTCATAGTTTACGAACAGCTTTACTATAGTTGTTCTTCCTAAACTATCCTTCAAACTACATTTAGCTCAATTGATCACTGAACATTGGGTTTTCATGGACGAAGCCGAGACCAAGTGGGAGTCCGTGAAATCGGACGATTTCCAAAAAACTGGCAGCCTAGGTGAGGAAAATGCTACCAGAAAGTACGTCAAAATGATCACAATTTTTTACCATCTATTAAAAACTGAACCATGCAGAGCGTACCACAGGCAGAAGACAAGAAATTTGCTAAAAATCTGCTTATTCTGACCAGCTCGGGAGATATTCCCTGTGGGAGCAATTATCTCGAGCGACGAAGGGAGGCCGACGCCGTCGAGACTATATAGGTCAGCGAATCAACTTTTTCAGAAATACTGAGTGCAACCTACTTCATTGGATAGATCATCCAGAGTAGACTGGAATGGTCGCATTTATTTTCTGATACAAGTACTTTGAAAGGAGTTATGGAAAAGCGGCGGAAACGGCGGTTTTTTCCGTCTATTCCGCGCAAAAACCAAAAGGCAGGAGCGGTATTGTATATCGATCGATATCATTGATCGTTTGGGTGGTACTGTCGTTTCTTTCTCTCACTTAATCGATTTGGGTGGGTGTTGCGCGATTATGATGACAGTTGGAAGGCAGCTCAGACATTCAATATCGATCGATATTTTCGATCGTTTGAGTGATGCTATCGTTTCACTCTCAGTCTTCATCGATCGGGGTGGGTGTTGCGTGGTTTTGATGGCTGGCGGAAGGTCGATCTTACATATATCGATAGATATTATTGATCGTTTGAGCGAGGAAGTTCCCTCAGACTTATATCGATCGATATCATTGATCGTTTGGGCGTTGCTGTCGTTTCTTTCTCTCACTTAATCGATTTGGGTGGGTGTTGCGCGATTATGATGACAGTCGGAAGGCAGCTCAGACATTCAATATCGATCGATATTTTCGATCGTTTGAGTGATGCTATCGTTTCTCTCTCAGTCTTCATTGATCGGGGCAGGTGTTGCGTGATTGTGTTGGAGCTCTTGAAGGTCGCTCAGACATTTAATATCGATCGATATTGCCGGTGCTATCGGTTTTCTCCCCGACCTAACTGATCGGAGTGCGTGTTGTGTGGTTAAGATGGCTTGCGGAAAGGCTTCCCTGCAAAGAAGAACTTTTGATCGGACAGTCAATATCGATGGATATTATCGACAATTTGAGTGATGCTATCGGTTTTCTCTCAGACGTAACCAATCGGGTTTGGAGTTGCGCGATTGTGTTAGTCGACGGAAGCGCTTCACAGCAATTAGGGCGCTTCGATCAAGCAGTCACTATCGGTTGGTGTTCTCGATCTTTTGAATTCGATACCAAATTTCTTTCAGTAATACATTGAAGGAAGGAAAATTGAAGGTAGACGGAAAATCCCACCATATATAAAGGAGGAATGCATGAGTCACTTTCTGTACTGGTTCTTCAACAGCAAAAATAGAGTCCCACCCTCCCCTCCCCAATTTTTCGACTACACCAAGCTCTTGTATATTTTTCTTCTCGTACGTCTCCTCAAAATTAGTGACCTTGTCATAATCTGGAAGACGCTCTTTTTGATTTGGAATTGTTCACTTTGGTCTCAAGAGCATACTTACCTCGCGCATTGGGTTATTAAGCTATTTCTACTAGCCCAGGTCCTCCAATTTTTAGCGGTGAACCAGCACAGGCCAGCGAAGAAAGTTGGAGGGACCTATGCTCGGTTCGACTACGCTTTCAATCAAGTCTTGCCCTTAGGTCCCAATTTTCGGCAATGCTTTGACCAGTTTCCATACTCTCTACTATAAGCGGAGAAGGATAGTATTTTTGTCTTAAGTCACCTTTTCCCAAATTCGCCACACCTCGTGGCATAAAGCGCGGCGACAGGACGAAAACGGTCAGATGTTCGATTAGGCATGACAAGCTGCAATAGGTTGTGAACACCACCCTAGACGAAGCAGGAGTGCGGACGGGCATTCTCCTGAGTGATATACAGGGATGTGAGTGATGCTAAGCAAGGCATCAATCTGCAGCAGGCGTACGTTTCTACGTGATCGACTTCGACGCTAAGAATGCTCCCTTACCCAGCGTTGGTTGCCGGCGAATCCGACGACCGGCGCTGGGAGAGTAAAAAAAACCCCATCTAGGATTGGGCTACGTTCCTAGCGTGGCCCACCACACCTGAAGCCGGCAAGCCTGGCGTGGTCCGCACGTCCACCGTCGGTCGCCGGAGAAGTCATCGACGGACGCTGGGTGAGTAGTTTGATTTGAATTGATTTTATATGTAGATTTGACTTGCTTCCTAATAAATTGAAGATGATCGTGAATTCAAATAGTTGTCATGAACGGATCTGATTAGAATTCAGAATTTATTTGTTTTGCCTTAGATAGAAGATGGATAGAAGATTGTTGCAAAGTAGAATACTATAAACGAATATCAGATTCGTGATCAACACCCCAGATAACTCCCATAGGCAAAGTTTGGGCGAAATCCTGACCATGACTCGACGGCGTTGTTCACCCGTAATTACCGTAACCTACCGTAATCGGCCGAAGCTTTGAAAACAGATGTCGGATTCGTAATCAGCACCCCAAATAACCCTCATAGACAAAGTTGGGGCAAAAATACTGACTTGAATTGATTTGATTGCAGAATTGGTCTCCTTCCTAGTAAAATCTTAAATTAAGATTCTTTCTTTTACCATCATCTATTTTTGCGTCGTTAACTGTCAAGCGTGCTCCTCGACTAAAGCACTTGCACTGGCAAAGGCACCCCTTTGTTCGCCCTTCTCTTCCCAAGGAAGAAAGGGAAAAACTCAAGCATGGGCAAGGAGCACGTCACTGCAGTAGTACTCGAAACCGCTCTTCATCTGTGACTAGTGAGATTTCAACTGAAGTCTTATTGACGGCAGATCGTGTTTCTGATTCCTGTGTTACTAGAAGCATCGTGAGCACTAATTGCTCTCCACATGCTGTAACTGCTAATTTAAACATCTGAAATCTCAGCGGATTTCGAATGATGGATTGTCATGCTTCCTTGCAAATATTCGCTCGCTAAACAAAAACTGCAATGCACTTGCTTACCTGCTCAAACGCTACAAGCCGGATGTCACCGCGCTTTCTGAAACTTGGCTCTCTACTGATGTGAATAGTGGCTCTCTCCTCGGGGAATTTACTCCTCTCTACGCAATCTTTCGATGTGATCGTATTAACAAGAGAGGGGGAGGTGTTGCGCTCATATTAAATCATTCTTTGTCGCCGCATTTCGTTTTTCAGGAAGCTGTCCCCAATGCATATGAACTTCTCTGCTGCGACATATTTGTAAAAAGTCATTCCACGAGGCTAATTGTTGTCTATCGTGCCCCGTCCTGTCCCAACCCAATGATGCTTAAGCTTGTTAAAGCCCTTAGCGACTTAATATCATGTGACAATCCGTGCTTGGTTATGGGCGACATTAATCTGCCCAAAATCGATTGGTCGGTTCCGTATGCTCCCAACTCCTCCATGGAAGCTGTTTTTGTGAGTTTCTGTGTTGAACATATGCTCACTCAGCATGTTCTTCATGCTACTCTGGGAGCTAACATTTTAGATGTGGTGTTAAGTACGATTCCGCATTACGTTTCTGATGTTATGGTTACTTGTCCGTTAGGCACGAGCGACCACGCTTGCATTTCCTTTAGGTTAGACTTTCCTAAACCGAATGAAACTGTTGTATTGAAAAGGGATTTTAAGGCTGCCAATTTTGAACTCATCAGGCTTTATCTTAGTCAGATCGACTGGTATGGATCATTTTCAACACTCGAAGCTGTAAACGATATGTATGAGATGTTCCTGGCAATTCTGATCCACTGTATTGACATTTACGTTCCCTTAGTCTCTGTGAAAGCCCACTGCGGTTCCTTACCGACACATTTGCACCGCTCTTTCCTCCTCAAGTCCCAAGCTTGGGACAGGGCAATGGCAAGTGGCAGCCGCGAACATTGGGCGATGTTCGATTTCCACAGAAATAAATTCGAAAAAAAGCTGGCAAAGTACAACAGGCATATCGAGAAGAAGCTGATTGAGTCAAGGAACAAGGGCGGCTTTTATAATTACCTCAATGTCAAGCTGAAAAACAAACCCAAAATTGGTCCTCTACTTTCAGATACCGATGTCTTCTGTAGGACTGATAGTGAAATAGCCGAGCTATTGGCTAATAGCTTTGAGAAAGTCTATAGTTGTAAGGACGACAGTACCAGTTCTCACACCGCCCAGGCACTGGTACCTGTCATGACTGACTCGGCGTGGTTCTTCGCTGAGGAAATTCGGAGTATTATCATCAGTTGGCCGAATTCATCTTCACTAACGCCCGATAACGTCCCCTCACCGTTTATCAAAGCAGTTATTGATCACATCGCTGCACCCCTTGAGTTCTTGTTCAATCTCAGCTTCATGAGGTCGGAGGTACCCGTGAGATGGAGAAAGGCCATAGTCATCCCTATACCTAAGAAACCTCCTTACTCGTCACCCGAAAATTATCGCCCCATTAGTATAACCTCAGTTTTTGCTCGTACTTTTGAAAAAATCCTCAAAAAGAAAATTGTGGATCATTTAATGGAGCATTCGATTATCTCGCCCTACCAGCACGGGTTCCAAAAAGGGAAATGTACGGTAACAGCAATGCTCCAGTCGCTAAATGACTGGACGTTGGAGTTGGATAAGGGCAATTCTGTGGATGTTATCTATCTTGACTTTTCTAAAGCTTTTGACAAGGTATCTCATGCAAAACTACTTCGCAAACTGGTTTTGGTCGGCATACATCCAAGGATCATCTCTTGGCTCTCGTCCTTTTTGTCTGACAGGAGCTTCCAGGTGCGTGTGAACGCTTCCCTTTCTACACCTCGATGTGTTGTCAGCGGCGTACCACAAGGTGGTGTCCTCTCCCCGGTTCTTTTCAACATCTATACGTATGAGCTTCCCGGCCTCCTAACTTCTACAGGTGTTGGCTGTTGCGCATATGCGGATGATGTAAAACTTTACCACAGTGTGATTGATATGCAGTCGCATGATAAACTTCAAGAGGCTGTCGATGTCGCACTGCAATGGGCCAATGACTGGGATCTCCCACTGTCCAGCTCTAAAACCAAGTTCTTGCGCATTGGACCGTCAAGACTAGAATGCAGCTATGTTCTTGATGGGTCTTTGATCGATAAAGTTGATAGCGTTCAAGATCTGGGCTTCTTAGTAAACGAAAATCTTACGTTTGACAAGCATTGTGAAATGATAGCTCTGAAAGCCTCTAGGTTGGTCTACAATCTCTTCAGAGCCTTGACAACAAAGGATTCTCGTATCCTAGTTCGTGCTTTTAAAACCTATGTACGGCCATTGCTTGAATATGGCACAGCTGTCTTTAACCCACACAAGAGAAAACTAGTAAAGAAGATTGAATCAGTCCAGAATAGTTTTACTAGGAAAGTTATGATTCGTAGTCTTGGTTTTTCTTATGATCAAATCCCCTCTTCTAAGGATCGTAATATCATTCTGGGCTTGGAGACCCTGGAATATAGAAGGAAGAAGAATGACCTTATATTGTTTCATAAAATCCTTTATGGCAAGTGTGATCTGTCTTTATCTCCCCTTGGAGAGGAAAGGGATTCCACTACTCGCGGTAGTTCACGCAAATTAGTGCTTCCCAAAACCAGAACTAGATTTCGATACCATTTTTTTGCGCATCGTGCGGGTTCCGACTTTGTAAAGATGAGCAGGAAAGCATGTGTTCCTTATGATACCAAAGGTTTCATTAAATTGTTGGGCAGTTATTTGAATCCTTGAATTGTTGTGTTTTTGTGTTAGGTCACAGTTTTTTTTTTGCACTGTCGAGTTGTTAGTTTTCTTGATTTTTCTCTTTTTTTTGCTTTTCTGATTCACATGCATGTTCATGTAATAAAGAAGAAGAAGAAGATTATATAATGAAAGCCACAACGTTTTTCTTGCTTGTTCCTATCGCTCATTCTCCTATCAACGATGGTTAGGGAACAGAAAAAAACAGCTATAAAAAACTGACGGCACCTGTAGAAAAATTAGCGCGAAAAGTTATGAGCCACCGGTGGCTCATGTTGCCGTCAATGTGTTATTTAAATTACTCAAGTGTAAGGGTGTCGAATTAGATTCACCAAATAGGGCTAAGGAGAGTTATGTAAGATGTTCCTCTAACTTAGGGGTATACCTCCTTACCGGTAAGCCCCGAGAAAGCTCTTGCCTTTTATAGTTTTTCATTGCTTTAAACCTGTATGGATTTTGTGATACAAAATAACTAGTCACATACTTTAGGAAATGTTAGCGATAACCTTACCGTGAGAAAAATGATTACGCTTGCCAATGTCGTAGCTTGCTATGGAATGGTCAAAACGGATGCAGCATGTTTTTTCACTTTATCTGGTTAAATATGTAAACAGTGTTAAATACTGGTAAATTCTTAGACGAAAAAACAGAGCATCTCAGGTAAGGTTATTGATCGGCTTGCTTGTTGTCTTTCGACGACGTCTATCATTAGCGGCATCAATCCTTTTGTGAAAGGGAGCAGGAAGATGCTTCATGAATTCCCTTCGATATTCAGTGCTGAAACAGAAACTTTTCGCTTATAGGCACCACACGAAATATGGATAACTTTTTAGTTAAAAGCTTCGACACAGATGATATAATCTCACTTTTTACCCCTTTGAGAAACCCTGTTTTTAAGGACATAAAAAAAATTCCGTAGAAGATTGAATTTAGTGGATGAGCGAAATTCCTGGCCTTGGTTTTGATAATGCATTGATGCAATCAGTTCTCATGAGTTTTTAAAAAATGAATTGTTTTAGTAAATTTAATGCAATTCAATTCATTTATGCATCCTACGATGCCTTTGTAATCACAACATGTCAAGGTTAATAATGTACATAAACTTGGTAAACATTGGAAACAAAAAAGGACTGATCCTTATCCCTTAGATTTGTTTTGAAATCTAGAAGAAAAGCCTTTAGAAAGCCTCTGCGTTTCTGAGAACCAATTAGTCATGCTTGGGGATTTACCTATTTTGTTTCGATGCCGCTTATTCGAAATTGCCTATTTTTCGTGAACTTCTTTCTATCTCAAGGTAGAAGGTTGAAAAGCAAGTCTGATAACATATAAGGATCAGTCCTTTTTTGTTTCCAATGTTTACCAAGTTTATGTACATTATTAACCTTGACATGTTGTGATTACAAAGGCATCGTAGGATGCATAAATGAATTGAATTGCATTAAATTTACTAAAACAATTCATTTTTTAAAAACTCATGAGAACATAGCTGAAGAAAAAGGTTCTGTGCACTGATATTGATAACTTTGATCACTCATGAAAAATGTGGGATCACGCGATCACGTAGAAACGTTTATGAGCTTTGTGATCAGCGCCTCAATCAGCCTACTGGGCGATGATATGGTCGAAAATTGCATTCGATCTTCAGAATCGTGGGAGTACAAGTTTCTACACCTTCAAGTAGCAGAGAGTGGTGGAGGAAAATAGGCACGTTATTAAATCGTATTGTACTGGTTAAAATAAGATTATAACGTCAGCATGGTACACTACGGTGTTCAAGATGCACTTTACATAGGCAAAAAAGCGGTGAGCAATCCCACAATGCAGAATTCCAACCCCGGATCCGAACCCATGACCTTCTTCCTGAAAGTTCGCCCCACACCCACTCAGCTATCCAGTCGCTGCCACCTGACTAGTGAGCGGCGTACGTCAATGTTCCGCTTTGGTTAGTATTGCTAGCAAGCAAATTATGTGTCCGCTGTAATTCCGCTACGGTTGCAGCCCCAAACCTTTTGCTGGTTAGATTCTAACCACGGCAGCTCCAGACCTCTGTATTGCTCTTTCAGCCCGCACTGAAGTGATGCGGTTTTTTGCAATTTTTGCCCTACCCAGGTATCCGCAGGAAATTTGAAAACCACTGTGGTGCTTCTCAGACAACCCCCTAACCCTCAATAGGGCACTTTGAAAATTGCCAAGGGACGTTCATTAACTTCTCTTGTTAGATTACCTTGGACTAACTCAGTGAGTCACAGAACCTATGCGCAATGGCTCGGTTTTGGACAAAATTCTCAGCTCCACAGCAATTGTTAAAGTATTTCAATGCATCCACCGCTTGCATTATCCAACCACAACACCATAACTTTTAAAATCCAATTCTCTCCACATGAAATCGTGCAAGTTCTCTGACCAAATCATGCAGCCAACTATCCATCGTTATCAGTACCTCTTAATTCGGCTGATGACTGGTGGAGTGTATTTCAAGCTTGCAGTTCTGTTGATGACGTTTACAAAAGGTTTTGTGAGACAGTCCGGTTTAGCTTGTACAACTACGCGCCAGTGGAACTCGAAATGATAAGAAGCCGGAAAACACGTTACAAAGGTTTCGGCCCAAAATAATTAGGTTTTTAAGTCATCTTCAACAAGTTCCATGTCCCATTTCTAGTGCAAAAAAAGTGTGCTCCACAATTGATCCTCCTTTAAGGAGATTTCTGAAATATAAAGTCAAGAAACTTGCAAGAAACTCGAATACAAGTAAGCTATTCAGTATGACAAGGATTAAGATTAGACCTCAATTAAGTTTACCAACACTTCTTGGCGAAAATGGGAATAGGTACTTAGCTCCTGACCAAAAAAGCAAAAGCGCTTGCATTGTTTATCGCCTCTGTGTTTACCTCAAATGCTATGTCATCTTCTGATGGAGCCCTCGATGTCAATGGCCAGTTATATCCAAACTACTTTTCCGAAATAATGTTCAGCCTTCACGCTGTGCTTAAGGCTTTAAAATCTTTGAAGCCGTAGAATAGAAAAAGTCCATCAAACTCTTACAAAGATTCTAATGTGTAGATATTTTCCTGAACCTGATTACACTTGCACAGTGTCAGATTATATAGAGAGATTGGAATTCGGGAAGCTTGACGCTCCACTATTCCTCCGAGTGTTTAACGATCTAGTATTTGTCTTCAAGTCTCCTAAGGGAAAGTCCAAACTGAGGCCTAGTAAGTATTGGATTATTTTAGGCCATAGGGGGATGCAACAGTATGCAATTGATACACAATGTTAAATGATAGGTACAGTAACTCCGACATGTTCAATGACTTTTTAGATCGGCTAGATGACTTCAGATGCTTCCTTCACCGGCAACTGAATCGCCTGACAGCTCAAATTATAGTGCCAGACTAAAGCGAATCGATCTGCTGTCTTCTCCGAAGACTGAGGATTTTAATTGAAAATTCATATGCTGCAGGTTACCTTCAAGTTCTGCTATTGCAGATATGTCGAAACGGTTTCAGTGGCTCTATGTATTAAGTAAATGACACTTCCCCGGTAAGCAATCGACAATTAGTCCCCTGCTGTTTTAACGGCTTTATAAATCCGCTTTCCTGCACTACTTTGAGATCTTAGGGAAAAATATTTATTTATAAAAGTTCAGAAATATTTGTTTATGTTGTGGTCCTGGCTGTACGTTCTGTAGCTAGATTCAGACGATTGATTACCAGCAAGCCGACTCTATCTTAAGCTTCTTTTGGTTTGTTTGTATCTCTTCATTACCTCCAGTTAGATTTTTAATAGGTTTCCTATGTTTACCAAGTTTAAGTACATTGCTATCCTTTACAAGTTGTGATTGTAAGCGCATCGTAAGATGCTTAAATTAACTGAATTGAATCAAATTAAATTGGTTGAGGAAAATTAAAGAAATCGAATAGGAAATCTTGTGAAGAAAGTGCGAAGTTTAAAGTTTTCTTAGAGACAGATGTAGTAATGGTTGTCTATGAGGCATTAGAAAATATTCCAGATTTTTTCAGGATCCCAAAAAATTACTATGCCCAATTATTTACAAAGGTCGTGTAAATTTTGTGAACCTGAGTTTCCCATGATGGTTCGTTGTTAATGTTTAATGCCAAAACACTGCAAGTTCGATTGTATTGCTTAAGCCTTACTGCTTCTTTTTGTACTAGTTTTCCGTTGCACAGTGCGACAAATCCGACCAACCACTAATACGATGCTGAAGGACTTCAAACTTCTCATTTTTAGCAGCGTTCTGCGGTGCATTAAGGAACTTCTCTCGCAACTAACAACTAAACCATAGTAGGCTAAGAATCAATTATTGCTGCGAACCTGAGAGCAACGTATACGAAGAAGTTGACTGAACAGGCAACATTCACGAACAAGCCCGTCAATAGATCCAAATACGTCCTGTCAAGATCAATGCGGAATATTTGGCAGAATGTATTGAGAAATGATGTGCTGAACCAGCCAAATACAACTGTGAGACTGATCACGAGCAGTGAACGGTTTGTTTTTCTCATCACTCCTTCTTCTGAAAATATTTGTTGAGAGAGGTCTTCACCAAATGACTAAATATCAAGACATACCTAATTTTATCTTCTTCAAAAGGAAGAAAAATATTGCATAACAGACAATTACCGAAACACAGATCACCACTGCCGATCGTGCTGCTACAGTGTATATGCCACCTCTCCATGAGGCGGTCACCCCACAGAGCACTTTCCTATACCAGAAAGAAACAGAATCAAGTTTCTTTCATGAAGGAAAGGAACATACTCGTTAGAAGTGCGGGCCATGAAAGTCCATGTTATCATGCATGAAGTGTACACAACTGTTGGAGTAAACTGTGCTGCAGTGTAGAATTTCTTGTAAGAGATACTCAGCGTACTACTGAAAAGTTCTTCAGTAGTGGAGTCTGAAACGTTTCTTAAAATCTAGTAACATAAGATTATAATAGGAGATAGAGTTACCAGCTCTAATAAACCTAACAAAGTTATGATTATTTGCAAGTTGGTTAAAGATGGTTGTTCAATGTACTGCGTTACTCAAGGGGCGCTCGCAGAAAACTGCGCTCTGGACTTTCATTCCCTTCTTTCCTTTTTTCATTCTTTCTTTCTTTTGCTGCCGAGTAAGTAAAGGTGCAGTTAAAATCGAAAAGACTATCCACTCAACTTAAGGAGGATCATGGTAATGGCTGTATTGAGAACCGGTAACGACACAGTGATACTTCCAATTGACTACGCATCTCCTCAAGCTTGGCAAGTAACTAGAGAGCTTATAGACAAGCTACTAGAGAGCTTATAGACAAGCTACTGGAAAAATAAACAAACTTACTAGAAAGCTTGCAGAGATAAAATCCTGTCCGTGGCCACGTTAAGCAGCAGCATCAGTGACATGAACGCACCACAAAGTGGAATGAGTTGAAAGTAAACCCAAACATCCTGGTTTATTAGATGATCAGGCGAACTTAAACGAAAAGGAATCAATTAATGGCTTAATGTATTAATTATATAATATTGTAGAAATAGCTATATAATAGTAATAGCTCCCGCTAAAGCGATACGAAACCCAAGAGCTGCATAATTGTTTTTTTTTTCGAAATACAGGGTGGCCCATAAGTCCTGTAACAAAATTAGGCGACCTTATTGGCTGTCTTTTTCCATTTGCAAAAAACCGCATACCAATTGTTATGTAGCATATACATAATGCTATAGTTCTGAAAAGTATCATGGTTGTAGCTGCTCTTATTACAAAGTAATGCGCTCTCACGTAAAACTACCGAAAATTCTTCTCTGGCCCGTGGTGGAGCGCTCCCATTCCGATGTGACTAAATTTCGGAAGATTGGTTGTTGAACATACGGTATGATGGTACTGTGTAGGGCAGTTCAGATTCTTCTCAATAGTTAACATTAGATGTACGGATCTGAACCACAATAGAAGAACGCTATTAATTTTCCGATCATACACGATGCAGCAACCAGTTTGAACAAATGCAATATTCAGCCGTGGGCGTAACCTATTACTAGGCAATATGTAGTTTCTAGAAAACTACAAAGAAAGCGCTACGAGCCCACATGTGAGGCGAAGATTCAACTATGAGGAGAAGAAACTAGAGAGAAAAATTTTTAAGAGCAGTTGGAGCGCGTCGTTCGAAATGGGTATTCAGCCTCTGCCTCATCTGATGAAAAATTTCTCAAAGTTGAGCGATCCCAGAAAGGTCAAAATAATAGTGCGTTTAATACTACCTTTGCGGACTGATGATATAAACAAGTGGCCACGCATGGCAGGTTTTTGTCATACACGATTTTCCAAAATGTCTCCGCTCACACTCTAAGTTTTTGTGCACAAAGAGTGAAAATCAATAAAAATGTTGGTTTGATGGAAAAAACATCTCACACTATACATTAGAGACCCAATCGCGTTATGTTATGTTTAAAGGCAAAATGCAAATTCTGGTAAAACGATTCTTCTAACAGCAAAAGAAAAGGGCGAGGAAGCGGTTCTCAGTCCATCTGCAAAATATTGCACCTGCGAAAGACTAGCTGTGAAATTCCTGAATCTTTAAGCTTTCAATCTTTGTTTATTAACCATCTTAAAGAAAATGTTCTGCTCTATAAATCCTGGGAAAACTAATGTTCAATGTTTTCCTTGGAACGAATAAAAAGTAAAACTCCGTACGAGGTGTTGCGACGCGAGCTGCAAAGCAATCAACACGATTTTGAACGCTCTTATCAATCCAGGAGTGGTCCCTTATGGATAAAACCATACTCTACTAACCATGGGCAAACATTGTTTAAAGTGTGCCAAATTTGGTTCATTCTTGGCCTTTTTATACGCCTATGTTTTTGTTGCAGGACTTATTTACCACCCTGTACAAATTGCCGTAATTTGAAACAAGAAATCGTGTTCAATTTTACTCTACGTACTGCATCCACTATTCTCTATTTTTTATTCTTTTGACTTGGTTGAAAATTCAGCTTATTGTGATGATCAAATAAAAAAGCAAAAGCGCTACGAAGCTCATTCGGAATTTTTATGTAGAAATTACCAAACTCACGTGTTGTGTGAAAGTACCATAACATATTGTGCAGACAAATGAAGTATATCAGCGAACGAAATCCATCCAGCAAAGATGTTACACACACTTCGAAGGTTTCTTAAAAGGAGTCAAGATTTTGGAAAATCCTAGAAATGTCGTCAAAATCACGATGTACTAATCAAAATCACCATCTTAATTAACTAGAGATATCGTCAACTCAATGACCAACTGTTCTTAAATTCGTTGGCGCTTAGGCCCGGGTGGAGACTCCACGTTCTTTTCAAACAATTTGCATATTTTTCAAACCAAATAAGACAACTTTCAAATTAAGCTCAAAGTTTTGAAATCGCTTTGTTTTTCAATTAAAAGTAATGATTCAAAGCACATTTTAAAGCGACGAAGAAAGCAATTTGTTTTGTATTGAAAATTTGCTCCTTTTTGAAACCAATGTAGAAATAGTTAAGGTATCGTCGCTGCCTGTGCTGTGATGCAACTTATTGGGTGGCCGTATCCTTCATTACCGTTGATTCTTCCAGCAATCCTTTCCAACGTCATTCTTCCGTCCATGAAATGCGCGCTGGTGGACGCATGAGGAGAAGGATGCGTAACTCGCTGAGTACCGATGCGATCGCTGTAATCCTTTTTCACGAGTACATTCCACCCAATCCTCACAAAATCCTCTCGAAATGGGAATCTGTTTCCACGTACTAAAGGATAAAGGATAAAGGACGGCGTTACTCAATCCCTTCTGGGATGCGCCAGCGCATTCTACTTCTACGGGATGTCGTGGAGGCGACATGAATGCGTATTTGGCCATACAATGACTTGCGGTGGCCAGCCGATGAACAAGTCAGCGCTCTATCCTTCCCAGACAAGTCTGGTACCAATTCACCGACCCCGGAGGGAAAGACTTGGTTGGCCTGGGCGGGAAATCCGAACCAGGAACCTGGTATCGGGTGCTCGCGACAGTCGCGCCTCCTCCGACAGCGCTACACGCGCCTCCCACGTACTACTTTCGGAAAAAGTACCATTCAGACTATCATCACCCTGTGTAGCGTAATCATGCTCGCACTTACTTCGATCTTATAGTAACATAAACGACGAATGCGTTCGAGACAATACCAATCGTTGGAATAAGAATATAGAACACCTGAAAGGGTGGCGGAATGAGGTCCATAGAGAGCTGAGCGCCTGAATCGACAGCTGTTCTTGCTTGGTGATGTAGTCTCCACTCAAAACAAGTAATAGAGGTTAACGAAGTTATAACGAACTAGAAACTAGTAGAATGTTAATAGAGACTGACGCCGATCCAATGCCATAGCTACACGATGTCATCATATAAGCAGCTCTTAGGTGGAAGAGCAAAACTATGTCATCGAGCACGTTTTCATCTGCTTACTACAGACACATTTCACCGCCCTGATAATTATAACAGAAACCAAAGGAATGTGGTAGATAGTGACAACGAGAGACCCCTGCATAACGTGCTGTTCATGCTGTTTGACACCCAG
Organism: Heligmosomoides polygyrus bakeri; assembly: GCA_947359475.1. Lineage (NCBI taxonomy): Eukaryota > Metazoa > Nematoda > Chromadorea > Rhabditida > Heligmosomidae > Heligmosomoides > Heligmosomoides polygyrus. Next base: position 17,077,775 of record OX375865.1, read on the forward strand.
ACAACGCTATTCGTGTAGTAAAAAGATGGGCTAAGATACAAAAATATAAAAATACTAACATACAAATATACAAACATATAAATATCTTCAACGTCGTCCACAAGACACCGCACTGTCTTTTCCTGCTTTATTAGATTTCATACGGCTAGGCATAATCGTAGTGCTGCACACAACGGTACGCAGTTTACGAGTACCAGGAATGTTATCATTTTCCTTTTCAAGAGAGAAAAGTGATTTTTGCGATGAGTTAGCGAACCTTTTCACTCAATTTTATAAAATACAATTAATTTGATGAGTTAGTAAATATGTACCGTAATAATAATAATAATAATAATAATAATAATAATAATAATAATAATAATAATAATAGTACCATTATAACAAGTATTAGACTTTATACCAAAGAAGCAAAAGGACGGCTAAAAAAGCTGTAGCCGTTGCAAAAGTCTTTCATTATGATAATTTCAGCGAGAAGCTCGAGCGATGGTAAACGAGAACTTTATCGGCTTGCCAAAGCACGCCATCCCCATATTGAGAAGTAGGATATTGAGAAGATCTTTGGCATCAGCCATGAGAATGGCCTACTGACGAATCTACTGACGAACCTCAAAAGGGCTATGGACGACGGCATGACTACTTCTATAATTTTCAACAGTGGAGCGTGCCCATCTGCGTATCCCTTGCGAACCTCTTTCGCACGTCTACTGAAGAATATCATTGTGGAGGAAGCGGAAGCGGCTTTGAAAAAGATGAATCTAGGATAGGCAACAGACTTCGATGACTTAGGTGCTGACCTATGGAAGTGCTGGCACCCCGCTGAGTGGCAGACTAAGTTTTTCAACCAGGTTGTTGCGGAGAAGAATGTACCTGGTAGTCGGTAGCAAAGCACGCAAAGCCAATCTAGAAGAAGAAAGGCAGTCCTGCTGACTGCACAAGTTACCGTCCATCCGACTGCTTTCGCACAGTATGAAAATCTTCGAGCGCATTGTGGATGGACGTATTCGCGAGATCGTCAAGCTTTCCACCAACCAGTGCAACTTCCCTGCCGGCTGTAGAATCATCGATGCCATATATGCTCTCCGTCTTCTTATAGAAAGGCGCTTGGCGGCATTCGGGCTCAAACGTCAAAAAATCTGAGTACTTGACTACACCTGGAGCAATTAAACTTGCGTAAATAAATTAATTAACTAAGGTTTAATTAGCCAAGTTTTAGATGGCTGCTAGCAATGGGATAAAGTTTTCCTATAACAATACAGCGGTGAACTGGATGCGCAAATTTGGCTGGAATCGTTTTTGGGAAGGTCGCCAGTACGGTCTGCTCTTCTATGACACCTACTTCGAGCCTGCTCCAAAAGTGATGGAGGTTGTGCGTCGTCTCAACTTGGAATGGCCGCATCTCTTCAATCAGAGGAAGATGCGTCTTTCCCTTGCGCATACCCTCGCATTTCACCGCGAGTGACTACCAAAGCCTGACGAAGTGAGAAGAGGAGACGTGGTATCTGAAGCCATACTTGACGACATTGCGAAGGAAAAGAAGGCTCGAGCGGAGATCACTGGCCTTATTCATCCGTACGATATAAAACAACAGGAAGAGCATCATTAAGTCTCACGTGTTGCCATAGAATTGTAGAAGCTGGCACTGTTTTCATAATAATGTCCCGTTTTAGGTGCAGGCAAGCATGGTCGTAGTATGTTGCTTGAAACTGTGTGACTGGCTTAGACCTCATTAGTAGTAGGCATAAACAATGCTTGTTATGCATACTCACCTTTTCAATAAGTTAGTGGCGAAGGTCAACTGTTTATATTATGCTTGTGAAAAATACACGGAGGACACAACATATGTGAAGAATACGAAGCTGCGCCAAAACAAAACAATGGAGCGGTACTGAAGAACTCATGTGTTCGTAAAGTGGAAACATGATCACGTAGTTGTTTGCTATTGGATGGGGTATTCTTAAAAAGTGATCATTCCTTTTCATACCCTAATATTTTCGTAGCAAGTAGGAATGAGCGGACTGCATCGGTGTATACTTAAACTAGCTGCTTATCGTCTTATTCTATGGGTCATTTCAAAGCTCAATTCTTGAAACCGTTCAGCGGGGTTAGTTCAAAATTTCAATCTGCCATCCTAGTTACATATAGCTTTATTGAACCTACAGAACCTCGCAGATAAACAATTAAAATACGGATGACAAACAGCATTTAAAACAACAATGAACAAAACAATATTTAGTCATCAAAACGGAACAAACTAAGAAGCTTCCCGGAGGTATCTGTCAACGAGTTCTTTATACTGCCTCAAAGATTAAGGTAGAAAGTTTTTTTTGAGAGCTTCAAAAACATGGTTCCTGCTCGATTTGTTTTAGAAAACCTTATATTACGTTACTTTTTTGCCATTGGGACTCTGATCTTCCACTGCCCACCGCTCGTTTTATAAGAGGGAACGGAGTAGAACTCCTGAACTAAAATGCCTAACATACCAGTTACATATGTTATAGCAATATTATATGTGGGATTTGGGAGTTCAGCTCGCTCTTATTGGCCTCATTGTTATTATTATGTTCATCAAGAGTTTGCAACACAATACAGAATTTCTTCTCATACCTATTAAAGTCTTTGAAGTTAGGGTCTTGTTTGCTGATGCCATAATACATTCACGAAGCTTCCTCCGGCACACTATATAAACCCGCCGATCACGGTTACAGTAGGAATAGCTTCATGAAACAACAACACTCCACGACCTATCTTCTGCTATGAACTTCTACAAGGCCACTCCTCTACGACTGCAGCCTCCAATATCTGTGATGCATTTTAGGTTGTTGTTTACTGCTACGCCGTTGTATCACTAATTTAAAGCCAGAGATATCCGTTTCGAAGATCGGTGTCGCTCTGGGCGCTCCTTTGCTGAGAAAGAGGACGACATCGAAGCCAGAGGGAACACTAGAAGCCAAGCCCAATGCATCCATTCCTGAATTGGCGACAACAGTTGTATGCACCCGATGTACCGTCGTGAGACAGCTTGGGAGAATGGTAGCACAAAGTTTTGTCGTCTCTTGCACCATCGATTTGACGGCCTTAAAAACGCATATCTTTTTGCTGTGTTGCTGAGTTAGGTACTATTAGGTTGGTGAAAAAGTCGTGCAACGAAACTTCGAAAATTTTTCAAGATTTAACAGGAACTTCCAAGGACTGTTTGGTGCCATGTAATTGTAGCAAAAACATTCTAGAATATTGTACATACAAGGAAAGTTGCTTCTGAGGGTATATAAATGCTACGATTGCAGTGAAGACTGACTGACTCCGTGACTTGGACAAGGCTTAGCGACTGATTACTACTCAGTCTCTGCTTGTTTGTTTTCGTAATAAGGACTTCCTGCAGAATGTCGTCACAGGAGATGAATCCTGGGTCTTCCTCGTTAACCGTACTCGGAAGGCCTAGTAGCTCCCTCAAGGAGAACTACAACCTCAAGGCAGACATCCACCAGAGGAAGGTAATGTTGGGCTGTGGGACGGATTCTTCTTGGCGGCGGCACCGCAGTCGAAAAAATTGAAGGCTAACCAAGTTTACGTTTCTTAAGAAAATAGAAAAATACTGTATAGCACACCACTACAAAATTGCAGACCACCATCGTAGCACGTGCTATTACAGCGTATATTACACCTCGAAATGTTGCAGTTACTATGCAGAGCACTCTCCTAAACTAGAAGAATGAGGCGAAAATGATCAATTAAAATGACAAAGCGCTCACTCTTCTTGCGAACGGTCCAAAAATATCCACAGCACTATTGATGCGGTATATGTTACAGCCGTTGCGTGCAGTGCCTCCTTTAGGCCGAGTTTAAGACTTTGCTTTCGAATGTGCTCTTACATAAACCAGTAATGGCAAGCTGTGGTAAATTGTTTGGCTTCAGTGGAAGCAAGAACATGCATTTTGTAGTAAGATTTTATTCCATATTTTCAATGTTTTCTTTTTTCTTTTCTTTAATATATAATGCACCTACCGTAAGTGTAGTTTTGTAAGCAGCTGCATAAAATCTTGGAAATCCTTTAAGATTCATAAAAAATAGAAAGACTTTTAGGGAAATCGGATAAAAACAGGACCTTGTGGCAAGCCGGCTTCGAAGATCTCATGTCACATCACAAGGTGTATGACTGTTCACGTTTATCGAGATGGGACTATTGCGTCCGTGGGAGCCCGCCCATTCGCAAAGCCCGGTGAGTGCGAGAAGTAAGCGCGGGCCTCTTGTGCAAGGACGGCGTCGGGCAAACGAGCTAGTCTGAAAGTCCCGTAAAGTAAGCAGGACCGGCGTGGCAACGCTAAATGCGTTTCAGTTGAGTCGCCACTCGTGCGTGTTGGCACTGGAGCGGAAAGAGTTGATTTCTGTGCTGCGCAGGAGACGAAGTGCTCCTGCTTCAAGTCAAGGGATATAGGATGAGGCTTCAAGGCCGTTCTAAGTGAAATTCTCATTATCACTTGTGGAATTGGAGTCATTGCCTCCGAACGTTTCCATGAATCGATAGTAAGCGATGAGCGCTTTGGTGGTCGATTGATGAAGTTAGGTGTCGAAGCTAAGGAGCGACTCTATCACGTCTTCTCTACGTATGCTTCGCAGAATGCTTGCTGATTGAGTAGTTAAATGAGTCTTGGAGCCTGTTTGATGGAAAGACAGCGAAGGAATCGTGGAAAGGCGTCGTTGCTGTCGTTGGTGACTTTGGTGGGCACATAGGCTTCCGCGGCAAGGCGGGACAAGCGCTGAAGAAGAAGAGAATAGCTCTCACGCACTTCGGTTTTTAATTAGCTGAGATCATCAATGGCGTCCCATGGCAAGATGGTCTAATGCTTGACGTGAATTCGCCCAGTTGGTCCATGTGGCGCTCGTTGGCCGGTGTGCCCTGCGCTAGGAACATGTTTATCTCGAATATCTGGCACTGGCTCGCGCCATTTTTGGCGCGTCTTTACGCGTTTGATCAAGAACAAACCATAACATGTGGCATATCATTTAGAAGCGCAAATTTTGCTCTACCGGTGAGTACCAAATATTCTATGTAAAAGTGGGAAAACTTTAGAGTTTTATAGACTTTTTTGCAGATGGACAAAAGGGTAATCCGAGGCATTTACTTGTATGAATTCAAGCTGGGCACTACAGCTAAGGAGGCCGACGAGAAGATCAACGCCGCATTCGGTCAAGGATGTTCCACAATTGCGTATCGTTGGTATCAGAAGTTTCGGAATGGAGATGAGAGCTTGGAAGAACATGAAGGTCGTGGGAGGCATAGTGATGTTGATGCGGACAAGCTGAGAGATGTGGTAGAGGAGGATCCACACAAAGGTACCAGGGAGATAGCGAAGGTTCTTGGCGTCAGTCACAACACAGCTGCCCGGCATCTGAAGGAAATTGGAAAGACCAAAAAGCTGGAAAGATGGGTGCCTCACGAGCTGTCTGAGGAGCAAAGAGACCGACGATATGAGATCTCGTCCGCACTGCTTCTACGGAACGAAACGGACCCATTCCTTGATCGCATCGTAACCTGTGACGAGAAATGGATAATGTACGACAACAGACGACGATCGGCACAGTGGGTGGACAGCGATGAGAGCCCCAAGGTTTTTGCGAAGCCGGAATTGCACCAAAAGAAAGCAATGGTGACAGTATGGTGGTGTTCGCTGGGAATCATTCACCACAGCTTCCTCCCTCCCGGTGAATCCATCACGGTAGAGAAGTACTGCATTGAAATTGAAGAAATGATGAAAAAGTTGAAGGATATCCGGCCGGCCTTGGTAAACCGAAGGCGAGTTCTCCTTCTGCACGACAATGCTCGCCCCCATGTAGCACGAATGACGTTGCAGAAATTGAATGAGCTGAGCATTGAAACTCTACCACATCCTCCGTTTTCTCCCGACCTCTCCCCAACAGACTACCATTTCTTCAAGCATCTTGGCGACTTCTTGGTAGGGAACATATTCAAATACCAACAGGATGCCGAAAGTGCCTTCGAAGATTTCGTCAATTCCAGAACTTCTGATTTTCATGCTACTGGAATAAAAAAAGCTTGGTGGCGATGTCCGTTCCTCCACGCGGTGCCACTGGAAACTGCTTGCTTTTGCAAGCCGAGCCAATCACGGACAATCGAATGCAGGCGACAGGCCCTAGTGACAGGCCAGCCTACGAACCATAGTCACATCATATGGCTGATGACGTTACAGAGTTCTCGAGATAATGCTACGGCGTCCGCGGGAGCCTACGCGCACTCGCAAAGCCCGGCGAGTGTGGAAAGTATGCGAGGGTCCCTGATGCGAGGACGGCATCGGGGGGCAACTGAGCTAGTCCGAAAGTCCCGCAACGTAGGCAAGACCCGCGTAGCAACGTTGAATGTATGCACGTTGACGGGCCGCTCGTGCGAGTTGGTAGAAGCACTGGAGCGAAGAAAGATAGATTTCTGTGCGGTGCAGGAGACTGCTGCAAGTCGAGGGACATTGGCCGCGGCTTCAAGGCCGTTCTGTGCGGCAGTCCCAGGACCACCAGTGGTGTCGGTATGATCGTCTCCGAGCGTTTCCGTGACGCGATTGCAAGCGTAGAACGTTTCGATGACCGCTTGATGAAGATTGTTGTCGCCGTAGAAGAGCGACGGTGTCATTTCTTTTCCACGTATGCTCCGCAGACAGGTTGCTCCAAGCAAACCAAGGACGAGTTCTGGTCCCTGCTTGATGAGAAGACAGCGGAAGTGCTGTCAGAAGATATGGTTGTTGTGGCAGGTGACCTTAATGGTCACGTCGGAGCAGCGAAAGACGGTTACAGCTGTCATGGTGGTTTTGGCTACGGGTCACGCAACGCCGATGGTGAGCGTATACTTGAGTATGCAGACGCACATGACCTCACCATCGTGAACACCAAGTTTCGAAAGCGTGATTCCCACCTCATCTCGTTTTATAGCGGGAATGCTAAAACGCAGATTGACTATGTCTTTGTTAGGCGTCGCGACCAAGGCCTTGTCACAGACGCGAAGACCGTGCTGTATGAGACGGTTGCCACGCAACACCGTCCACTGATCTGCTCGCTGAAGATCACACCTCCGAGGTGTAAACGTGTCGAGCAGTGTGGAACGGCTAGAATTAAATGGTGGCGATTGAAGGAGAAGGAAGCAGCTGTTATCTCTCGCATTCGGTTGCCGACGGTAACAACTGTCGACGAAACCTGGAAAGAGGCTACCGATGCGATAACCCGGGCTGCACGCCTCGAACTCGGCACAACGAAGCCTGGACGGCGTTGGGTCGACAAGCAGGCTTGGCTGTGGACTGACGATGTCAGAGAGAAGGTCAGGGAAAAGAAACGGCTGTATCACAATATTTATCGGTGACAAAACAGTCTGTAATTGGCGGAATTATCGAGAAGCGAGGAAAGCGGCAAAGAAGGCAGTGGCTGCTGCTAAAGCCGCACACTACGCTGAAGTCAGCGAAAAACTGGAAACGCGCGATGGTGAGCGCTATCTTTACCGACTCGCCAAGGCTCGCTGTCGCCAAGCAGAAGACATCGAAAAGCTCTTTGGTATTAACGATGAGAACGGCCATCTTCTGATGGATCGTAAAAGGGCTGTGAAGCGATGGCGCGACTACTTTGAGGAAATCTCGAATGTAGAATTTGAACATCCTGCCGTTCCTTTTGCTTCACCTGTATACGGACCCGTTCAGAAGATCACAGTGAGCGAAACTGAAGCAGCCCTGAGGAAGATGAAGTCAGGCAAAGCCACTGGTCCCGATGACGAGCCGACCTGTGGAAGTCGAAGGGCTGGTGCCCTGCCGACTGGATGACAGAGTTTTTCAATCAGGTTGTTGCTGAGAAGAAAGTGCCTGAGAGTTGGCAGCAAAGCACGACTATCCCGATTTGGAAGAAGAAAGGCAGCCCTGCGGACTGCGCTAGCTACCGTCCGATTCGCCTACTTTCGCACACCATGAAAGTGTTTGAGCGAATTGTCGATAGACGTATCCGGGATGTCGTCCAGCTTTCCAATAATCAGTGTGGTTTCGTAGCCGGCTGTGGGACGGTTGATGCCATACACGCCGTTCGTCTTCTGCTAGAGAAGCACCGCGAGAAACAGAAACCGGTGCATTTCGCATTCCTGGACTTGGAAAAGGCCTTCGACCGCGTTCCGCGGGAGGTTATATGGTACGCTTTGCGACGACACGACGTCCATGAAGAGCTTATTGAGTGGGTGCGCATCCACACATCGAAACTTACCGCTGGTTTTTCCCGCCGCGCGTTCATGAATCGCGGGTAAGTGGGAAGTGGCGGTAGATTTTACACTTACAGGCCGGTGAGTCATTCAGGAATCCGGGCCCTGAACGACAACGCGCATCCACATGTCGTGACCACGAGAAAATTCAAGATCGAGGTTAGCAAGTCCCACGCCATCCACCGTACTCTAAAGGCATGACTCCTTCTGACTGCCATTTACGTGGTAAACCACGACGACGAGATGTGTTCATGGAACGGCACCAACTGATGAAGCTGGAGGCCTTCCAAGTTTATCTCCTTTACAGACTCGCAAATCGAAATTCTGCCCGAGATGGAAAAAATTCTAGATTTGGATTAAGATTGTATTATTGACTAGGTTTGTTATCTTTTGCAGTTGCGTTGTTTTTTGGGTTACTGTTGCCTTCAGTTTTCGATCAACCTAATGAAATTGGTCGCACCTACTTTTGCGTATATCGAAAGAGCAGTCGGAACTCACACTTCGCAGGGCTTTTCAAATGGTCTCTTCCAACAAAATTTTAGGTTTTTTTTTGAAAACAGGTTTGGTAAGCGTATGCGTTTGTTGATGTTCACTGCAATGTTACCGCGAGCCAAGAAAAGTCTAATGATCCTTTTGAAGGTTCAGCTTTGCTGTGGAATGGTTCACAGAGAACAGTGATGAATGTAGCAGGACCTTCATCTCTGTTTGATTCAATTTCTCTACAGTATTGAATACTAGTATTTATTTAAAGCACAAAACTTCAATTATCGGAGAATGCGGAGAATTCTTAAATGAAAAGGAATAACACATTTCAAGTCAGGGCATGATCGGCTTGCATGCTGTCGTACAACGCCGTCCGTCACCAGCGACTCTGATCCTCTTGGGAAAAGCAGTAGGAAGGTACTTCGTAAACTCTCTTCGATAATCAGAGCTGAAACAAAGATTTATTAAAAGCTTATCTACGTTTTCCAGAAGGCCTCCGACATGATGAAATAATTCATTACTTATCGCGTCGCAAGCTTAAAAGATACGGTTTGCGACTGATTATTCCGTCGCGCAGCGACACATGCTCACAAATCCTCTAAATTAAGGTTGTGTGAGAAGTGATGAGCACCCTGCAATTCGCCTCTCTAAAATCTACCAGGCTGTCCAATAATTCCTGTCCGAAAATTTTCAAAATTCTATAATTTTCCTTAGAAGTGTTATAATATCAGGCAAGTGTAAAGACCTTCTAGAAGGTTCTCCAGAGTTTCACGCTAAGGGTATATAAGGCGCAGTCGCCGCGTCTAGCTATCAGTACAAGCTAAAATGGACCAAGGTCGAATTCGTACGTTCGTGTACTACGAGTGGCTGCTGGGCAACGACACGGGCACCGCGGTCGCCAATATCTGCAGAGCGTGCAAGGAGGATGCAGTGTCCCAACGCACAGTCAGGCGCTGGTTCAGTCGTTTCGAGAGCGGCGACACGAGCCTCGAGGACAGGGAGCACCCGCTGAAAATCATGCTCTGCTGCTGGTGGGACGCCAAGGGCATGCTGTACTTCGAGCTGCTCCCGCAACGCAGGACGGTCACCGCCTCCATCTACACCGGTCAGCTCGAGAAACTAGCCGCCGCCATCCGAGAAAAGCGTCCCCGACGGGCCTCGGTCCACCTGCTGCACGACAACGCGCGCCCCCACGTGGCGAAGGAGACCCAGCAGAAGTTGGCGACGCTCGGCTGGGAGACGGTTGCCGATCCGCCGTATTCCCCGGACCTCGCCCCCTCCGACTACCACTTGTTCCGCCCGCTGAAGCACCATTTGGCCGGAAGAAAATTCACCAACTACGACAACCTCAAATCCGACATCGCGGATTCTTCGAGTCGCAGCCCCCGGAGTTCTGGGCGAAGGGCATCGGCGACCTGCCCAATCGATGGGCCACTGTTGTGGATGACTATGGTGATTATGTTGCTGATTAGACTTGTTTTTCAATAAAGTTGAAAAAATTAAAAATGGTGAAATTTTCGGACAAGAATTATTGGACTGCCTGGTACAAAAACATTTATACTTCTTCCGATGTTTAATCTCTGGAGGATCAATAATTATCCAAAAGATTTTTCGCGACCATTGTAGAAGCTTGTTTCCTACAATACATATTTTCTACAATATACGTGTTTTCAGTCTCTCAAGGAGCCATGTTGATGTCGTGCACTGTTAGTCGTCTCACCGTAAAGTGCCTTGAACAGTGGATATACAGTGCGTTTCAAAAGTATGTATCCACAACATAGTTTGCCCACATATCGTTTCGCGTTCATTTCTGCAGGTTTTCTCTAGTGCCACTAGATTCCTCGCAGTCGAAAATAGGTAGACATTCACTTTCAGAACAATTGATCGTCTCGCACGAGAATCAGATTCGAAAATTGGGTGTTTGGGTGTCAAAAGTGTGTATCCCCTTGCGAAAAACAAATTTTTTCCTTAAATTGTAAAGTCGATCGGACCACCATCATTTCTTATAACATCATACATGCATACTGTTGACAAGGTTCTGGATGATTTTATCTTCGATAGTGTCACAACCAGCAGTCAAAATCGCCGCCACGTCGTCGTCATTTCATCGGTTATTCGTGAGGTCTCGTTGAACCAGAATGCCCTACATGTTCTCCATCGTGTTGCAGTCAGGAGAGAGGTCGGCTAGTCCGTTACCTGAATGTTGTGACGGTGAATTCAATCTTTGGTCGACCTGGACACATGGACTGCACGGTGTCCTGCTGCATAACATTTGTCTGGCATCTTCTGCCTATCAAGAAAAGCAGAAGGCCAACTCCAGTACACCATAACACTCCAGAATTTCCGTGCGACACGACGGAAAATTAAGCTTCACGTTTCTGCTCTTGCAGAAGCCAGCCCATGTCATTAATGATCCGCCTCCGAAGTTGCGACGACGAGGTTTCTCGCGGATCTCTCCAGTCAGTATAAGTCGGGACCGTCCAGATTAATTTTTTTCCTGTTACTAAACATGAAATATTTAAAAAATAAAAAATAACCGAATGTATTCGAATCGCGACGATTTTGAGTAATGGAAAATCGCTTTTTTGAGCAATCAGATTTGATTACGCTCGAAAATCGCGTTTTTGAGCATTCGGACTCAAGTATTTGAATTCGAATGTTCGATCATTCAATCGGGCGCAACTAGCGTTTCAGCAGGGAAGACCATTTCATAAGAGCAATTAAAGGTGTCTCAAAAAATATATACACTGTTTTAAAGGTGATAACTTTGTTAACAGTAAGGATACTAAAGAGGATAAAAGCTCATATAAATGAAAGCTTAAGAAGAAAGCATAAAAAATTTTCTAATGTATGAGCGGCATGGAATGTGCCACGCACTCGTCTGAAACTTTGCATTTTACACTCGATCGAATGTTTTTCGCTTGAATACTTGTTATAATCTTTTCGCAAAGTGACCATACCGAATTGTACCTTTTTAAATGTTAAAAATTAATAACCCACTAGTGCTTTAGAAGAATGCAGGATATCCAAAAATGCAGGTATTGTTTGAAAGGTTCTAACATTGTTGCTAGTGGAGCATTTGAAGATGTTTCAGATTCTACGAAAGGTAAGAAATTTTGTAACGTGTAAATGGTGAAGACTACGCCATGTGCAAGCCTGACATCTTGCATTTCAGACTCGATTGATTGTGCATCGGCTGAATGCTTGTTATAATCTTGTTAATATTTGGTCACATTAACCTGTGCTGTGCTAATTTTGACGTTCTCCGTTACCCAATAGCTGCAATTTGAGCATGAACCACTCCATTCAGCTTGAATCTTGTTTCATCAGTCCACAGAATTCATCTTGGAAAATGGGGCTCCTGCTCACAATAAATTGTGCAATCAATTAACTTGCATGTCATTCGTATTCCACGTGATTTTCAAGTTCTAAGCGCTAAAAGAAGCGCAGCACAGGTTAATCTGACCTAGTAGTAACAAGATTGTAACAAGCATTCACACTGTCTAATAGGCGCTTTATCAATGGTTGTTGTTCACATTCTACCTCCGCTTTTAGCGGCTTCTCAGTAAAGTTCTTGGAACAACGGCGAAGCCACCCCTATACTTCAACTAAAGGTTTAATTGGCTGTGTGATCAAGCCGCAGCCAGATCTCGTCATAACAAGATGTAAGATCAAGCGGCGCGACAAAAGAATTGACTCAATAAATCGAGCGGGCGAAACTACTTTGCTTTGCGCTCCTGCCTTTGCTTTTATGAGCTAATCGAGGAATCAGGAACAACTAAAATTTTTAAAGAAGCCTTAAGCGTCCCTTTGAAATATCCAACTGGTCTACTTAGGTGGTGTTCTCTGATGTACATAAAATCAGCACAATCAATCGTGTAGGCTTTGATATGAACGATGTCATCTTCGTTTCAGACGGTAGAAGCCTTAAGACTTGCATAGCGGTGAACAATTCCTAGTGTTTTAAAAACCACTGCGCTAAAACTTGGCTGAAAAGAGGTTTACCAATTTCCTTTAAACATGTGGTGAGCATCGAAGTTAGACGTGTAAACCTTTTCTAAATGAAGTTGTTTTGCAAGGTTAGGTAAAGCCTTCCCCACTACAGGTTGTCTTTTTCAAAGATAGATGACAGCTAAGGCAGGATTTCTGAGTTCATTGGAAATTTGGGAAAATACGGTACAACGGAGTCGCAAACTAGTGTACGAATTCTAGAACAAGCTGCTCCATTCGGAGGTGGCGATGTCCGTCCCTCCACGTGGTACCATTAGGAACTGCCCGCTCTGCGAGCTAAGCCGAAGATGGACACTCGATTGCAGGCGAAAGGCCGGCCTACGAAAACCCATGTCACATCACAGGGTGCATGTCAGTTCACGTATATTGAGATAGTGCTATGGCGTCGGCTCCGAATCCGAACGATTTCGTGACTCGATTATAGGTCTTGAGCGCTTTGACGATCAATTGATTAAGATCGGTGTCGCCGCTGAGGAGAGACTCTATCACTTCTTATATGCATATGCTCCGCAGACTGGCTGCTCCGATCAAGCCAAGTAAGAGTTTTGGAGCCTGTTGATGAGAAGAGAGCAGAGATACCGTCGAAAGATGTCATCATAGTCGCTGGTGACCTTAATGGGAACATAGGTGCTACGAAAGACGGGTACAGCTGTCATGGTGCTTTCGGACACGGATCACGTAACGCCGATGGTGGGCGCATTCTTGATTACGCGGAATCGCATAACCTCACCATAGTAAACACCGTCTTCCGAAAACGCGACTTGCACTTTATCTCATACCACAGAGCACCAAGACTCAGACATACTTTGTCCTTGTGAGAGATCGCGACCGGAGACTTTTCACAGACGCGAAGATCGTGCCGTATGAAACGGTCGCCATCAGCCGTATGAGACGGTCGCCACAGCATCAATTGCTGATCTGCACTTTGAAGATCGCCCTTCTGAGGCTGAAACAGGTCGAGCGATGCGGTGCAGCAAGAATCAAGTGGTGACGATTGAGCTGTGATTTCTCGCCTGCGTTTACCGACAGTGACGAAACTTGCAAGAATGCTACTGACGCGATTCGTCAAGCTGCACAGCCGAAACTCGGCATTAGGAAGCCTGAGACGGAACGTCGACTAGCATACATGTGAACAGACGACGTGAAAGCGAAAGCGCGAGAGAAATCGCTCTATCACTTGTTTCTCGGCGAAAAGACAGCCGATGACTGGCGAATGTACCAAGAAGCGAAGAAAGCTGCAAAGAAGCCGTGGCTGTTGCAAAAGACAATCATTATGGGGATGTAAACAAGAAGCTCGAGTCGCGCGATGGTGAGCGGTATTTGTGCCGACTTGCCGAGAATCGCCATCGGTAGACCGAGGATATTGAGAAGTTTTTCGGCATCAGTAATGAGAACTGCCGTCTTCTTACGGACCGCAAGAAGGCATTGATGCGACGGCGCGATTACTTTGAGAAAATCTCTGCTGTAGAGTTTCCTCATCCAGCCATCCCTTCAACAGCTTGAACCCATGGCCCCGTTCAGAAAATCACCGGGGAGGAGATTGAAGCGGCTTTGAAGAAGACGAGGCCAGGCAAAGCGACTGGGCCCGATGACGTGGCAGCTGATTTGTGGAAGTCCAAGTACTGGTACCCTGCTGAGTGGTTGGGAAGTTTTTAATCAGGTTGTGACGGAGAAGAAAGTGCCTGAGTGTTGGCGCCAAAGTACGACGATCCCGATTTGGAAGAAGAAGGGCAGTCCTGCAGACTGCTCCGGTTACCGTTCGATTCGCTTGCTTTCGCACAGCATGAAGAGCGAACTGTCGATGGATGAATTCGGGACATCGTCCAGCTTTCCAGCAATCAGTGCGGCTTCGTAGCTGGCTGTGGCACCGTTGATGCCATGCGCGCCGTTCGCCTCCTGACAATTAAGCATCGCGAGAAACAGAAGCCAGTGCATATCGCCTTTCTCGACCTGGAGAAGGCCTTCGACGGCGTACCGCGTGAAGCGATATGGTACGCCTTGCGACATCATGGAGTTCCCGAAGAGCTCATAGAGTGGGTGCGAATTCTCTAATCTTGTCCAAAGAGTCGAGTTCAAGCTGCAGCTGGAACCTCGATGGAGTTTCCTATCTCTGTCGGGGTACACCAGGATTCTGCACTTTCCCCAGTTCTCTTTGATGTCGTCTTGGATGCCATTACACGAGATCTTCAGAAGGCCGTTCTTGGACGTTGCTTTATGCCGATGACGTGATGCTCGCTAGCGAAGATAAAGACAAACTCGAATGAGAGGTGCAAGCTTGGTGTGATCGCTTCCAGCGTTTTGGACTCAGATTAAACGTGAAGAAGACCGAGTACCTAACCACGTTACTGAGTCCAGCTCCATAACGTTATTGGCATTGAGCTCTCCGCACTTCAGCCTTTTAGTACCTGGGGTAAGCAATAGCGTCTGATGGCAATAGCGCCACTAGGATCAAGCTGCACTCATATGTGAATACACATATGAGTGCAGCTTGATCCTAGTGGCGCTTGTTGACTAGCGTGCTCTGCGATAGAAAGATACCAGGGCGCTTGAAGTCAAAAATATATAGAACCGTCGTCCGGCCGGTAGCGATGTATGGTGATGAGTTTTGGCCTGCGACTAAGGAGGTTGAAACGCGCCTCAGCGCCATGGAGGCGAAGATGCGGCTGGAGTCACGCGCATGGACCGCAACCGAAACGGTGTCATTGGGCAGAAGTTCGGTGTCGCGCCGATAGCGGACAAGATGCGCGAAGCTCGCTTACGATGGTACGGCCACGTTCTGCGTGGAAAGGAAGATAGCGTCCCCAAGATAGGCCTTAAGTTCGAGGTGGTAGGAAAGCGGCCTAGAGGGCGTCCGAAGCAGCGCTGGTCTGACACGTTACATATGGACTTGAAGGTTGCTGGTGTCCACCTGATCTAGCGCTGGATCGGGAGAGGTGGCGTCATAACACCAGAATAGCGGACCCCGCTACGAAGAGGGACAGACGCTGAAGAAGAAGAAGAAGAAGAGGAGGAGAAAGAGGAAGAAGAAGCTTATGATCTCCAAGCCTAGAACCGCGCCAGTCGACTTTCCGTATTAGGACGCGCGGCGCATTGGAAAAAGACTGGCTAGTACCGTCATTTATCTCTCATCATCTATCTGCTTTCGCAATGAGGAAGATAATCCGGAACAGTGAGCGTTTATCGTTGTACAATTAGCATCAAAATGTGGGCAACTCTGCAGAAAAAATCTTAAAATTGTGTCAAAACATTGATTGATAAAAGTCTGACAACTGGTCTTTAGTCCGGCTCTACTGGCTACTTACAATACCGCTCACGGCGCAACTTCAGATTGCGACGGAAACTCCGTCTCAAACCGTCGCTCGATCATAACCCCTTTAGTTTTAGGTTTTTTGAGAAAGGTTGGCACCATTGGATTCGTCTCTTCGAGATTTACACAAACAGTTATATAAGTTTTCCAGAACACCCTTGTTTTCGCCGTGGGTGGCCGAAAAGGTGATTGGATCAGGCTTTTGTGACCAGAGCAGCTTATTTCCCAGTCATGTGTGCTTTCGGAGAATATAAAGCATGGTTTACGTTGCCAGTGCACTGTCGTGTCAGGAATGCTCCGAGAGTGCGCCGTGCACAATGCATACAGAATCGAACCTATCGATCGAGTGGGCGAACTATGTCCACTGCGCTTCTACCCTCCCTTACTGGAAAATGTAAACCCTTAAAGACTATTTCGAACCAGTGCGCTTCATTAAAAATTCCTACTCAGGATTAGCTCCAATATGTCCTGGCGAGACTTTGGAGTGCGCAGTGAACAATGCATATAGAATCGAACCTTTTAATCGAGTGGGTTTGACAACTGGTAGAGTGAGCGTTTGGGGGGGGGGTTATATCAGAAACTTCTTGCCGTCCTACTCGGGAATTGCTCTAAGACTGTCCGGCTAGATTCTGGAGTGCGCCGAGAACAATGCCGGTAGCAATGTACGGCGCTGAGTGTTGGCCTGCGACCAAGGAAGTTGAAACGCGCCTCAGCGTTATGGAGACGAAGATGCGGCTGAAGTCACGCGCATGGACCGCAACCGAAACGATGTCATTGGGCAGAAGTTCGGTGTCGCACCGATAGCGGACAAGATGCGCGAAGCTCGCTTACGATGGTACGGCCACGTTCTGCGTGGAAAGGAAGATAGCGTCCGCAAGATAGGCCTTAAGTTCGAGGTGGTAGGAAAGCGGCCTAGAGGGCGTCCGAAGCAGCGCTGGTCTGACACGTTACATATGGACTTGAAGGTTGCTGGTGTCCACCTGATCTAGCGCTGGATCGGGAGAGGTGGCGTCATAACACCAGAATAGCGGACCCCGCTACGAAGAGGGACAGACGCTGAAGAAGAAGAAGAAAAGAAGAAACCAATCGGAAAAAGACTGTGTGAAGGATTTTTGAACGACTCGCAACGAAGCGTCGGTGGCCTAGTGAAGATACTCATGAAACCTTGATCTATAGGAGTTATGAGCATGGCACAATTAGTGACGTACTAATCCGTACTTAACGTTACAACGCGTCCTTGGCAGATTTCACCGTAGTGACACGCCTCATTAGGGTGAATATGCGACAATTTCGGCGATTCCCCTTAAGGCCCCCACAGAGTTCTGCGGCAACGCAGCTCGCCGCTATGGTTAAGGATAGGGCAGGAACGCCGCCGGCGGCGAGATGCGTTCTCGTCTCTGCCCTATCCTTAACCATAGCGGCGAGCTCTGCGTCTCTGCCCTAACCATAGCGGCGAGCTCTGCGTCTCTGCCCTATGGTTAAGCATAGGGCCGCGGCGCTGCCGCAGAACTCTGTAGGGGCCTTTAGACCCCTTTCATCTTTCGACGAGAGGCGCGACGGTCGCCTGTTGAGGCCAAATTGCTCGATCGCGTCGCCAAGCGTCGAGCGTCGAAGCTGGCCGTAATGACGTCTGAACTCGAAACCAATCACGCCGCTAAGCTCGATCGCGTCGCTTCTGCGGTGGATTGGGGCACGGTATTGCTGTACGAGCTCTCCTTCGCAGTGTGGACTTGCACTTGTCTTTGCTTTCTTGCTATGTGCTTGTTTTTCGTCGTCTATGCTTTTTCGTTCGGTTTTGCATTCCCCACCACATTTCAATTTCGTTCCACGTAGGATGGTTTGTATATGTCCGGCTTCCTAGGAGGCCAGTCGTATTTCTGTCGGAAGGTGAATGCCACTCGTATTTTTGATGTTAGCTAGCTTATTGCCACGTTTTTGTAGCGTGGGTTTCACTTTTGTTGCTGACGTGTTTTACTTTGTTTTTTGTTATGACCTTGACCAACAAATTACAACACGTCAGCAACGAGCTCGGAAATAAACCATACCACGGAAAGAAAAATTACACACTAGCTATCATTTAAGATGTGAGAGACACTCACCTGTGAGCAAAAATCCGGCTCGTCTCCCTTAAAGCTGTACACCGGAAACCAGAAACGGATCAGCAGTGGTCAAGGACATAACAAAACAGGGCGCTATGTGACAACGGAGGGGTTAGCAAAATTCAACGAATCACCTAGGATGCGACTCAGCACATCCTAGGTGATTCGTTGAAAGGAAATAATTGCCGGAAACAACAAGGAAAATAAAATTAAAACACTCACCTACGTCACTTTATCGGAAACTTCGGCGGGCAATTTAAAAGGCGTGCTCCTACTATCGGACGTGGGTCCTGCAGCGAAGATGATATAGCACGAGGAGAAAGTGAACGGAGGCGTGGAGTGCGCGAGACGGCGCGACGAAAAACCATTCCAAGCGGAGGTTGCATGGCCACGTTGTTTTTATGTTTTTTTTGTTTAGAGTTTTTTTTTAATTGTGCATGATGTGGGAGCGAGGGAGGAGGGGGAGGCGCGCCGTGGGGGATTGGAGCGAGGGGGGGGGGTGGATTCGGGAGGAAGGGGAGGCGCGCCGAGGGGGATTCAGATTTGGGCAAGGGAAGGGACTCCGGGGTGTAGGCGATGTAAACACGGGTGCGAAACCGCTGACGCGGAGGAGAGCACAGAACAGATACTCGGACGACCCCCCCCCCCCCCAAGCAACATGGAGGACCATTCCGGTTAAATGGTAAGTGGTTTTGTATTGCTTACATAAATGTCTACCTAGGCATATATATTTTTTGAATTTTGCTAGCCCCTCCGTTGTCACATAGCGCCCAAAACAGGGTAGAACGCATCAGCAACGAACACGAAAAGAGCACAACAGGAAAGAGAAAAATATGGGATTTGACCTAAAAATCTGTGCACAACTACGTGTGTGTAGGTACACAATTGTGCATAATCGCCTCGTCCAGCGATGGAAGTATAAATCGGGCCTTAGGGCAGCGGTGCGGCAATCGTGCCTCGCTTCGAGCTTGACGCGCTGCCTGCTTGCATCGGAAATATAAAATCCTCCTTTTTAGCGTACAATGCTAGCTGCATTGTGCATGCAATCTCGCTCTGTTTTCAAGTAAAAAGCTGTGCCTTAAAGAAGTTCGACAAAAATTGTTTCATGAAGAAAAGATTGTTGTTCTTATTTACCAATAACGAGGAGATGCAATCAGACAAAAAATTTCAAAAAACGGAAAAAGTAGTTAGTAGTACTCACTGTTGCTTCTGAAGTAATGTGGAAAACGTTTGAATACATGTGCAATGACAAAACTACTAATTACCATTGTTTTGCTGAGAAACTTAAAAGTGTTTATTTTTAGCATTTTTAGTGCTTTGCGGTGAGACTTTTTTTATTAGGTCGTCATTTTAACTACATATTTGTCATGTAAAAACTATACGTTTTACTTTCTCAACCCTCTAAAGCTTAACAGCTTGAAACCAAGCTATTGAGCTTTAGAGGGTTGAGAAAGTAAAACGAAGGCTACGCACCTGAGCGAAAAGTATACGAAGAAGTTGATCGAACAGGCAAGATTCACGAACAAGCCTGCCGAAAGATCCACAATTTCCTATCCAAAACGATGTGGAATATTTGAAAAAATATACTAAGAAGTGAAGTGCTGAACCAGCCAAATACAACGGTAAGACTGATCACGAGCAACGAACGGTTCGTTTTCTTCATTGCTCCTTCACCTGAAAATTTTTATGACAGCGGTTTTAAGCAAACGGGAAAACTTTAAGACATGCCTAATTTGACCTTCTTCAAAAAGAAGAAAAATAATGCATAACAGACAATCACTGAAGCACAGATCGCCATCATCGACCGTATGGCGACGGTGTATATGCCACCTCTCAAAGGAGCTGTCACCACGCAGAGTACTTTTCTATAACAGAACATTATGAAGTATCGAATTCTTTCAAGAAGAGAAGAGCCTACTCATTAGCAGAGCGAGCCATAAATATCCATATAACTATGGATGATGTGATGTGTGATATGATTGTTGGGATGAATTGCGCAGCAACGTAGAATCTCTTGTAAGAGACATTCAGTATGCCACTGAAATACTCCCTTTACGGGTAGAAAAGAAATCATATGCTAAACTCAAGAGACATAAGATGGAGCATGAAATGAGCACTTAAGCTCTAAGAGCTCATGTCTCCAATAAAGTTGGAATGCAATTGTGATCGCTCGTGAGTGTGTGAAGTTGTGTAGAGTTCGGTACTGAAGGTCTTGCCTTTCCGTATAGCTCCATGTACGCGTTGGTAGTGGAACATTATAGAGGTTTTTTCAACATTACCGAGCAAGGACGATACTGTTGAAATAAAGAGCAATGTCTCTTCAAGTTCATGGGGCGCAATGATTTGGAGGTACTGAAAACGGAGAACGGCACCTGTAATAGTTTTAACCGACTGTTCACCTCCCTATTAGATTTGGCTTTTTTCTCCTAATCACAGCCTCCTAGAATGTAGCCTATCATAACGAAGTTTTGTTGCGATCAAAACTCTAGCGCCAGGCGGGAGTCGAGCGGGAGTACTTGCTTACCGGTCAAGAGCACTCTATGCAATTACACCGCTGGCGCTGTTTGATCAAGGACAACATGTACACCACGAGAGAGCAATCAGGCGCCGGATTCGTCAACGATTTACAGCTATTCAACAAAGAAAATACATCTTAAATCCCTGATAGCGCGGTTTATCAAGCGATATGATGACCGATGTAAGCCGCACCATCAGGAATTTCGGCTGTAGTTTCTCTGTTAAATTGCTGTATGTCGTTGATGAATCCGGCCCCAGCACTTACTTTTGTGTCAGGATACACCGGTCGCTGATATCAGCATGGAACCTGTTTAGGCATATGTCATAGACCCGCACAAATTATACGCACAAAGATATCTCAGTGTAACTTCAACACAAATGCGGATTTGAAAGTGAAACTTTAAACTTAGCAACTTTATTTTCTTTCCGACAGAAACAAATTGGAGTCATTAGAAACGGCCACCTTTCACACAAACAAAAGTCCTTAGACGAGTGATGAACGCATTACACGTGGCATGAAGGTAGTCGTCGCTATTTCATTCCACGTTTTCGTCATAGAAGCTTTCGGAGACGTCACACTTGCGTGTCTGGTAGAGCAGATTTTATTCTCATTAAATGGGCAGACTAAGAGGTCAAGAGGGCTTAAATCCGGTGTATTCGAAGGCCAGTCCTCGTGCGTATTGAAGTCCGGGAGTTCACATTTGTAGCTATGTTGTCCTCGCAGTCCGGCTGGAAGCACTGTCTGTCATTTCCAAACTGTGTCGACCCAGGGCTTCGATACGTCTCCCAAAATCGCTTTCTGGCACTCGTCTTTGTTAATTTTGACACCGGATTCGACAAAAACTAATGGAAGCTTGCCGTTCGAAGTGACTGCTCCCAAACCATAACCATGAAAGCAGTATGTGCCATTCTGCCGGTTAGTTTTCCTTACGGATAGCCGCTCCTATAATCCGCGAAATAAAGTGATCGTTTTCACGACTTCCCGCAGGTTCCAGCGTGAAAACTCTCTCATGAGAGAAAACTATTGCGCGGTCCATGCGATAGTCGTAGAGCTCTCAGTCATCATGTGAAACGGTACTCTATGATATGGACACACCTTAAGCTTTTCTAGCACTGGAAGCAGAAATATTGAGTTCCTGAGCTATTTTTCGCAAGGAAACCGAGGAGTACGACAAATTCCCTCACGAACTTTTTTGATCATTTCCGGAGTGACAGCAGTCGATTTTCTACCTTTTACAGTCCTGTTCGACAAAATCTCAAGCTCCTTGAATGACATCATACACTGTTCCAGGAACACTGAGAGCTTTGGAGATAAAACTATCGCTGCGACTGCAATGGAGCAAGTTGATGATAGCCGGTCTTTTCGGATTTGTCTCTGCCATTAGCGCCCTGTATGCATCCATGAGCTCAAACTTGGAATGCACTTGAACATAATGCAAATAAATAATATATTCCAATATGAAGTCGAATCTCCGTTCTGCTAGTAGATGTCGACTGCGCCGCACACTTTGCTGGTAATTTATGCGCACCCTGTATGTTGTATAATACCAGGCTGCCCAATAATTCTTGTCCGAAAATTTCACCATTTTTAATTTTTTTTCAACTTTATTGAAAAACAGGTCTAATCAACAATATAATCACCACAGTTATCCACAACAGTGGCCCATCGATTGGGCAGGTCGCCGATGCCCTTCGCCCAGAACTCCGGAGCTGCGACTCGAAGAAGTCCGCGATGCCGGATTTGAGGTTGTCGTAGTTGGTGAATTTTCTTCCGGCCAAATTGTGCTTCAGCGGGCGGAACAAGTGGAAGTCGGAGGGGACGAGGTCCGGGGAATACGGCGGATGGGCAACCGTCTCCCAGCCGAGCGTCGCCAACTTCTGCTGGGTCTCCTTCGCCGCGTGGGGGCGCGCGTTGTCGTGCAGCAGGTGGACCGAGGCCCGTCGGGGACGCTTTTCTCGGATGGCGGCGGCTAGTTTCTCGAGCTGATCGGTGTAGATGGAGGCGGTGACCGTCCTGCCTTGCGGGAGCAGCTCGAAATACAGCATGCCCTTGGCGCCCCACCAGCACCAGAGCATGATTTTCAGCGGATGCAGGTCGGCTTTCGGCGTCGTCGGCGGCTCTCCTCCGCTCGGGATGCAGACGGCACGGCGGGCGACGTTGTCGTAGAGGACCCAGCTCTCATCCCCAGTGACCAGGTCCTCGAGAAACTCCTTGCGATGCGGACGAGTCTCGTAGTACACGAACGTACGAATTCGACCTTGGTCCATTTTAGCTTGTACTGGTAGCTAGACGCAGCGACTGCGCCTTATATACCCCTAGCGTGGAACTCTGGAGAACCTTCTAGAAGGTTTTTACACTTGCCTGATATTATAACACTTCTAAGGAAAATTATAGAATTTTGAAAATTTTCGGACAGGAATTATTGGACAGCCTGGTACTCCTGTGCCGATGGACCACGCAAGTGCTATGCTTGCTTTCAATTAACACCGCCGATTGTGTAATGGCGTAGAGCATTCCAGCCAGGTTAGCAAAATGTGGGGGTTTGAGTGCCGCCTGGCATTTTGATCGCACCAAAATATCGTTGTGAGGGTTTGTATCCTCAGTTCAAGGAATTTGGTTGGTTTAAAGAAGAGCTGGTGCGGTTTAAAGAAAATAAATTGAATCTTACTAGAATGTTTGCAGGGAAAGAACCCTGTCAGTGGCCACGTTAAGCAGCAACATCAACGACATGAACACTCCACAAAGTGGAATGAACTGATAGTAAACACAAACATCCTGCTCTAATAGATGGTCCGGCGAACTAAAACAAAAGATAATCAAATGACAAGTGGAAACAGCTGCCCTCGCTGGAATGATAACTCTCTGACTAAAAATGAGCTATATATTTGTTTTACTCTAGATCACGAATAAGCTGATAAAACCGAAACCACGATGTTTATCTAATTCGGTCGAGTGCTTCGAACGTCTTATCGTTTGTTAAAGGCTAACCAAAAAATTGATATGAGCACAATAAATATCAGCTTCGGCTCTGCAGAAGACACTGAACTCACGTGTTGTGTGAAACTACCATAACATAATGAGCAGTTAAGTGAAGCATATCAGCGAGCGAGAGCCATCCCACAAATATGTTGCACACACTCCGTAGGTTTCTTAAATTGAGCACAAATTTCGCGAAAATTTTCAAAAAAAACTGTCAAAAATATCTAATTAGAAATTCTACTTAAATATCCAGTTGAATCGCTATTCAGAAACCGACCTTTCTTACATTCATTCCTCCTTAGGGTCACTCTAACGACATCAAATTAGTAAATATGGGGTTAATGAACCTCACATTTGTCACCCTCCAAAGGTGACTTATTAGCCTTTCGACTTGTTCAGTTAAGCTGATGCATCATTCGCCTCATTTTTCGTCTTTGTAAATTTGTAAACTGATCTAAGCAATTATCCTAAAACGATGAATTTCTCAACCTCCGCTTCTCTCCTTCGGACGCTGAAGAATGCGGTTTTACCAAACATATGCTAACCAGGGAAGGTTCTCAGACGTGTTTCTGAGCGAGCTGCAGGAATTTCGACACTTTAAATAGTATTATTATTATATTTATTGTAGCCAATAACAACAATACAAAATGGAAAGTAGAAGTAACAAAGAAGCAGTAGAAAAACATGTTTTGTTTTTGCTGAGTCCTTGAATGCAAAGAGCTTCGGGCTATCGAATTTGGGTACAGGATTGCACCGCCAGCGCAGAAGTGCGTACCCGTTGATGTATGAGGAAGGCTCTGCGACGAGGGAGTCAGTGGCTCAGCAGGGTGCGACGCTTCGCAAGGGCTAAGGCAGATGTTTGACTCCCGTGCTATGCATTATTTTTGCATTTTTCATGACCGCTACTTCTTTTGCTGTTTATAATACAGAAAGTGAGAAAAGTGAGTGAACTACAGCTTACAGTAAAGCTTTATTTGAGAATTTGGAGTGAAATAATTGTGTTGGAGAAGAGTAGGAAATAAGCTGATCTAAACCGCCATTAAGGCAGTATTGTACTTTCACGACTTCAGAGCAGGCAGCGTTGCACCCTGCTCAGCCACCGATCCGCTTAACGCAGAGCATTTCGCCAAGTCCCATACATCAACGCGCGCAGATATACGTTGACAGTGCAATCCCGTACCCAACTTCGAGGACCCGTAAATCCTTAGGTTCAAGGACTCAGCAAAAACGAAACATGTTCATCAACATACGAGGGTGGAGATTCTTACAGTACTGTCCATTTCCCCCGTTCAGACATACGCCTGGGACCCTCCTACTGGAGTACTTAGAATAGTTTTGGTTCACAGCTTGTTGGTCTTGGCACTGTTCCTAAAGATATGCTTGATAATAAATCACCGTTTACAGAAAGTAGGACGTTTTGTTGGCTTGTGCGCAAACTAGCTTGCATTAGGCTCCGAGAGGACAGAATAATTGCTTCTTTCTACTGAGCGACTCGAAATTCCCATAGAACCTAACCTATATGAGTTATTTTAGCCACTATTCTGTGCTTAAAACCTTTTAGAAAACACTATTAGAATATGTCGTCGTTATTTTGGATTTGTCAGCTAGCCGAGATGGTACAGTTTTATTCCGCTGACGTTTGAGCCTTATCGCCTTCGTCGACCAAAGATTTGGTCTATGGGCGACTCCAGCGAGTTCTCCTCCGCATCTCTAGGCTCCGACGAAAGCGAGAAGGCCGAAACGTCAGCCGAATAAGACTGTACCATCTCGCTAGCTGACAAATCCGAAGTAACGACGATATATCAATCATGCCGAGATTTATGGAAAATCGAACATGGAGCACTATTAGAATAGTTAGAAACGGCTTACACAAGGTGCGGCGCTTAAATGCGGTCATACTAAACTTGTCCTTTTCAAAAAAAATATTCAAACAACATAGAAAGGAAATATAAACTTTTTTTGCACACAAATAGAGGGTTATCTCAAGAGCCGCAATGGCCGCCTCCATTCATGGCCTGAAGCGCTCATATGCCCTCTTCAGAAGAGCGCTGTCCATATTTGTGAATGCTGCTTCAATAGTAGTAAGGGATGTGACATTAAGGTTCCTCATTTCGTTAGTAACCCTATCGACTACGCTACAAAAGTAATGGCCAAGGGGGATTCAAAAAATGCAGGATATTGGAGGGCCAGAATTCCTTACAGGGAGACTGTCTCAACGGTAGGTCGGAACGGCCTAAGTGTTGTGTATCGGCAGAACCGCCTCTCTCTGGAGAAAACAGACTGTAAGCATCTCGACCCCAATACAGGTCTGCGCAGAGTTATTGACGAGGGATTCTGGGCCATTGGCGGCGTTAACCCTTTGCCTGCCCGCGAAGGGCGGACTCAAGTTGGCTGGAGACAGCGATGACGAGCGAGCGACGGTGCGCAGTGGGTAGAGGGGCGACGTAATCCCCATCAAGGGTGCACAAAAAATTTCGTTAAATTTTTAACGAATCTTTTAACGGCAAATTTTTGTTAAATTTCCGGTGAATCGTTAAATTTCGTTAAAAAATACAATTAACTGCGTAACAATTATTTCTAGTGAAAAAATCGAAATTAAAACCTCATACGTTTCAACTTCAAGAGGTCAACAGCTGAAGTTCAAAAAATGGAATGTAAACTGCAACGCAAAATAAACAATTCAACATCAACAAACACAGAAGAATAAACAAGCCATCAGCAACAAACTATCCACAGGGTGTGGAATAAGAGCAGGTATGAATTATCATTCCAATTCATCACCGACAAGGCAACTTAAAATGTGAGGAGCCCTGAGAACTACCCACCTAGTCCTTTGCGAAAAAGTTTTTTGTAACTGTCCTACGAGCATATGGAATCTCGATACGGGCACCAGCCCAATAAAAACGGAAAAAATTAATAAAAATACAATTAAAAGCCTATCAGTGTATTGTTAACACGTTGTCGAACGCGCGATTTTCAAGTATTCGGCGCGTGGGACCATTCCATTTTTTTGCAACATCGGGACCATGACACGACAACGTGACACACGGTCCCACACTGCCGAAAAGGTGTCACACGTCGTCAACGTGTTAACGTTCAGGAAAAGTAGCTTTCCTAGCTAGCTTTCCTGTTATTAGCCTTTTTCTAAAATCGTTTAAAATACGTAAAGCGGCCGAAAACATTCTCTCCGTCTCAACTGTTCCAAGTGGCGGGCAAAAGTATTCTGGGATAAACAGCGCCAGATGAGGATAGACATGTTTTACGAGGTTAGACCAATATCTTTGCGGATTCGTCGACGCGCTTGGGGGCTCGGCAAAGAAATTTCTAGCTCCAAAATGCATTAAAGGATTAGGATGAATGATGGCGTCACTCAATTCCTTTTGGGATGCGCCGCGCATTCTACTGCTACGTGATATCATGGAGGCGATTTGAATGCGTGTTTGGCCATACAATGCCTTTCCAACCTACCGTTGAGATAGCCTCCTGGTTAGTAGGAAATAGGTCCAACTTATCGGACAACCAGTTTTGGACTAAATGGCTCATGTGTGTCCTGCTGGAAGGCATATGGTCTTTCTGAGGCTAAATGCAATCGCTGACATCAAGCACTGTCGCCAATTACCCCAAAGATTGCTCCGAGTTCTCAAGAGTCAGCGCCTGAGCCTTTTACACAACTGCCGCAGTTCTTGGAACGCGCTTCCGCGAATGGATTTTCTATAGCGGGTTCACTGGAAGCTTCTTGCTTTCAGAGACGTAACTGGCGACCTCTGGCAAAATTGCGGTATAGCGTGAAACTTGTATCTAAAATTGTTCGGAATTAAGCGCAGCACCCTATGACTTAACGGTGCTTGGAATTTACTCTGCTGTTGAAATTGGAAAAATCATTTAAGACCCGCATTATTTGTTGTTAGGTGCTCGCTATCAGGCCATTTTTAGGCAAATTTATCGGATATCCCAGTTTCAAATTTCACAAGACTTCTTTGATGGAACGCATCAAATTGGCACTCGAGGGTTTATGTGCAGGTTTGCGGGATACTGTAGCGTGCCGGCTGCCGCCGTAAGGTCATGGATCGTGTCTTCGTCTCTTGTACGCCCGAGATGGCACTCCCGAGAGAATCGCGGCGCAGTGGATAGTGGCGTTGCTTCATGCGAGGGAGGTCAGAGGTTGGGTTCTCCTGCGTTGCAGTATTTTGCATTTCAACTGAATTGTTGAGATTTTTGACGTCTATACAGTTTTCAGCGTTGTCATCGCATTTGTCTAGCTCAAAGAACGCAGAAGCCAGCTGCGGACCCCTCTGAGCAACAAAAGCAGTTTCCATACGAGCAGCTTGGATGGCACACACCCTACCCTGGAGCCGCTTCCCTTGACAAGACGCACACCTAATTTGAGGGTGCCAATTCGATGTATTCTACCGAGAAGTTTTGTTCAAATTTTTCGTCCCCATCCTCCACGCAATGCCCGCCGATGTCAATCCTCGGTTTGCAAGAAGGCTACTTGAGGAAGCAGAAGATGGACACACAACACGTTCGGCACTGACGCAATCGCTGCAGCACTTGTGCATGGAGACATTGTAGTAAAGCGACCCTATCGAACTAACAAAATCCTTCTGAACCGGGAATCTGTTTTCACATACTATGTACTACCGGTGGGCGCGTGGAGCGCAGTCGGAGGTGGCGCCGGCTATCGCCTGCACCCGATACCAGGTTCCTGGTTCGGATTTCCCGCCCAGGCCAACCAAGCCTTCCATCCCTCCGGGGTCGGTGAATTGGTAGCAGACTTGTCTGGGAAGGATAGAGCGCTGACTTGTTCATCGGCTGGCCACCGCAAGTCATTGTATGGCCAAATACGCATTCAACTCGCCTCCACGACATCCCGTAGAAGTAGAATGCGTGGCGCATCCCAAAGGGGATTGAATAACGCCGTCCTTTATCCTTATTATCCTTATGTACTACCGGAAAATTGCGGCTCACATTTCTGGTCACCCTGTTTGGCAGCGCATGCTCGCACTTACCTCGACCTTATAGTAACATAGACGACAAATCCATTAGAGACTATTCCTATCGTCGGAATAACAATATAGAACACCTGGAAGGGTACTGGAATCAGATTCATATAGAAGTGAGAACCTGAATTAAGAATTGCTATAAACTTCCACACAACGACTACAATTCGCACAAAACCGTTTAAAACGAAGGCGTTAAGCACAGCTGGGTATACACGCTCAGACCTATTGTGGTTAGAGTTAGGCTGCTAGTTATGGAAAGCATGCAAGATGCACCCCTCCCCCCCCCCCCCCCCCACTCCCCAAAGCTCCAGAGACTCGCACCAACAAGCAAATAAATCTATTATGCCAACCGGAAAGTTTTTAAACAAAACAACATTTTGAAACCTTCAGAATTTTCTGGAAAAAAGATAAAATCTTGGGTCAGTGAGGAACGTGTAGAAGGTTCCAGAAGCTTTCGCTATATGAGTATATAAGGGCAGCGCGCGTTGTTCTGGTGACTTGTCGAACATGATTTGCCAACAACAACTTCGAGTGGTCATCTTCTACGAATGGTGCCGAGACTCCAATGCCAGCACAACGGTCGCTAATATCGCCTATGCATTTGGAGAAGCTACTGTAAGCCTCACAACAGTGCATCGTTGGTCTCCTCGCTTTGATTGAGGACATCATCGTTGGTCTCCTCGCTTTGATTGAGGACATATGACCTTTGAAGGTGGAAAGCGCAGTGGACGACCTTCTGCTATCGATGATGATGGGTTGCAGCTCGCTATCAAATCTAATCCAGAGGCAACTACGCGGGAACTGACAACAACCCTCGGCTGCACCCACTCCACCATCGAGCTGCATCTCCTCGACCTCGGCTCTTGAAAAGTTTTGATAAGATGGTCCCTCAAAGGCTGACTGAGGCACATAAGCAGGTGCTAACCAACATGTGCCAGTCGCCCCTCGCGCAGCCGCATCGAAAGGAATTTCTGAAGGATCTAGTGACAGGAGATGAGAGCTGGATAGTCTGCGATAACAGCGCACGCCATGCCGTCTGGCTTCTAGGCGACCCAGAACCACCAGTCCAGCCGAGGCCAGACCCACACCAATGCAAACGTTTACTTTGCGTTTAGTGGGATGCGACAGGGCCAATCTACCATGAGCTGCTATCTGCGAGCAGGACGGTCACCGCTTCCAGATACGTTAATCAAATTGCTCGATGCGATGCGAGAAAAAAGGCAAAAGGATCAAGTGTCCAATTTTTGAACGGCAATGCGCGCCCATACGTTGCTTCGACAACCCGTGAAAAGATAGCCGGACTTGGCTGCCATCCGATAACCCACCCACCGTATTCGCCGGATCTTGCGCCATCTAACTGCTATCTGCTTGGACCGCTGAAGCATCATTTGAAGAAGGGGTAATTCGAAAGCTATTATGACCTCAAAATGGCAGTCGACACTTTCTTCAAGTCGCAACCCGCTAATTTCTGAACGAAAGAAATCAGCGATTTGCCAAGCAGATGGAAAAAGGTTTTATCGCTATATGGTAAATATATTGCTGATTCCTGACTTTTTGTCCAGCCTAATACATTCTTCTTCAGTTGCAATGCTCCAGGGAGCAAGGAGAACTGAGAGTGGTGCTGCCTCTCTATCTGATGCGTAGCTATTCTGGTGTTGCCCTTGACTATTAACGTTCTAGACTCATCGTCAGGACAGAAATAGCAACTAACAAATAAATCGTATTATTTCACCTACTCTTTGGGATCAGCTTTCGATAGAACGTCAAATTTTCTGAGTAGTGAAATGAATTATTAACAATCCAGCGTCTACACAGCGCGATGCTATTTAACAATTTTTACGGATGGATAGCTAGTGAGGGTCAACAAGCACTCCCTCCAAATCAGCAATTTTTCAATTAAAGTTTCCAAGACTGGACGTGGGTGTGTCTTTGCTACGGCCTGATTCAGGATAAAACTTTCTGTTCAATGACGGATCTATTCTTTGATACACATTGTAATACTTTGTATAGCTTCGACATAACAAAGTAACGAACTATTCACTAGAATGAATATCATTCAACCCTTTGTCAAAGAATAAACTCCTCCCCTGTTTTTTAGTTATTGCATTTTAATGAAAGAAAACCCTGAAGCATAATGATACTACGCAATCATAAAAGCTATGCAAAATAATTCAAGCGATAATAAACGCCTAAGCATTCACAGCAGGCAAAACTTATACAAGTATAATAGTTGAACCAAGGTGTAATTTGTTAAAATAATATGACTATTATCTTCTCTAAAAGCAGAAAATAAGAGGAGTAGATTTGAAGAAAGGCTTTAGACGGACGGAAAACATCACGAAAGACATCATCATGCGTCTATAACAGCTCTCGTTGGAAAAACTTGGCATTGTTTTCATCTAAAATTTTGCTTTAGGTGCAAGCATGCATGGTCGTGAAATATTGTGTTCGAAGTTAGCGTGTGACTTGGAATTGGATCTCATTATTAACAGTCGTACACAAGGATTGTTATGCTAGAAGGACGCTAGAAGGAACAGGATAATAGCAAGAGTAAACTACAGTCCCCTCCCACTATAACCCCTCCGGATATGACGCGGCTCTCGATATAACGTAGTTTACGCCAATACAAACCAACTCTCATGACGCGCAGGATTCAACGCTACTCCCGTTATAGCCCGGTTTTGTGTGGGACCCTGCGACCAAAAGTACTCCCGTTACAATGCGACCAAGGCTCGGTTCCGCTCCCACACAGAAAACGAAGGCGAGAAAGACGCTGACTTTTTGACAAGGCCTACCCTTCTTTTGCCTCGTTGACAGTCTCGCCAGAACCGTGTGACAATTTAGAAGAAATAAGAAACTGCCTAAATTTATGGGTTTCCCTAACAGAGGTCTGGGAGAAAATTCGGATTATTCAAAACATACTCAACACATTTTTTAAGCCTAGAAGAGCCGGTACAGAGATTATATGCTGTTACATGACGTTTTGTTGCGATCAAAACACTCACGTCATGCAGGGCTTGTACGGTGCTTTACGCGATTTAACAGCTCTGATAGCGTAATGGACATTCTTCCTGGAAGGTAGAGAGTGTGGGACCCACACTCATCGGTGCCATATCGACCAGGGTCGATCCAACCTATAACTTATATTCATATCAGAAAACCGTGATTTTTCATAGTGCATGGGTCACGAGTTACATTTTTTTTATGGCAAGATTTCAAATGTGTGGGCAATCTGCTCCAGGTGAAAATTAATTTTTCTTGAAAAACGAAAAATTCAAATATGATCCACCCTAATCATATCCAAGATCGCTGCGAAGGTGCTTAGTTTTTCAATTTTAAGGTGGTACTTTAAATTTTAAGGTGGTACGATTTTCGCTCTCTGATGTTCTTCTTTCGAAAGGTAAAAAAATTTGCCATGAAAAGTCTTCAGCTGCGTCTTAGTCATCGATTCCAAGAGTGCCTCAAAAATTTTGTGGAGAGAGCACTTAAGTCAGCTTTAGCAATTAACACTCGGCATTGTGTAGAGTGCAATTTCGAATGCAGATGCTGCTCCCTCAGCTGGTGGCGATGTCCGTTCCTCCACGTGGTGCCACTGGAAACTGCTCGCTCTGCGAGCTAGGCTAAGCACGGACACTCGAATGCAGGCGACAGGCTCTTGTGACAGGCCGGCCTACGAAGACCCATGTCACATCACATAGTTGATGACGTTACATGAGTATCGAGATAGTGCTACGGCGTCCGCGGGAGCCGACGCGCACTTGCAGAACCCGGCGAGTGTGAAAAGTATGCGAGGGTCCCTGATGCGAGGACGGCATCGGGGGGCAACTGAGCTAGTCCGAAAGTCCCGTAACGTAAGCAGGACCCGCGTGGCTACGCTGAATGTGGGTACGTTGACGGGCCGCTCGTACGAGTTGGTTGAAGCACTGGAGCGTAGAAGAGTTGATTTCTGTGCGGTGCAGGAGACGAGGTGGTCCTGCCGCAAGTCAAGGGACATAGGACGAGGCTTCAAGGCCGCTGTATGTGGAAGTCCCGGGACCACCAGTGGAGTTGGAGTCATCGTCTCCTAGCGTTTCCAAGACTCGATTGTAAGCGTCGAGCGCTTTGACAATCGATTGATAAAGATCGTTGTCGCCGTTAAGGAGCGACTCTATCACTTGTTCTCTGCGTATGCTCCGCAGGCTGGCTGCTTCGATCAAGTCAATGATGAGTTTTGGAGCCTGCTTGATGAGAAGACAGCAGAGGTGCCCTCGAAAGATGTCATCATAGTCGCTGGTGACCTTAATGGGCACGTCGGCGCGACAAAGGACGGGTACAGCTGTCATGGTTGATTCGGTTACGGGTCGCGTAACGCCGATGGATTCTACTTCTGCTGCATATCGACGTGCAATTTAAACGCGCCCTTTGCCTGAGCAAGGAATTGCTGTGGTTGATTAGCGTTTCTGATTTTTTAGTTCTTGCCTGAGCCTAGAATATAAAAGATAAAAGTTGTTATATGGATGGTAGTTGAGACCAAAACTTTTGCTTTAGGCGGGGCTCGAACCCGCACCTTCTGCTTATCGGGTAGCGATGCTTTGCCTTACAAGGAGAGCCTCCGGAGTGGCGGTGACTTTTGCGATGCAATTTTTACAGGGTGTAGGGTCCCGTGTGGGGAGTCCAAAACCATAGTCACCTTTCTCGGAATGTTCTTCTGTGAGCGAAGAAAAACGTGTGGGCGCGTAAGCGCGAAGTCCATGGCGCCCCGCTGCACAACCGCACGGATGTGGTTGGATGGCGTAGTGGTAGCGGTGTCGCCTCTCGGATGCAGCGAGTGGGTTTGATGGTTCGGTACCCGGTGTCGCCAGTGTTTTTTGCACACATCGGATCGTTATTACTACGGGCTTGTGTGATCACAGGAGTCAATTTGTACATGATTAATGCTTTTAGCATTTAACTCTAGCCTTTTGGGCTTTCATTTGAGTTACCCCTCAATGGAACGTATTTGCACTGTATCATACTATTGAATCGCTAACATAAAAAATCTTTCTTGCTCACATGAAGTAACTGTGTTTATTGCTGACATCGATAGTCAACAATTATGATATAGAACTATGAAACATTTGAAACATGATCGCTTGTCACACCAGCAGCATCTAACAAACGCTAGGGACGAACAATCTTCCTCTCCCTGACAAGGCTTCACTACTTCTTCTCCGTTGAAGGCATAATCGGTAGGCGTAGAGAAGGGCACCGGGTGATCGTCAACATATCCAGCCGCCAGCCAAGCGTATGCCAGGGCGGAGTGGCGTTCTACTCCCCGTCCTTTAAACAGAGGCGTGGCAAATGTCTACGTCTCCACTATATCTTAAGGCAGCCACTAGACTCTCGAGCAAGCCCAGGGGGTTGGGGGTGGGCGAGCCAGGGGAACACATGGGTAGAACGCTCGTCCCCCGTATGCTAGACATAGTCGGAATACCGGAGCGCAGAACTGCCGGTAGGTCTGGCTTATAATAAACCAAATTTATACTTATACCGTAAAGTTTATGTATTCGTGTGCATTGACGGTATCGTTGCTAATATGATACAATGCAAATACGATACATTGAGAGGTAACTAAGCCGAAAACGACTAGGTTTAACTACTAAAAGCATTAATCGTGTACAAAATGAATCCTGTGATCAAGCAAGCCCATAGTAATAACGATACGATGTGTACAAAAACATTAGCAACACCGAAGACCGAACCATCAAACTCGTTCGGTGCACCCGGGAGGCGACCTCGCTACCACTACGCCATCCAACCACGTCGGGATGCGTGGCAGTAGGGCGCCATGAACTTCGCGCTCACGCATCCACACGGGTTTTTTCGACCACAGAAGAGCATTCCGAAAAAGTGACTATGGTTTTGGACTCCCCACACGGGACCCTACATCCTGTAAAAATTGCATCGCAAAAGCTCACCGCCGCTCCGGAGGCTCTCCTTGTTAGGCAAGTACATACCTATCAGCACTCACCCGTATACTTCCCGATATCGCCGGTAAGTGCTGATAGGCTGGGAAGATGCCGTGAATGTTTAGCTCGATGCCCTTCTGGCGCAAGAGTTTTGGACAGTGCTTCCTATGAAGGCATGTCTGCTAAAAATTAAAAACGATCATGCATCTTACGTAAATGTCTATAAGAACCCAATGCCTGCGTTTTCCATTTTAGTGGCTTGGAATTCTTCGCGCATGTCAAAAATCAAAAGCCAGATTTAGTGCCACGTTTTCGTGGCTCGTAGGAGTACCTATCCGCCTACCTGAAAAATCGTCATTTGATCATAAGTTCGATTACTTACGCGCATTGCAGTGGATCCGCACTATAAGTCGCACTGATCTTGTAATTTTTTAACTTGTTCTTAACCTAGAAGATCCTTTTGCGTGGTATTTACTCATCTACTGAAATAAGAGTATTTCTTCTTCTTTTTATTGGGCTGGCCGAAAAGTCTTGAAACAAAAAACCTTTTTTTATTCAACCTATTAGTTTTCTAAATATAAACTAGGAACCAGTAATAAGCATATTCACCATAGAGCGATATAACCCTCTCCCATCTGCTCGGCAGATCTCTGATTCGTTTCGTTCAGAAATCAGCATATTGCGACTTGAAGAAGTTGTCGACTGCCATTTTGAGGTCGCTTGCAAGTTTTTTCCTTTCAAATGATGCTTCAACGGTCACAGTAGATAATAGTACGATGGCGCAAAATCTGGCGAATGCAGTCGATGGACAATCGGATGCCACCCAGGTTCGGATATCTTCTCACAGTTTGTCGATGCAACGTGCGGGCGCGCGTTGTCGTGCAACAGTTGGACACTTGATCACTTGATCTTTTTGCCTTTTTTCTCGCATCGCATCAGCCAATTTCTGAAGCTGATTAACGCATATGGAAGCGGTTGCCGTTTTGCCAGCAGCCGGCAGCTCACGGTAGTGGTTCTTTCGCATCCCACCAAGAAGCGCAATGTTAATGTTCGCGTTGGTGTCGGTCAGGCTTCGGCTGGACTGGTAGTTCTGCGTCACGCGGGAGACACACGGCAAGACGTGGCACTTATCGCAGACCATCCAGCTCTCATATCCGGTCACTAGATCTCAAGAAATCCCCATTTGATGAGGCTGCGCAATTAGTGTGTTTATTCGCACTTGCTTATGCGCCTCGGTCAGCTTATGAGGGATCCGTCTTGTCCGAACTTTTCGACAGCCAAGGTCGTTAAGATGCAGCTTAATGGTGAATTGGGTGCAGCCAAGGGTTGTTGCCAGTTTCCGCGTAGTTGCTTCTGGATTGGATTTGATAGCGAGCTGCAACCCATCATCATCGAGAGCGGAAGGTCATCCACTGCGCTCTCCGTCTTCAAGGTTTATATCTCCTGAATCATAGCGAGTGAACCAACAATGCACTGTGGTGAGGCTTATAGTCCCTTCTCCAAATGCATCGGGGACATTGAGACAGAGAGAGTTGTGCGTGTGTTGGAGCCCCGCCAGCATTCGTTAGAGATGACCACTCAAAGCTCTTGTTGGCTAATCATGTTCGACATGTCACTAAAATAACGCGCGCAGGCCGTTATATACTGATACAGCCAATGCTTGTGGAATCTTCTACACATCCTCACGACCAAGGTTTTTTGATTTTTTTCCAGAAAAGTCTGAAGTTTTCAAAATTTTGTTTCAAGACTTTCCGGCCAGTCTAATAAATTTATTTGCTAGTTGATGCAAGTCCCTTTAGCTGTGGGGGGGGGGGGGAGAGGGAAGGGGGAAAGGGAGAGGAGAAAGGGTGTGCACCAGGGATGAGCGGATTAACCGTTATCCGTTATCCGTTATCCGGTTTCCGGGGGTTTTGGCCTATCCGTTTTGTTGTTCGTTATCCGGCGATTTTTGGCCGGATAACGAACAACAAATTAGCTGAATCTTAGCTTTGGACGTGGTGATGGGTGGACTATGTACAGGATCCTTCACGATCGTAAGAGTGGTCGTCAGAAACAACAGAAGTATTCAAATATAGAAGGGTTAATTGAAGTTTCCTCACTTGTGAACTGGCTACTTCGTTTTAAAGATATCTAACTTCCAGCCTTCCGCGCGCTAAGCCTGTACCATACAAGGCGCGCTAAGCCTGTACCATACTTATGTGAGGCCTACTTAGCACAGCATTGTTCATTCATCTCAAGTCTTGTGCTGACCAAGAAGGCATACAAACTGCTACTAGCAATCATCAAAAGTGTAGAGCCGCACCCTGGGAAGAAGTTTTTACCGCCGATCTTTCAATTGTACCATTTGTGGTTACACGATTGCAGTATGTTCGATTCGATTGCAGGCGCTAATGGCACGTTTTTAGCCATGTGCTGTCGTGAATTATCAAAAGATACTGGAGTACAACAGTGAATACTAGCAAAAGAAATAGGATTAATCCAAATACATACAGCAAGCAACTTCTCCATTAAAAATTTCAGAGGAGCAATAAACTACTAAACAAACTTATCATCGTGGGTGCTGAAGACATGTAGTCTTGTTTTAATTTCTGAGTTTTTTTTTTTGTGAAACTTATCTGCAACATGGAGAACACCTTCGTTTTGGGGCTGGGTCGGGTATTCTTCCTCTGCTCCAGAAGGGATGGGTCGGATATTCTTTCTCAGATCCAGAAGGTCTGGATGTTATAACTCTTTGAGTGGTGTTTGCCGTACGCAATTGCTTGAAGTTACTACCCAAAAGTTAGTATTTTATCCATCCCAGATAATTCCACGTTCAACTACCTTGGATCTTGGGATGCTATCGAGCAGCAACAACAGTAACGGCTCATAGCATGTGTAGGATCAAAACGTTATGTGAAGTTTGTTTGGCTGGATGTCTCCTGCCTTCTTATTTCTAGAGACATCGGAAGAATTGCTCTTCAAAGGACTATTCTATTTTCAACTACTCTAATTGAAAAAAGAGTTAAGCGCAGAGTAAGGCTGATAAATAAGACAATCCAGGTCAAGGGCGGGTATGTTGCTGTGCGTTCGTCTTCCTTCGGATGGGCAGAAAACACCATAGAGCGCTGTTAATGTGGCGACTGCAAAACGTTTGAAAAACACTACTAAAACGTCTAGAAATGGCTTATAAATTAACAGTCTTTAAGTCCTGACCTGCTTTTGAAACTACAGCAATTTAAAACGAGTTTTAATTTTTGTTGTTTGTTCGTTATCCGTTTTTCCGTTATCCGGCCATTTTCGGGCAAAATTATCCGCTATCCGTTATCCGGTTTTCAAAATTTCATTATCCGCTCATCCCCGGTGTGCACATTGCATGCTTTTCATAACTAGCAGCTTAACCCTAACCAGTGTAGGTCGCGGGGATGCAGCTGTGCTTAACGCCTTCGTTATAAAAGTTTTTATGCGTATTGTTGTAGTTGTGTGGAAGTATATAGCAATTTCTAATTCAGGTTTTCACTTCTATATGAATCTGATTCCAGCACCCTTCCCGGTCGGTTGAATGCATCAAATTGGCACCGGCAAATTAGGTGTCGTCAGTGCTAATACGGACACGCTCCTTAAAATGTACACTTTCCGATAGAACAGGAGTTGTATTGCTTTTCACTGAGCGTTTAGACGGCTAGTGTGTTGTGCTACAGCTTCAATGGTTTTATTCGAATATTCCACGGAAAGTGTTCAAGAATTCTATTTTTATGCTGTGTAGGGAGCTAAGCTCATTGCTCAAATGCATTCAGCGAAGCACTACCAAACACTTGAAACGAAACACCCTTGCAGGAAAAAGAATTCATTGTGATTATATCAGTGACCCTCATCCAAAGGAGGCAGTGGCAGTCTTGATGAAGGAGCTTCTATTACTCGATTTGTCGCGACAGTATTAGCTTTAATAGTGGAAACGACCGTCACACCAACTGCTTTTTTGAGTCGGTTGATATGCAGGTACTTGTCGAATACGTGGCGATATTCGTTGCTGAAATGAGAGCAGTACACGTTGATGTCAAATAAGAAAAGCCTATAACAGGACCACTGGGCTTCCCTAGAGGTAAGATGTACGCTGCGCTGTCCACTTGACAAGAATTTGGAAATTCCCACCTTTCTTCCCACCTTTTATGTTGCTCTACATCTTAGCCATTATACTTCTTATTCGTTTCCATGATGACTTAACGAGTTTTGTGAGATAGTGCACTATGTTATCTTATTATTACCACTACTATTGCGCGTAAACACAGGGCTACAACTGAGTAGCAATTAATTGAAGAATTTTCTTTTTTATGATATTCTGCCATCTTACCTAACTGCATAGTAAACGAAGAAGTTCGTTGCACAAGCGAAATTTACGAATAATCCAGCCAACAGGTTGACGTAAAGTCTCTCGATGTCCAGTTTCAAAGCGTCGCCAACGAAGGCAATTAACATCGTGCTGAACCATCCAAACACCACTGTTAGGCTGATGACGATTAGCGACCGATAGATGTGCTTCATACTGTCATGACCTGAAAATCCGCCAATAGTTCTGCAAGCGTGTTGGAAATACATCATTCATTATTATTGCATTTTTAATTCTTATACTTCTATAATATTATAGAACGATTGCCAAGTATGAGTATCTGTTTTTCAAAAAATAGTAGCCTAGTTCTACAAGGTTCCAAATCCAAATGTGTCTGATAGTGAACTTACTCATTTGAACTCTCTTGATAAGAAACATAAACAGAATATAACACAAAATAATTAAAACAGAGATGACAGTAATGGAATTGAGAAAAAACTGATACACAGCACCTTGCATAGGTGCGGTAATAGCACATACCACCTCTCTGAAAATATAATTTTTCATGACAGTACACACTTACATTCGAAATGTCTTTCTGAAAAGTCGTTCTTAATTTTTTGGTGTATGATTAAAAGAACCTGTTGCGCTCAAGTATGTAATTATTAAAAGGCAAGAAATATTCTGGACATTTAAGTCATGTAAAAATCGGACCAGTATACTTTCACTGCAGTTTAAAAACCAAGGAAATAAATTTCTTTGGAGCAGTGCTAATTCTGTTTTCCCTCATGGAGCAGTTTGGCTACAAAAACTCCCAGCTCATGTCTTAAGCATCAGTGAGTTACAGAGCCGATTGTTGTTTCGTGGCGTTGTCAGGAAATCCGAGGTAGAATCATTACATGTGGAGGTGTATGTCATCTTGTGGAACATCCTTTGCGCAATAATGATACAATGGTGTCGAAGAATGGACGTCTTGAACCCCTTCTTCTTCACATTGTTCACAGAGCCATTGTGCCTGCTCGAGCATTTTTTTAATGACGATAACGGCTGCCTAGAACTAGGATGGTCCAATAAGTGATGGATTTCTGAATTTATCTTTTTCTTGTCACAGATTGGATTCCGCGGGATGTCAAAAGAACACCAGGACGCCCACCAACGCGTTGGTCGGACTTCTTCGTGAAAGCCCTGAACGACCGATATGACGCTCTTCGTGTCCCTCGAGCGAGGAGAATCCATTGGACCACTCTGGCACGCGACAGGGACGAAAGGAGACGCTGCTGGCGCCCGCTCGAGCAAGTCGGTGATCAACGACAGGTGATACAGGTGATCCTTTTCTTGCGTTTTTCTTATTTATATGTTTAACTGTGTTATTATGGCTGCTTTAAACTTTTTGACCTACTTTTCTAGTTGGTTGTCAGCTGTTCAGAGCCGGTGTACGAAGGAGCCTATTAAGACCCAGATGCTTCCACTCTTAAGTCGCTTCTTTATAATACCCTACCTTATACAATTATATTGCATAAGTCTTTACCATCAGACATGTTTTATTGCTAGTCGGTTAGGATAACTCAGTTCCTATGGAACAGCATTGAATGAAAGCGTAATAAAGACTTAGGGGTAACCTGATTTAAGACCAGACCACTAGCAGCTTCCTTTTTATATGCTGCTCGAAGGTGATTTTTCTCATCAAATCGGAATCACGCCAGCTACACTGAGTGCGTAGCCGACCTCTGCACCGTTATACCACAATCTAACTAATCGCTTAAACTATGTTAAATTAAATTACTTGTCACTGTTATTTCCATATTGCTGCCATTCTTTGAGTCGGGCTCCTTGTACTTGTGCTTCTGAATGCTGCAGGTCACTTAAAATAACGAGGTTGCGGGGCATAGTGATACTATGCTCGTTTACACTGTTGTTTCTTCGTTAGATTACTGGGGTTGTGCAAGATTGTTTGTTATTTCTTTTTTTGTAAGAGCACTTAAGGTGCAGTTATAAATAAATGAAATAAATAAATAAATAAATAAATAAATAAATAAATAAATAAATGATGTGTCAGCACGCGTTCATATTTTAAAAGATCCCGAAATTTTAATCTGGATCAAAGCTTTATGCTTTTTAGAAAGTAGAAGAGTTGCTGATTCCTGTTGTTTTTTGAAAAACCAATAAACAACTTTGAATTGCTAGAACATTTTTTGAAATATACCATACCAGGAATTTTCGTATATCTAGACCTCATTGGATATAACTTGAGGGCAGATTCGCGCGGTTGATGTTAGTCAATCTCTCAGATCGATTCGTTTGGAAGTACTCTTACTTCAGTTTGCTGACTTTCAGAGAAAAACTATTCTAGATTACGTAGAGTTATTCTGATAAATGCTCACCTAGAACTTTGAGAACCTCTAGGCGCCTTTTTGAAGCCATTTCTGCAAGTCTGATAACAGTACAAAACGAATTGAAGAGGAATGAAGACCAAACTAAGTTGTTGTTTTCTATACTTTTACAGTTAAAGTTATTATCACCCTTGTATGGCTTTACTGTTCTATAATTTAACCCAGATGTGGGCCAGAATTTCTTTGGGCACGGGCCGACTCCGTAGTTCTTATTTTACTCGAGACCACTGCGAGTCGAAACAGATTTTCAGGACAACAATTCATTGCCATTTTTGAACCACCCAATGAACAGCAAATAAAACGAAATGCACCAGTGTGCTCCTTGTTGAATGTTCTACAAGAGAATATAGGTCCTATCAAGAATCGTGGGTTAAGTTCAAAGATGCCCTTGTGAGAAGATTGAGACGCGTAGAATATACCACTTCAGCATAGTGCTTCTTCAGTTGTTGCATACCAGGGGCCGGATTCATCAACGACTTATGTAACCTTAACGGAGAACTGTAAGCGAAAAGCTCAGGGGCCGTATGCTATTCTTTCCCCAACCGTCCCCGGCCGGGTATGAGGCGGTCTCCGCCCACATCTCCGGTATGCACATCATGCGCCATCGATTTTTCGCGCCGGGCAGCGTCCTCGAGTCGGGCGAGAATAACATACGGCCCCAGATAGCGCGGATTATCAAGCGATATGGTGAGTGATAAGCCGCGTTATCCGAGCTTTTCGCCTACGATTCTCCGTTAAAGTTCGTAAGAATCCGGCACCAGGTAGGATGCACTTACATGCTTGATGTTCGGTCGGCAAACATCCATGCTTCCATGGCTACAGCGAACAATAATGGAATGAGTATCTGAACGAGCAAATAGGGGCGCCTGTGTCTTTCCATTAAAAATATGCTGAAAACAAGGCAACGTAATTGTACACTTCTTACTTAAAGAGTGGCTAACACAAAAATAGCATTTCTTGTTGTACTCGCTGTATAGTGCAAACATCCTAGATACAGAATCGTTGACCTGTTTCCAATTTTCACAAGTGGAATTCATAGAAATTTTTAAGGCGTTGAAAATGTTTCGAAAGCGTGATGACTTACTAGAAAGCCTGCAAAGACA
Source organism: Heligmosomoides polygyrus bakeri (assembly GCA_947359475.1). NCBI lineage: Eukaryota > Metazoa > Nematoda > Chromadorea > Rhabditida > Heligmosomidae > Heligmosomoides > Heligmosomoides polygyrus. Next base: position 17,120,128 of record OX375865.1, read on the forward strand.
GCAGACGGTCGACCGCCACATTGAGCAGCAATAGAGACGAAAAGAATAGACCAAACGTCGGAAGCGTTTGCCAGTAAACGCAGTAATCTTGGCGCATTTGATGGTCTTCTATTCTGAACAACAAAACAGCAGTAGAAGTAGCACATTTAGCAAGTGGATTACGTTTAAAGTTATTCAGTTTTGATAGCATGATCTAGAGGTGCTCTAATTCTTTGATAATAGAGGAAGGGGAGACCATCGCAACTATCATACGTAGAATGTTGATCCTGTTAGAAAATTAGAAAACTTAAGCTACAATTGCAATTGCATAAGTAAACCTAACAAACTAGTTTTAGCATACGGAAAATAGATTTACAACCAAAGCTGTTAGCTGTTTACAGTACAGAAACACATTTCCATTAGCGTTAATAGCCCTATTGCAAACACTGCTTGAAAGGTTATAACTTTGTTGTTAGTGAAGCTTTTAAAGATGTTTAAGATATATATGTAAAAACATAGGGTAACGAAATTTTTGCGAAATCTTGAAAATTCTTAAGATTGCGCCATATCCCATCTAAAACTTTGCATTTCAGACACGATTGATTGTGCAGAGATGAATACTTGCCAGAATTTTGTTACTACTCGGCTACACTGATCTGTGCCGTTCATCTTTTAAAGTGTAAAAGTTGTCAGTCGCGTGAAAGACACGTGACATGCGAGTTTTTAAACATGAGCAGCAGGTCCATTTTCCATGTCGGATTCTGTGGACTTATGAGGCAACATTCTAGCTGGATGGAGAGTTGATCGGCATAATTGCAGCTAATGGGCAACGGAAAACGTTGAAAGAAGCACAGCACGAGTTAATGTGGCCAAGTAGTAACAACATTACAACAAGCACTCAGCCCATGCACAATGAATCGAGCCCGAAATGCAAGGTCAGTCGGAGCATGGCTCAATCTTGACTATTTACATGCCACAAGAATCTCGTTATCCTGTGCTTTCATATGAGTTTTTAACGTCATCCAAGCCTTCACCACCAGCAATGTTAGATCCTTTCAAACAGCAACTGCATTTCTTACAATACCCTGCATTTCTTTTAAGCTGTAGTGCGGTTTCAAGTTTTTTTTAATCTGTATAGAAGCTTAAATCAATCGATACGGCTACTTTGTGGAGACATTATAGCAAGTATTCAAGCGAAAACAATCAATCGAGTATAAGACAAGTGCATGGCGCACTCCATACCGCTCATACGTTAGAAAATTTCTATTTTTTAAGTTTTCGTACATATAATCTCTTTTTCTCTTCAGTACCTTTACTGTGAGCAAAGTTATCACCTTTCAAACAGTGCATACATTTTTTTGAAACGCTCTGTATTTGCTTTGATGAAATGATCTTCCATCCCAAAACGCCAATTGAGCCCGAATGAATATTCGAACATTCGAATTCGAATACTCGAATGCGATTGCTCGAAAAAAAAGCGATTTTTGATTATTCGAAAATCGTTGCTCTTCGAATCTATTCGGTTATTCGAAATTTTTGGGAGAGCGCCAGTATAGTCCATGTGTGACCGAAAGAAGTAGTACAGGGTTCTACTCCGAGCCACGCTCTCACTTTTAAGTGGAATAGCGACAAGTCATTCTCATCGGCAACGGTTGCGACAACTACTAGTGATAGTATAGCAGCAAGCTCTTACACAGAACCAAGACTTACACGTTGTGCGAAATAATCATTACGTATTGTCCGAGCATGTGCAGCACATCTCCAAAGGATATTAGACCAATGAATATGTTGCAGGGACCTCGCAGTGATCTAAAGTGTTATAACTAACGTGCTAAGTCGAAATAGAGTTTACATAAAAAGTGTATAAGAACACCGCAGCGGCTAAAAACTTTCAAACCTTACCTCGACCGAATTGTGACGTAGACTATGATAGCGTTTCCGATTATGCTGACAGTTGGAATAAGGATATAGAATATTTGATATGGGACAGGAACAATATCTGGGTACATATTCAGCACCAGAAGTGACAAAATAATAAGCAACACTACTATTCCTGAAGACTACGCATTTCTACGACTAAAATATAAAGGACGAATATCAGCCTCCTTTAAATGGAGGATACCAATAATGCATGAGTGTATGCATCACTTCAGTTTCTTGCGCAGTTGAGCGATGCGAATGAGGAAGGGGTTTTACTAGGCAAACATTAGATTGAAACTGTGGATAAAACTACACGTTTATTCCCCTGAATATCAGCGTGAACACTAGTCAGTTACAACCAATCCTTTGTTGTGTTTATTTTTGAACTTTTCTTAATTTTTTAGTTTGTGGTAATGAAGAAGGTCTTGAAGTCTTTCCGCCTAAATATATGAACAGATTTGAATGTTTTTAAGCTTTGTGTGGAAAATAAAAATAAAAAATTAAAATAAAACAAAAAATTGAGATTGCGATAGACAGGGTGGTCCACATGAAGTGTTGCACAGAAAACTATATACAACTTTGTATAAACTACAATCATTCGAAAGACAAGAAAATTCTACATAACATATCATACATCACATTCAAAATGTGCTCCTTTGGCTTCAATGCAGGCGTCCAATCTCTTTTGGGAATTCTTGAGGATGCTTTTTTTTGATAATTTCCGGTGAAATTTTGTCCCATGTCTTCTCCAGAGCTCTCTTTAGCGAGTCCAATAAACTATGTCTGAAAGAGCAAGTTTTTTGCTCCAGGATTGATCAGATAGCGAAATCCATAGGGCTGAGATCGGGCGAGTTTGAAGGCCAAAGCTCCTTCGTCCACAAATCCGGGAGATTGGCCTCTCACCGCTCCAGAGCCTTCTTGGCACCGTGAGCTGGTGCCTAATATTGCTGGAAAGTCCAGTCTATGTTCCTAGCATTTTCTTGTGCCAAGGTATTACACCGTTCTCCAGGATTTGCTTCTCGTAGATTTCGGCATTGATCTTAACTCGTTTTTGAATAAAAACAAGCACGGTCTTGCTCAGGCCCGATACTCCAGCCTATACCATCAAGGACTGCGGAAAATAAGCCCATCCGACGTTGACGGCTTTTACGGATCCATCTATCAACAGTTTCCGTTGATTCTGCGCGTTTTGGAGTGGTTTGGCGGTAAATATCTTCTCGTATGTGAAGAGAACTCGGTCGCGCTTGTTACCGCGCGTAAAGACCTTCATCTTTCTACATTTCTCCAATTTTGAAGCCTCCATTTCTCAGTGAGGTGCTGTCCTCTGGAGAATTTGTAGGAATGCGATCACAGATCATCACTGATCAGTCATTTTATAGTAGAACGACCTATATTGTGCTCCTTAGCTAGTTTCATGATGTTTCTTGCAGGATTTCGGTGTAACTTGTCTTTGACGGCCTTTCGGAGGGCAGGAGTCATTGATGTTTGTCGTAGTCTTCCTTCCTGACGATTGTCGATCCCTCCGGTCTCTTCGAAACGTTTGATGACGCGGTGTACTTGCATCCGATGCAGTTTGAGCATCTTTGAAGTCGTGGAAACGGATGACGCGCGTTTGAACATAGCGACTACTGCTGAACGATCCTCATGCAAAACCATGTTTACCTAAAAATGGCTAATAAGACTGACCATAGGTAGACTAAAAGATACGGAGGAAACGGATAACACCACAGCAAAGCACAAAATGCAAGAGATATTTCCAAAAATGGACTTTCTGTAGCCCGTAACACTTCATGTGGACCACCCTGTTTGCCATTTTCACGTAAAGTTGGACACAAATAGAACGGACACTTTTCTAATCAAGCTCGTCGTTTTCGAATTTAAATGGAAAATCTAACAACTCAAAAGAAGCTTCTTCCACGGATGGAAACTCTATACGAAGGTTAGAAATTTTTTGCTCAAGGAAAATTTAGTCTGACTCTCTTGGAAGTTTGTAACTGTCAATTGCCTCTACATATATGTAAGCACAATGTTTAATATTTTATAAAGCTCTATTCCGGTCGGCAACGCTTTTTTAAGCTGCTGAAAGGTAAAGCATACACGCACGATACACAGCAATATGGCGGCACGGCAGGCCTTATAGAAAAGTGGGCATAACGATCCTCTATGAAATAATGAAACAGCTTTTAAGTGAATATATAGCGCAGATATGGCAACGATATGGGAAAGCCATTCCAGCGTAATTCATTGCGTTATGGAAAAACTGATATTAATTGAACAGGTGCAAAACGTACGTAGGACTAAAGTAGTGAGAGTACGTAGGGACTAATTTTCTTGTTCATATGCGAGTGCTTTCGCTTACGACCATGTGTGATATGGAATATTCGAAAATTAAAGCCGGTGTACGAAAGCCCAGAAAAACATCTACAAACATCTATCGAAAGGGCCCGTTGCTTTCTGGAAGAATCAGAGAAAGCCTTCTATAACTCGAGTGAATAGGTGCTACACCTAAAAGACTTCTACCCTACAAATATTCAATAGCTAGAATTGACTATTAGGCTGTTCGGAAAGTTCTCAGCGTTTTGTATTACTGCTTTCATTCGTCTGCTATTAAGTAAAAATTCATCTTGCACTGCGTGTCAATGCTACTTTCTTTACAGAATTTTTCGCTCTATCTGACTAAATAATGTATGCTTCAACGCCGTTTTATATTTCTGTTCTTGAAAGGCTAACTGAAATATGAGGAGGGAGCAGTTCCAAACGATATTTTATTTCAGCTTCAAATCGGGACAATCAGCAGTCGAGACAGCTCGACAAATCAATCAAGTTGGGGCCTAATAACGTTGGAGAAAGCACTGTGAATCAGTGGTTCAGCAAATTTCGGCCTCGAAGATGACCGCCGTAGCGGTCGACCTGTGGCAATCCTGGACGAGTTGAAGGGACTGGTGGAAGCTAAACCCAAACAGTTCGCGGGATCGCGGAGGAGCTAGACGTCAGTAAAACTGCTGTTGCGGATGCTTTCAGACGCTTTGGAAGGTGAAAAAGCTCGAAAGGTGAGTACTCCTCGAGCTGATTGAGCGGCAAAAATCGTCACGTTTCGAAATTTGTTCTTCTCTACTTTTGCGCAACAAAGCTGACTCGTTATTGAAACGATTCATCACCTGTGATGAAAAGTGGATTCTGAACGATAACAAGAAACGTTCGGTTGGGCGCCGACGAACCGCCGAGGCACTTTCCAAAGGCGAACCTCCACCAATAAAAGGTAATGGTCACTGTATGGTCGACGGCTGGTGTGATCCATTACAGCTTTTGGCACCAGGCCAAACGATCACAGCAGAGTCGTACTGTAGGGAAATCGACGAAATGCACCGAAAATTGCATCAACTTCAACCAGCATTGGTTAACATAAGAGACCCGATTCTTTTGCAGGATAACGCCCGCCCACAAGTTTCACAAATCACTATTCGGAAACTGAACGCATCAAGGGTTGAAGTTCTGCCTCACCCGCCATTTTCTCCAGATCACTCACCAACCGGCGACCACCTTTTCAAACATCTTTAGTACTTTCTCGCTGGTATAATAAAACCTTCAGTAATCAGGACGAAGCCAAAACAGCCTTTGTGATTACTGCCTCAAAAGTTAAACCACTTCTGAAAAAATCGATCGATCAATAATGGACGACCACCTAATTTTTTCGCTGATGGAGTAAGTCGACCGGTGACCCGTTGGCAAAGGCGTGTTGATTCGAACGGTGCCTATTTCGACAAAATCCGATAAGAATTGAAAAGGTTATGGTAGTTCAAAGTAAAGCACTCAAAACGCTGAGAACTTTCCGGACATCCTAATATATAGGAAGAAAAACTATATCAGGGACATATAAGTCGAGAAGAACAAGAAACCGCTAGGAAATAAAGCAATCTGGCTGAGACAGGCAACATATTTCAACTAAAAATCCTGCTATCAACAAAATTTAATTAGCCGCCAACCTACCATTTATATGCAAACAATTACGTGGTTATTAATGCGGGGCTCTTGCGAAAGGAAATACATCACCCTTCATTCTCCTTTATATTCAGCTCTTGTCCCTCACACAGTAGTAATGTTGACCGCATTCGTAATGGATACCATTTTTACCTCTTAAGGGAGTATCGCGCCAGGTTACCAAATCCTGGCTCCTGTCGCCTCATATGCCGACTGTCAAGTTTGTACCCTTTCGAGATACACGGTGGTTCAGTGGTTGAATGTCTTTATTAGCGGACGCAAAGTCCGAGCCGGTATGTTTGAGAAGACTCAGGTTTGGGTCGGCCGCGGGCCAATCGCCTACTCGTGGACCGCCCGAACACGATTTACGTGGGGTCGTGACCTTTGTCCCGACGTTTCTCTTTAAATCGGAGTTCGAATCTTCGTACAATTTTCCAGCTTGTTTATCAAATTTTGTAAACTGTTTTGACTGGATTTTATTACCTTTGTGCCTCCTATGATCAGGTTTATGGCCGTAGAGTACTCTTCATACTGTGTCCTGTCATCGCCTGTTGCGGTTATTTCCTCTATGTAGGCGTGCTACTCGGATGTTATCGTCTCCAAATTTAGGTCGCTAAACTTGATTGGGTTTCTGCAGAAGGCGATTGCCGAGTGTCATTTTTGTCGCTCACTTAGCGTGTTCTTCACACCCGATGCGCTTTATTTGCGCTTTATCCAAGCCTCTGGCGGGATTACTGAAGAGACGGGATTGGTTGGTTATTGTCCAGCTATGCGAGCTTTAGTGCTCAGGTTTGGATCGTCCAGGTCTTTGAGAGACGGGACTTTATCGGTATTTGGCCGACGCATCTAAATACGGTGGTATATGTATGCCAACTGTCGAGTTTGTACCCCCTTAGAGGTACAGGGTCCGTCCGAGCGTGTTTGAGAAGACCCAGGTTTGGGTCGGCCGCGGTCCAATCGCTTACTCGCGGACCACCTGAACATGATTTACGAGGGGTCGTGACCAGGGGTGTGCGTAACTACGATTTACGATTTACGATTTTACGATTTACGACGATTTCTGGCAAATTTTTTACGATTTACGATTTACGACATTTTGGGTCGTAAATCGTAAATTTTCGTAAATGTGATCTTTGATCAACAAATAACTGGCGACCAAATTTATGTGGAATGGGTTATAAAGATGTGCCTACTCTAATGGTCCCCTCTTATATGTAGCTCATTCCCACTTCCCTTTAGAGTTCATTTCTGATGATATGTTTTAATGTGTTACGGTGTTAGACAATATCGTCTTGTGCACTGGCTTCTCGAATTCAACTTTTCTCTTCGCTTAACTAACTTTCCCATTTCACCGACATTGTAAGGGCTCCTGTTTGGAACCGGACAGGTTCAAGAGGAGAAACAAATGCAATACAATAGAAAACAGGTGCTCCGCCACGCAAATCGGCGTTCATCGCGCGATGTTGCAGTATAATTAAGCTGAGGTGAATCAGATCAAGCTAGCTGCTCTGCGTATCCAGCCCTCTTCCCTTCCTAGCAGTACAAAAGGCACTATTCGAATACTCTAGCGCCAGGTTGACTACGAACACCTTCACTTCTATTCCTCAAACGGTCAACCTCAGGGAAAAATCGACATTTTCGATAGATCTTATCGATTTTGGTCGCACGACGAAACCCCTTTTTGTCAGAACCGAGGATTCCCACCGCTTCTAACGCTGCGCTGAACTGAATTTTCCATGTGGGACCGCTACATCGGTGTCCCCCACTACTTGCCCCCTTTACTGAAACTCACCTCCCCCTCTCCATGTACTAGTACAGCACTACTGGCATCCCCTGACTGGACCTGGTTTCCCATTGCTGGTGATCGAACCTTTTAAAACGAGCTTCAGATTTGTGTTCAGTGACCTCGATTACTCCCAGGGCTGAAGTTCCCATGACACTTAGAAGTCGTCTGTATATTTCTCGCTATTTTCGCGGTCCATAATTCTGTCCCCCCCCCCTATTTTATGACTAATTTATGAGTCATCGGTTAGCGAATTATTATTAGGGGGGGGGGGGGGCAAAAGTAATGAAACACCCCATGCCGTGTCCATATATCTCGTGACTGGAGTCTGGTTTCGTGCTTATCGTATTTGAATGCTTGTTTGCTACTTACTGAAGGCCAGCTGAGAAGTTACCACTTCCGCCCTTTCCAGAAGCATGCCAAAACTCCAGTCTGTCCCATGCCGAAACCCCGGTCTGACGAGTTGACCTGTGTCACGCAAATCTGGCCCAATTCCCAACCCCGAGCAACCTGGGCTCAATATTCACGCAAGATGAGAAGTACGTCTTCTACCTTAACCCTGCCAGGCAGCGAGTCTGGGTGAGGCCTGGTGACCTGTTACCGACCTTCGTTCGGCGAGATGCTCACACCTTTGGAGCTTTTGGATCTGCGCCCATGGGTCGGTTTACCAGAAGCTGTTTCCCAAGAGCACTACGATGAACTCCAAGGCCATGGTGAACGAAATAGAAGAGATGGGCCGGCGACTCGCTCTTATTCATTCGCAGCGCTTCAAGAAGGTTCTCCTCTTCGACAACGCCGCACCCCATCGGGAACAAGTAACCACGGATAAGCTTGGCCAGCTGGGCTACGTTCACATGCCTCATCCACCATATTCGCCGGACATCTCTCTATGCGACTACCACTACTTCTTGAGCCTACAGGACTTCCTGGTGGGAAGGGACACAAGAACCCAAGCAGTGCTTGACAACCATATCGAGCAGTTGATCAACACCAGGCCCAAGCAGTTCTGGAAGGATGGGATCAAGAAGTTGGCTGAGTGATGGTAGCAAGCTCACTGCCCTTAATGGCAAATACATTCCTCAGCATCGTTGAGTTGTAAATGAGTTATAGAGAGATAAAGATTTTTTCAATTTGTCTCACTACTTTTGCCCCCCCCCAATATATATTATAGTATGATAAGATCATGTCTAGAAGGCAGGGGAGGCTGGGGTCCTCCGTTACTGGTCCAGAGCTAACAAGGCGCATAGCATTCCTACTGGTGAAGGTTGCTTCCATTCCAGCCCATAGAAAGCCATTGGAGGAAGTTTCTTAGAGAAAGAGAGGGAGCATTCTTTGATCCGCGCCCTGTTTGGTAATAACGTCTAGTCAATTTGCTTACAATATATTCATGTAAATCCCATCGAACAGCATTGACGCAAATCCATGATCGAACATCATTCGTGATTGCAAGCGGGGTCTAGAGGGTTGCTACACTTATGTTGAAAGGATAAACCACTAACGTTTCGTTATATGTCGCGAGGACGGGGAGCATTGTGAGATGGGAACTCCTCATCGAATCATACTGCATTGAATGGGCATGTCATTCAGAGAGGGCGTGTATGTACAGTTGGAACCCTGATCGGGTGTATGTACAGTTGGAACCCTGATCGGCTGGCATGTGTTCGGTCTGTGCTCTGGTTATTATTGGTTGGCGCGCCATAACCTACCAATACTGCTCATCTTCGCGACATGTACCAATGATTCTACCGGTCTGCATTGTACTTTATAGGGACAAATTGATATACAAACTGTGGTAAAATCGAGCGCCTCGCATTTCTAGAAAAGGTCGAACTGGTTTTGGCAGTCTTGATCTCCAATTTCGGTTATGTGATGGACTTTATCGTATTCACCCTATCTAGTCCGCTTACGATGCTGCAGGCTCTCGGAGAGCAAACGTTCGTTACAGGGCTGGCGAAGGGTAGCCCGTGCAAGTGCTGGGAGTTATTAAGTGGTAGAGCAATATTATCCCTTTCACGACATTGTCCGACGATGTCATCGGACACCGTCACAAAAATAGTTCATGGAAGATTATCAGACATTCTATAGAACAATTTTAATCAATGAGTCCGCTAATAGCTACAGTCAAGATGGTTCATGGAAAACTTCATTTGTTACTGTTTTTTCATACCTAACGAATCCGTAATACAAATAAAATGATAGAAGTAATCAGCGCGAGGAAAAAATGAGCGCTATCCCAGGCGGCAGACACCTGAAAACCTCCTCGCGCGTGTCGAAAGCGTTATGAAGTTTTCGAAATCTTACAAGTGCAGGGGCAGGAAACCGGCACATTAGTAAATGGTGAAACGTTTTTTTTTAGTTTTCAGTTTTGAACGCGATTTTTCTGTTGTTGTTTCCGCTAAATCCTAGATTTATATTCAAGCTAAAGCATTGGTAGTAAGTTACGAATTTAATGAATCGATGCAAGCTTTTTGTTGGAATGCCATGCATAGGTTTGAGTAAAGTTTTTGAATCTACAATTTTTTCGACTTTTCTGAAAGGTGTAAAGTTTGGTTCGGACTATGTTTTACTATCAGGAAGCCGTCACAAGAGAAACAGTTTGGTAAGAAAACTGTTCAGATTAAGCTGAAAACTGAAACTAACACGATGGTTAAATAAATATTGAATCACATCTGATTAACATTAGCAGAAAAAGCCTCTGGAAATTTAGTTGTACTGCACTACAGTTTAGGTGACGCTTACGATTTACGGTTTACGATTTACGATTTACGACGGTTTTTTCGTAATTACGATTTACGATTGACGAAATTTCACATTTCATTTACGCACACCCCTGGTCGTGACCGTTGTCCACGACAGCTCCCTTCTCAAGAAGGGTGGGCCAACTAAGGTTAACTTTCTACGTTATTCGGCATACGTAGTGAAGACGCATCTCGGGTGTATGGGAGTGTGGCGTTTCTCCTACCGCAACGGAGGCAGCCAATCCAGGGACCGGCTCAGCCGGACTTGCAGGACGCATGATTGGCTACGGCGACTACGATAAGAACAAGCGCGCTCCCGCTAGGTTGGGGTGCGTTTCCACAACATGTACCTGCTATTCTACACTAACTTCTTTTGATATGCAAGCGCTCGAACTTTGAAGCCTAACAGAATACGCTTTGACTGAACTATCGGTAGTCAAACTTTTTCCGTGAGCTTTCAAGACACGAAATATGGAAACGCTTTTCCAACTTTTCGTGACTTATGTAATTTTGTCATGTGATCCTTTAAACACCCAGTGAATATTTTTAAAAATTAAATCATGCTACCCTGCTATATATATAATTCATTTAATCCGTGGTTCAAGTTGTACGTCACGAGATGAGTGGACCAAAGCCAACAGATGCCGTCGACACGGCGACGTAGCCATGGGCGACTGGAGGTGAATTTATAACCTTGGTGGCTGATCACTCAAGTTTACGGTGTATTGAGGAAGCAACACGCCAGGATTTAGGAATGAGGGGTTCGGGATTTTGAAGATGTGCCACGGACTTCGTTCCACGTGCGTCGTAATGCAGAAGACGTGTCACAGACGTCGTGCACCGTCAAAAAACAGGTGCATTGGAGCTCAGCAAACGTGTCACAGACCGTGTACAACATACGTCGGGATTCAGTTTGCGCAGAATAGCCGGTCGGCCAATGCCGATTAATTTTATTTCAGATCATACATCTCGGATTGGGACTATCACGATCCATTTGTTTCCACACAGAGGACGGGTACTTAGTATATTATAGAGCATCACAAAAGAACATTTTTCTCATCATCATTTATCATAAATAAAGAAATAAAAGAAAATAAATCTTCCGTATCAAAGCGAGCTTTCGCGATAAAACGATGATTTTTTGTTCAAGTATGAACAAAAATTTAAAATTAAATTAACAGAATGAAATTTTCTGATTCACCAGCTCCAATAAGTGAACGCACTATTGAAGTTTTGTAAAAAAAAATTTTCAAGGAAAGTAATGGATTAAATCCTTTTTAGCAATTATTTTTTTAATAAAAGACGTGATGCCGCCATGCACTGAGGTGACGTCGCAGTTTCCACTTGATTGGTAGTGCAAATGGAGCTTGCATGAAATGCCGAAGTAAGGATATGAGTTTTTACAATTTATTTTGCCGCACCGTTCACATTTGTAGTTTTCTCAGCGCAAGCAAAATTTTTGCTATCAATCAAATAAACATTACGATAAGCTAGTCGACTACATGGCACGATCTCCTCTTTTAACGTTCTGAATGGTTGATATCTTTTTGCGGTCTAATACAAGCTTAGCACATTGTTTTTCTCAAAAATGAAATTTTTACAAATTTCAAAATAGCGCATCCCCTTATTGAACCGACTGAAATAAAAATTTTGAAAAAGTTATATTAACTTCCTTGAACCAATAATTTCGCTGAATCTTGAGAAGTCTCTGTTTTTTCTGAAAATCTTATTTTGATTTCGAATATGTTCAATATGGTTTCAAAACTTCAAGCATGCATAGAAGAGTATTCAATTTGACGCGAGAATTGTGTAGATAATCTCTTTTAAATTATCACTTTTTCAGACATTCTATCTTTCTTTATTTTTTACGGCCGTCTCCTTCACGAAGTCGTTTCCTCCTAAGCCCAAAATACGCTCGAAGCTAGCCGAAGAGGGAGAGAAGTCATTCCGATCAGAAACGATATGCTCACCTTGTTCGGTGGGAGCCATTCTCAGTTAAGCGGAGAATCTCATACCTGAGTGAGGAAACTCGCCAATATTTCGCCAGCGCAGAACATCTGACTCAGCCGGCCAGATAATTTTTTACCTTTTTAAAGTTACTTTAAATTTAAAGAAGTCTTGGTGTAAAAGCATCTGTCAGCATGAAACTGAAGCACAATCCTTATCGATTCAAGGTAGAAAGCAATTTCTATAATTTTGGATTTGCCATGAACCTTCTTCCGTGAGTTCTGGGATGTCAGTTTGAAACTATTAAGTCGTTGCTGATGAAATGGCCGATTTTGATTGAAAATTTTGGCACATCACAACTTTGCTTGAAAACAATTCTATTAATAGAATTAAGCACCATTTCAATTACTACACTTCTCCCAACGCAACAATAGCTTAGACATTCCATCTTTGTAAAAATCAGAACCGCGAGTAGTGTAGAGATAACTTGGAATAGGTGGAACCGTTCGGGCCCAGATTCATCAACCGCTTACCGCCCTCTAACGGTGAAAATACGGCCAAACCCCCTGATATGACATTGACCCAGCTTCAGGTTTTGCGGTATTTTCACCGCTAGAGGGCGGTAAGCGGTTGGTGAATCTGGTCCCAGATTGGTGCCTATACATATGTCTGCGAGCCCATACGGATCGCTCTGAAGTTTGTTTTGCAAAACTGAAAGTGATCCGAAGCTGTCTTCAGATCCAAAACCGGGCTGATATAATATGTTGATGCTGTTTCTTTGCTAAAGCAAATCATACCTCTGCTTTCTAGAACATCTTTCTAGAACATTTAAAAATGTATGAAAAACCGAGGCTGGTAAGTTTGAAGCCTATGACAGACAGCGCATCGATGTTTCTTACGTGACATCCGTCTTGCGCACATGTGAAGTATCGTAATCTATTAAGTTGCACACAAAACGGCCGATTTTGACTGAAAACTTTGACAAATCGTAACTTTGCTTGGAAGCAATTTTATTAATCGAATAGGTACCTTACAATTAATACACTTTCCCAATGCGACAGTAGCTTAGAAATTTCATCTTTTTAAAAATCAGATCTGCGAGATTTAATAAGGCATAGGGAGTCATTTTCGACATCATCCTAGTTGCTGAATTTTTTTATCCTTCACATGATATGTAAATGCTTGAAAAAAAGGATAATAGGTAGAGGACAGATCTGGTGAATAATCTGGATGTGGCAGAGTTTCGTATCCCAAGTCATTCATTTTCTGGACAACAATGCCTGAAACGGAATTTCCTTAGCCACGAAAAATCGACCAGAAATTGAGGTAGCAGAATCGGCCATTTCATATGCAACGACCTAATAGTTGAAGCCATGAATGATCCGTCATAATTGCGGTCCTGCATATTTCCCATCTCCTTCTGAATGTCGTTATTGCAAGGCTGCCTCTGCTTTCAGTCAATAAAGCGGGGTGAGATCATGTGAGTGAAAATGAGAAGAAAGAAGGAAGAATCTCTCTGCCTCTATAAAATGGATATTTTTGTCGATTTCAGCTTCTTTGCTGAAATTAAAGACACAATAATTGTAGCTGAACGTCACATGTATAAGGGGCCTTCAGTGTTCCAAATTCTGAGCAAATCAAAAGAGGTTAGCTTAAGGATTAAGATGGAGGTAGATTTTACTTTCTATTCTAAGACAAGGTTTTCTGGCAATCGATATTCGAACAACATACGAAAAAAAGACAGTTCGCCACAAAGACACTTTATTGCTCTTTATAGCTGCACACTAGAAACCGAATTGAAAACATAAGGACACGTTAAGCGGAGAAAGCATACGATCTTTATCGAAGCCCTCGAAAACTCGAACAAGTAACGTTCGACTATAGTCATTCGACAGACATTGAATGATAGCCTGTGATCTGGGATGTCAAAGGAGATTTACGAATTTGCTTTTCAGGAGCGGAGCAAGAAATATATGTACAATTAGATCAACGACCTGTAACATTTCTATTCTCGCGTTTTTACAAAAAAAATCAAGGATGAGGGATTAATAGGTGTATACACATCAGGTTGTCAAAGATCCTAACAATTGGATGATTTCAGGCAATCGTACTGATCGGTTTGAGAGGTGTGACATGATGGAGGCTGCCAGTACCAACGCCGCACTTTCTACCAAATGGAAATGGCAGAAAGACTAAGAACACATCTCGATATTCACTGCTGAAACAGAGAATATCGTTTGTATTTTAGGAATAGCACCGTTGTAATCATGTCTGTTAGATATCGAAAGAATTAAAGGTAAAGGGTGGTATTAATGAAACCCTGAACCACTCGCCTAGCATTTCAGGAAATGTGTAAAATGTGTAAACTGCCTCAACGGTCATAAAATTCTTCCATTCTACTAGGATGCTGCATACCTTATTCGTCATTTGAGAGAACGCTAGACAAGGAATGGCATAGATAACCATTCCCAGATCAATTATAATGAGTATTCAATTGAGAACAAAGAAACCTCTAACGAGGGAAGGGTTTCGACCTCCTATGGAGCTTCAAGTTTAGGCAAGGATCATTAGAAAGAGCTCGGAATGCCGATTACGAATATGGCTGTCAAAATTGCTAATGAAATTCCTGAGCGAGTTATGGCCTGCCGAAATCGGGTGGCCTCACCACAGGCTGGCCCTGCGACACACCTGGAGAATGGTGAGTCATTAGGGCTCCGTAAGGCCGGCAGCAGAGTCTTGCGGGTGCCGCGGACCCGCCAGGACAGCGGCGGGTGGTGCGGCGCCGCGACGCAATACTGCGTACATTTGCCGGCAGTTGCGACTTCAATGAATGTCAGAGATGTAGTAAGCAAAACGCTTTTTCTTTTGTGAAGAAGCGTTTTCTAAGCCAAGTTAGGAGTTCTTGAACGTAAGCCCCGAAATCTAACAGAACACTCCTTTTAACACAAAAGTTCTGTACCATTTTGCGCTTGCTCTCACTTTTGTCGTTCTAACTCTACTAAAAGTTCCTCTGTTGACAAGAAGCTCGAAGATAATGTGGTAGCCCTTGATATGACAGCATTCCCTCCGATGCCTTTTTAAGTCCGGGAGGTCTGTCCGATGCAGTTATAGCTCCTACTAAAAAAGAACGGTCTGCTTTGTTGTTGCATTTCTGTGGAAGGGTGTTTCCTAAACCTCACACGGCTAACTTGTGACTGGAAGGCCACGGAGTTTTTCAGTGCAATTAAGGTTACCTAATATCGTGCTAAGGCTTTTTTTGCGTTACGTTTTGAGTGCAGGATTCCATATGCCTCCATTTGTCGACACTATATTGATCAGTGATTATATTGTATTTTATTTTTATATAGTGATGTATTTTTATTTTTATATAGTGATTATATTGTTGGTTGTCAAGCCCTTTTATGGACAGAAATTACGCACCAACCTATTATATTCCTAGCATATAAACTCATTAAAAAAATGTTTCCAAGTAGATGAACCATTATCGACACCCATCTATCACGCCCCCGGCGGGTCTCACCCGCAGCTCCTGGCGCTGCGGGTGGGAGCCGCCGTGAACTACGGCAGCCCTCGGGGACCTTTGCGTGCGGCGGCTCCGCGACAACTCGTCCGCGCCGCGGCTTCCACCACAGTGGCAGCGTGGGTCCCACTGCGGCGGGAGCGATATGGACGAGTTCTCGGGGTGCTGCCGCGAGACTCTGTAGAGGCCCTAAGAAGCGCCAGTCAGCTGCGGCGGAGGCGTATGGGTAGTGCTCCTGCTCGTGTGGTGCGACGTCGTTGGTTCGGTTTTCTTTGCTGCCGGTTTCTTTGCAAATCATAATTTATCTTTGAAAAGACCTTTTATTCCGAATTATGACACGTGTTTGATCAACGGCACTTTGGGCTTCCATTATACATTCCACTTACCTTTTTGCTTCACACATTTTCTTGCTTTGTTCCATAAATGCTAAGGTTGTTAGAAACACCTCTAGTTGTTCAATATATGTTTTGAACTCTATTTATGCAAAATAGTAAATAAAAAATCACTAGCAGTTTTTTGCCTTTAAGCATTTTTCCAAACTGTATCGTAGGTTTCCCGGCTATTTAATCAAACACGTGTCACAATTCAGAATAAATGGTCATTTCGAAGATAAATTATGATTTGCAAAAAGACCGGCAGCAGCGGGAGCCAGAAAAACGACGACACCGCCGCAGCTGGCGGGTCCCCCTTAGGCCAGTGTTATACTCCCGCGGGAGCATCCGCGGGAGTATAAGGCATCTGTTATACTCCCGCGGGAGCATCCGCGGAACGTCCGCTGACCAATGGTGCACGGCGGAGGCGGGCGTGGCGAGGCGCGGCAATTGGCCAGGTGAGGAGTCTCGGCGCGATTCCCGCCCTTCCGCGGATGCTCCCGCGGGAGTATAACTCAGGCCTAACACTGGCCTAGGGGTGCACCGCGGACGGCGGGCGTGGCGAGGCCCGGCGATTGGCCAGGTGAGGGATCTCGGCGCGATTCCCGCCCTTCCGCGGAGGCTCCCGCGGGAGTATAACATAGGCCTTACGGAGCCCGATGACTCACCACTCTCGCGCCAGGTGTGTTGCACGGCCAGCCTGTGGTGAGGCCACCCGATTTCGGTAGACCATCACTCGCTCAGGAGTTTCATTGTGCAATTTTGACGCCCATGTTCGTAATCAGCATTCTGAGCCCTTTCAAATGATCCTGGTCTCATGTTCTATGGGAGGTCGAAACCCTTCCCTAGTAAGTTGGTTTAAGTATTGTTGTGCTGACTTCAAGGTATCAGCCACTATGTTAAACATTACCGCTGGGTATAATGTAATACATAATGTACAATACATAATACATAATAATACATAATACACAATACATGTAATACATAATAATACATAATACATTACATAATGTAATGTAATAACATTACATTATGTAATGTTATTACATTACATAACATTATACCCAGCGGCTGCAGTTCGTGTCGAGGTTCAGAAACTGGTTGGTTCCCCACGAACAGGTACAGTCCCATGTGGATAGCTAGAACCTTACGGCACTTTGTAGCTTCATATTGCAACTCATCAATCTTGGAAACTAATCCCTGAATTTAAGAATTGAGTACTTTTTGGAGCATTTACAAGCCCCCGGAGATTGGCGGAGTACATACAGGGTTGCTGAAAAGTTCGGGCAATTTTTCAATTTTTCATAGTATTTCAGTAGTGCGAAAAAAACTACATAAACAAAACAGATTTACAAATAAAAATAAAAGCAACCTCATTAGACCAATAACAACTGAATAAAACAGAAAAATTCACAACAACAAGTGCTCAAAATTGCCTCCTTTGCTTCAATACATTTTCGCAGTCGTTAAGGGAAGTCGCTGACAGCGGTCGCACTCTGATCCGCCGAGAATATCTTCACGCACCAGCCGATTCACAACCGTCAGAATCGCCGGCAGCTACTCAAGAAGAAGCAGCAAAAGACGACGGTCGCAATACCATTAGCAGCAGTCATTTTTCAGCCTCGGTGATGGCATGGGCTGGAACATGCGCTACCGGAAAGACGCCACTGGTCTTTCTGGAGCAGAATGTCAAAATCAGCGCCGCCAGCTACCAGCAATATGTCTCCGCAACGTACTGGAGCTGTGGGCGACGTGCCATTTTAGCGAAACGGGATTTTCTCTCTGGCAGGACTGGGCACCTGCGCATTCCGCCAAATCAAGGAATGCCGTTTGCGAGGAGCTCCTCCCAGGCTTTAGGACATCTGGCCATCCAACTCGCCTGATCTGAACTCGACGGATTATTGGGTGTGGTCAGTCATGGGGCGGAAGATTTACTGCAAGATGCGCTTGTATATGTGTTTTAATAATAAAATCGGCATGCGACGTCACGGCGCTGAAACGAGGACTGCGCTCGGTGACGCATGGTTAGCAGCGGAGCACGAAATTTTCCCAGTGTTCAAGCTCCTCGACTAGTTCTTTCGTCGTTGCATAGCCATTAACGCATCTCAATGCGCTTGTATATGTGTTTTAATAATAAAATCGGCAACTTCTTTCTTTCACCTAGCGATGGGCATGCGAGGCCTACATAGAGGGAAAGATGGTGGATGCTTCGTATGGTATCTTTAGAGATCTTAAAGTAGGGCACTGGTTTCGATTTACGCTCCATCAAAGATCTTAATTACACTTACATGTCCAGCCTCCTCGCGAACAGTCGCCGGCGCACACTTTCGCGCTGTAGCGCGAGTCGCTAGCCGTCCCTGTCGGAAGCAGTCGGACCGCGATAACTCGCCCATTTTCGTCGCGCACTATGCGGGACGCCAAGTGGGGTTCGCGCGGCGTTGGAGTTATCTCTGCTCCCGAGATACGCCTCAGTGGAGCAGCTGAAAGCGGCGTTGATTGAACTTGGGACGAGATTACGGCAGATCACCAGACCATTGTCGGCGACTTCCTAAAGCGACTACGAGAATGTGTTGGAATCAAAAGAAGCAGTTTCGAGCAATTGTTGTGAAATTTTCTGTTGTATTCTGTTGTTATTGATGTAATGAAATTGCTGTTATTTTTGCCTGTAAATCTGTTTCGTTTATGTAGTTTTTTCGTACTGCTGAAATGCTTTGAAAAATTGCCCAAACTTCTTAGCATCCCTATATGTATATAAAGCAGACGAAGCACTATGAGTCGACGTGAAAAACCCTATGCTGTGCGTTTGGAAAGGCGCTCAGGACGTCAACTAAGAACATCACGTTAACTACAGAGACTCTAGATCAAACGGTACTGGTCATTTGGTTTAGTATAGCTTGAACGACAATCTAATACCAATGTACCGAACACCGGGCAGCGGCAGCAACGCACCTGAGAGCGAAATACACGAAAAAGTTGATCGAACTGGCAATATTGATGAAGACTCCTGCGAGGAGGTTCACTGAGTCCCTCTCTATATTGATACGAAATAATTGACAGAATCCGCTAATGAGCACTGTGCTGAGCCAACCGAAGACTAATGTAAAACTGACGACAAGCAAAGAGCGGTTCACTTTCTTCATCATTCCGATGCCTGCAAGTGTTTATTTGAGATGCGTTGATCCTCTTCTGGAATTGATTAACAGATAAACAAGTCTGACCTAATTTGGCTCTCTTCAAAAAATAGAAAAATATCACGTAAGACACAACGGTTAAGATAATTATTAGGATCGACGATCGATTTAAAACCTCGTATATATTGCCTCTAAATGGTCCCGCCAGTGAACAGCGCACTCTCCTAAAAACCACGATTCCAGAATAAGAGAAAAGTCACTGTTCTCTGTCAGCGTTAGTAACACCTACTCTTCAGCTGTACGGCTCAGGAATATCCAGAAGACCAAAGCCGATGCGTACGCAATGGATGGGATAAGTTGTGCTGCAACGTACAGCCACTTGTAGGAGACAGAATTCAGAACTCTGCTTAAAAATAGGATGTTAAACAAGCCCTTAAGAACGGATTTATACTTCAGCAGCCGGGCGACGCGGCGTTGCAAAACCTACTACTTGTTTTGATTGAGCAGCGTACATTGCTAGCTTTCATATAGCCGCGCCATCCGCACGACGAATGTATAAATCCCGCTTAACACATAGGGGTACATGTTGCGAAGGTGGGCAGCAACGGGAGGTGCGAACGCGCCAGCCAATCATAACCAAGCAGAACACCGAAAAGACACATGCCAGCCAATAATGGTATCGACCATACACTTCTTTTCTGAATGGCATGGTCATTCAAGGCGATCTGATTAGGCGCGTTCCCATCGCCCTTTGCTGGCCATCTTCGCAACATGTACATAAAATAAGCTAAAACCTATCACGAAACAGCAACCTGTATAAAATCTGATGTAATGCCAACATTAATAAAACAAATAAAGTTCTACATAGATTATCAATGGTGCAACGATGTTAGAAGAGCTTACTAGAAATTCTGCAGCGATAGAACTCTATCAAGCGCAATATTAAGCAGCAAGATCGACGACATAAGCACTCCCCACATCGGTATCAACTGAATATAGACGCATAAATCTTGACGTACCAGATTATCGTGTGAGCTGAATGGAATAGGGTGGCAATAACGAATTGTTTGGTTTTTATCTGTGTTTTGCCCTCGTGTAGCATTTATTGCCTGAACGGACTCGGTGGGCTTCACGCCAGTTTTCTAGACCCCCTAACAAGGGAAGGGTCTGAAGCGTATGTCTGATCAACGGGGTCTGAAAATGGAATAGACGTCAGAATCCCCAAATCTCATCCAGTCTATTGAAATGCAATGGAGCAGCGCACAAGAACCAAACCCCCGACCTTTCCCGCATGGAGCAGCCTCACTTCCACTGCGCTCCGAGCCGCTTGCCGGCAGAGGCATCGCGGGCGTACAAAACCCCCAAACTCGTGACTCGGGTATTTCATTGTGACTACAAGGACCCGTACTCCTTGGATTTAACGGCTGGGCAAAAAATAACCCCATTTTTGTACTAATTGAGGGGTGAGCATTCTTCGTATATGACTCGCTCCCCCATTCAGACCTACACTTCAGATTCTTCCCTTGTAAGTTCGTTATCTCGTTCTTGGGCTGCATTAATCAACGGCTAACCCGTGGGTATACGGGGTAGAGACACCCACGGTGGAGCCTGCGTCTCTGACTCTTGCCTCATCTCCACCTGACCTTATCTTATCTCTACCCCTTATACCCCGCATACCCTCGAGTTTAATTGTTGGTGAATCCGCATCCGACAAGGTGGTCGTCTGCAACGAAAGCAATAAGAACTAAAAAATTCTATCCAAAGACGTGTCGAGGGAGAGTACCCTAAAAACAACGTTATATAAACATTCGCTTGTTAGGAACGGAAGGAAGGAAATAAATAGTCATTAGTTACTCTATGTAGTACGATATGCTAACAAGAAAAGGTTCCCAACTCAAGGTGAGCTTCTGCGATGCTATTTTGACAGGATGTAGGGCCCTGTAAGCGGAGTCCAGATCCACAGTCAGTTCTTGCTGAACGTTTTTTTTAAAGGCCTGAAAAAGAAGTGCGAAGACGTGTGCGCAACACTCATCAACCTCTACGACACCCAATGAGATGCTTCGGAGGCGCAGTCGGTAGGGTGCAGCCTCATAGGAAAAAACGGGCCGGCTTTTGAGTTCAAGTCCGCGCACTGCGAGTTTTTGCAAACGTTAGTTTGTTGTTATTGCGTTTTCCCCATGATCCAGGAGTCAATTTTAGACCATCAATGCCTACAACAAACCAGGGCTGTCTATTTGCGCCTTCATATCTGTAGTTTTTCAACGTATTCCATACTTCACCATCACCATATCATACCATATCAATAACGATACCGTAACTACACACAACTACGCATACCTTACGGCTGAATAATATGAACCCAGGCCATATCGGTACATAAGCGTACTAAAAATGTCGTTCTCGCATGACCTTGTGTACAGTGTACAAAACTGTATTTCTTATCTGAAAGTGCTGTCGGCCGACTACTTTCCACTTTTGTACCGGATTTCAAAGGTAGTATAAAGGAAATGGGACTTTGGCGAAGATGGAGAAGATTGTTCCTCACTGGCTCTTGTAAGATGCTGCTGGTGTGAGAAATGCTTGTGTTTACTTGTTTTATAGCTTTGAGCCGCAGCTGTTGACTAAAAGGGAAGAGCAATAAGATTTTTTATTTCCAGAAAAATGAGGAGGAGTAGGTGAGCTTTTGCGATGCTATTTTTACAGGATGTAGGGCCCTGTGAGCGGAGTCCAGATCCACAGTCAGTTCTTGCTGAACGTTTTTTTAAAGGCCTGAAAAAGAAGTGCGAAGACGTGTGCGCAACACTCATCAACCTCTACGACACCCAATGAGATGCTTCGGTGGAGCAGTCGGTAGGAATGCCGCCTCATAGAAGAACACCGGCAGGCATTTGAGTTCGAGTCCGCGTACTGCCAATTTTTTTGAACTTATTAGTTTGTTGTTATTACGCTTTCAGACAACAAGGATCACAGGAGTCAATTTTAGACCGTCAATGCTTACAAAAAACCAAGGCTGTCTATTTGCGCCTTCATATGTGCTAGTTTTTCAACGATGCGTATCTGCACCATATCACTCCTCTGGAAATGAAAAGTCTTATTGTTCTTCCCCTTCAGTCAACAGCTATGCTACTATATAAAAATATGAAACAAGTAGGTGAAAACGACATTTTTAGTCCATCTATGTTCCGATATGGCGGGTTCATGATATTCAACCGTAAGGTATACGCATTTGTGTGCAGCTACGGATTCATTGATGATCTGGTATGATAGTGTAGTACGCATCATTTGAAAACTAACACGTATAGAGGTGCAAGTAGAGAGCGTTGGTTTGTTGTGAACAATGATGGTGTAAAAGGGTAAAATTGATTCTTGTGATCATGAAAAAGCGCAATAACAACAAACTAATATGTGCAAAACTAGTGGCAGTACGCGGACCCGAACCCGTCTGTGTGCTCCTGTGAACCAGCGCTTCTACCAACTGCGCCAGCGAAGCAAATTTCGTGGGGTGTCATAGGGGTTCATAATTGTTGCACACACGGTTTTACACCTCTTTTTCCGGTCTTCAAAAAAGTGTTCGGCAAAAACTAACTGTAATTCTATACTCCACCCCCACGGCCCTACATCCTGTCAAAATAGCATGCATCGCAAAAGCATATCTTCAGTTGGGAATTTTTCCTTGTAAGAGCAGCAGCAACTACATCTGCGACGAACGCTTAGAGACTTTCGAACACCCGTAGGCAACTTCAGACGCATAGACGCAAACTATTTAGTGAAACGTTACATGCATATCCGGCATTAAAGGTGCAGAAATCTCAATTGTATTGTTTTGTATTATGTTGAAGAGCAAGTGATTTAACTTACATGTTATGTGAGATCACCAGTATGTGTTGGCCAGAGAGATGTAATGAATCTGCTATACAGGCACATCCAATTATGAGGTTGCACGCACTTCGGAGACTTCTTAAATTGAGTAAATTCATTCAAAGCCGAAAAACACTACAAGAAAAGACTACACATAAACGTTTCGCTAAAATAATTTTTGCACAAGACGTTAGATCCACACGAACTTAGTGGTGAGTGCTGAAATCATGAAGGTGTAAGGAATGTTCTTTCAGCCTCCGCGCTGTATAAAGATGCACTAAATTTTATCCCATAATCAGTCTCCATCAAAATTTTACACTGTTATACTAGAAACCTGAAGGACAACTATTTCCAACTATGTGTGGTTGCAAACAATCCCTCATATTTTAATTAACAGAACACATCTCCATGAAGTATACGTACTACGGTTTTCGCACATCTAAAGTCACCAACAGAGTCACCAACAGCTTAGCGCCCTCTAACGGTGAAAATACCTCCAAGTCCCCGATATGACACTCATCCAGCATCTCAGCTTGCCGGTATATTCACCGTTAGACAGGGGTAATTGGTTGGTGAATCTGGCCCTAGATTGGGGCCTATATATTTATGAGCCCATACGGATCTTCTCGGACATTCGGGTTCGACGAGCCGTACCGAATAGCAACACGAGCCACGCGGTCGCGAGGCTCGAGTTGCTATTGGGGGGAACCGCTGTTGCTATCCGGGAGAAGCCGGTCAACTGAGGGGCGGCTCCTGTTGCTATCCTTTTGCAAGTAGCTGTTGCCGTTCGGTTGCTAAACGGTTACAGGATAATTGTTCCTTCGCTCCGATAACCGTGCCTTCATATTCCCGATACTTGGGCAGCCATATATCCACGTATAACCAGCTCGTACGTAATACGTACGTATTTATGTGTACACATATAATTACATAAACACATATATACATCTATACATATACACATGTGTACGCATTCATATATATGTATATATGTATACACATATGCATGTATTCACATGTGTATACACGCATATATACAGACGTATATATATTATATGTGTAAATATACAAATATACGTATATAAAAATGCATGTGTATATGCATGTATACACACGTGTATACATGTATATATATACATATATGTATATATGTACATATGTATACATACATACATATGCATATACATGGCGTGTATACAACTGTGTATACAGAGTGTCTCAAAAAACTGTATACACTGTTCGAAAGGTGATAACTTTGCTCAGGAAAGGTGCTAAAAAAGTTAAAAGCTCATATGAACCCCAAAGAAAATAGAAATTTTATAGCATGTGAGCGGTATGAATGCGCCATGCACTTGTCTGAAATTTTGCATTTTACACTCGATTGATGTGTTTTTATTTAACACTTATTATAATTTATTCAGAAAGTGACCGTATCGATGGATTTGTGTTTCTTTTGAAATTCAGAACTTTAAACACATTAATGCATACGAAAAATGCAGGGTATCCCTTAAAAGTGCAATTAATGTTTGAAAGGTTCTGGCATTGCTGCTAGTGAAGCTTTTTATGACGTTTGAAGATCAGATGAAAGTAGAGGGTAACGAGATTTCTGTGACTTGTGAACAGTCAAGATTGCGCCATGCCCCGCCTGAAACCTTGCATTTCAGACTCGACTGATTAAGCATGAGCTGAATGCTTGTTACAGTCGTGTTACTACTTGGCCATGTTAACCTTGTTGTGCTTCTTTTAACGTTTCCGTCGCCCAGTAGCTGTAGATAAGCCGGTTAACCTTTCCGTTTAGCTTGAATGGTGTTCCGTCAGTCCACAGAATCCGTCTTCGAAAATGGTTCTCCTGCGCATATTCAAATTGTGCAATCAATAAACACGCATGTCACGTGTCTTTCACGTAATTGTCCTAGGTTCTAAACGTTAAAGGAAGCATATCATAGGTTAATAAGGATAAGAACTAACAACGTTGTATCAAGCATTCAGCCCATGCACAATTAGTCAGGTTAGAAATGCAGGATTTCAGGAGGAAGCATGTCGCAATCTCGACAATTTTCACGCCGTAGAAATCTCGTTCCAAGGTAAAGTGTTGCCAAAAAATCTCCCTCTAAAGTTGGAGGTCGAAAACCTGTATTAATTTCCGGACAACCGCAAGCATTTAAGCGAAACACAATCAATCGAGTATAAAATGCAAAATTTCGGAGTACCTAGCGCATTCCTTACGGCTCATATACCAGAAAATTTCTGTTTTCTTAGGATTTTTTATGAGCCCTTAACTTTTACAGTACCCTTACTGTGAGCAAGGGTATCACCTTTCAAACAGTGTATACAGTTTTTTTAGAAACCCTGTATACATAACTTTATATATATATTTATTAATTATATATATATATTCATTGAAATAAGAAGTTATTTCGCACGAAACTAAAAAATTTTTGCAGCATTGGTATGTTCTCCATCGCGATAAACTGAGGTACGCCATTTCTGATGTAATTGGTGGAGCAAGTGCCTTCCTATCATAGCGAATACTCACTGAGTACCTGGTGACCCCCCCCCCCCTCCTCCACTGACCCTATTTGCGCCAAATTTTTTTTTTCAGTTCCAAAAATCATTATCACGGCTGAAATTACGCGAGCATGCCTCTTAAAGCTTCATTAAAAACTTAAACTTCATACGCAATAAATAGAAATGTCTATTGTCTAGACTAGACGGCGGCGGCAGTATTGAATGCAAAAGACCGCTTCGATAAGCTTTGCGAGCGCGAGAGTATGCACAGACGCATGCGCAGGGAGCGAGAACGCAGAGACCCTGGCCGAGCGCGGGACGCATCAAGCGCGCTACTCACTGCGTCCGAATACCAACAGTGTGTTGTGCGCCTCCAACAGGATAGCAACACACTGTTGCTGTTGCAACAGAATAGCAACCGCAGTTTCTGTTGGCAACTGCAGTTGCCATTCTGTTGAAGGGGGCGTGGCTGGGAGGAGACTGTTCGGCTCGTCGAACCCGAATGTCCGAGTTTATGAAGCCTGTATTGCGCAATTGGAAGTGATCCGAAAAGGTCTGCAGATTCAAAACCGGACTGGTATGATATACTATGTTGACATGTTGTTTCTTTGTTAGTGTACGGGAATAGCCCGCTGCGCACAGTATAGATTAGAGCGTAGTTACTTCCCACGTGTTCATTTGAATTCCATTTGAATTTACGCTATTGATCGGTTGGCGGGAAACGGAGTATAAACACCCGGGTCCGAGCCGCCGGATTCATTTTACTCTCCTCTTCGCCCATCCGCCGGATCGCCATCGTCTCTGCTGTATTCCGGGCTGCCTAATAAGCTGTCTCTGCTGCCTTGGACGAACAGAACAGGGGTTGGACCGGAGGGTGATCGACGGTAAATAGAGCAATTCATACCTCTACTTTCTAGAACATATGAAAACGTATGCTAAACCGTGGCTGTTAAGTTTGAATGCTATGAATGGCAGCGCATCGACGTTTCCTATTTGACATCGGTTTGCGCACAAATGGAGTATCGTCGTGAAGTATTGGGTCGTTGCATATGAAATGGCCGATATTGACTGAAAACTTTGACAAATGGTAACTTTTTTTCGAAGCAATTTTATTAATCGATAAGCTCCATTGCAATAAATACTTTCCCAATGCGACAGTAGCTTAGACATTCCATTTTTTCAATCAGAAATACCAGAATTAATAAAACAGATGAAGTCATTTTCGACATCATCTTAGTTGCTGAATTTTTTATACTTCACATGGCGCTATAAGTGCCTGAAGAAATGGTAACAGGTTGAGCACAGATCTGATGAATATGCTGGATGTGGCAGAGTTTCGTATTCCGATTCATCCAGTTTCTGAACAGCAATTTTTGAAATGCCCCGTTGCCATGCGGTAGGAATGGCCCCTCCGATTGACCAAAGCCGGCTGTTTTTCAAATCAACATCTGATGCATCACTTCAATTTCGGCGCAGCACTTCTCCGCTATGATAGCCTCTTCAGTATTCGAGGACTTGTAATGGACTACACCAGAAAATTGGCATAAAATACATTTTTAATACCTCTTTAAAATTTAAAAAATTCTACTGGGCAGGTCTACTTCTGCCACAGGGCATAATTAGGAATGCAATGTGGTCCCCCAGACGGCCACTATTTTCCTCTTTGGATTGAGATTTCGTTTCGGCACCTCCTTGGGACTCTCATTCTTGTCCAGCCATTGTGCACAACGACGACGATTGCCATAAGGGACCCACTTTTTCGCCGCATGTCACGATCCTGTTCAAAAGGGGCAACCTTAGATTGCGCAGCCTTAAGAAAACACATATCGTGGCTCTTCAGCATCTGCCCGGCTGTCAGTTCGTGCGGGATCCGTTTATCCAATTTATTTACTTTACCGATCGCACTCAATTGACGACCGATAGTTCTGCCGTCAACGCCGAAGTGCTGTGCTGGCTTTATCACAGTTTGTCGCGGATCCGCTTCGACCGTGGCTTTGAGTTGGCCCCGTTAGTGAGTGATGGCGTCCTACCTGGACTTTCATATTTGAGAAGTTCATCTCAAGATCGAACCCTTTCGAACCAATGGCGAACTGTGCGTTCTTTGGCGAAAACCTCTCCAAATGCAGCGTTGTTGCCACGAGCTGCGTGCCGCGGCGTTCGGTTCACTTTTCCATTCATACAAGTACAGCACCCGAATATAACGTTAATTGATGTCGTGAAAATCACGTCAAAAACTCAGCAAAAGGCAATCATATCTTTTTTTTCCAGTAGTATCATGCAATTTACTATGTGCCGAATGGTAGGTTGGATGGCAAAGAAGACAAGACATTAGCATACTCCGAAAACTTTTATCACCCTACCAATCGTAGCGGTTTTATTGTCAACCAGTCTGAAGTTATAGAAGCAACGAAGGCTGTCACTGAAAGAAGCACTGCCTCGCCTAAGTTCGAAAGGCTATATCCTTCGCTTAGGTGTGACCTGCCGAAAATGTTGCTCGAAAGTGGTGCGTAATAAACAAATTTTATACAAACCATGCTATAACTTGGCTGCACAAAAACCGCTTCATTCTATGCTGTTTCACTTTTTAACATATAGCGCTTAATTGCCCTCCAATAGTACGTTCGCACACAGTCAATTGTAGTAGCCTATAAATGAGGATAAAAGATAACATATCTTCTCAAAATCTTGCGTGGTAATGGTTTCTACGAAATTGATAGCTAAACGTTGATGAAGAATTAAATTAAATCATGGGCCTTTCTCAGCTAACAGAATACTTGCTTCTAATATAACATACGCCTTCATTTGCCTTCATTATTTTGTGCATAGCCAATCATAGTGTTTGTTACATGTTTTGTTTGTCGACTTCCTTTGTGTGTTGGCCTAAATAAATAAATAAATATCACAAAGGCTAAAAATGGTAAGAAAGCGAAGATTCTGCGCTTTCAGAAACTATACACACTGCCTGAAACGAGAACATTCATAGCCACGAGAAATCGATCAGAAATTAAGGTAGCAAAATCGACCATTTCATATGCAACGACCTAATAAAAGTTGAACCCTAGATCTTAGATAGTCACCAAGCGATACATTTTCTTACCCCAGCTTTTCTTGACTGCTTTCTTACCAAAAAATCGAATGCTTTTATAAGAGGAACAATCCTTGTAAAATAGATGATGCCTTGTTCGCCTACAATGATTTCAAGTGCAATAAGTTATCAGATTTTTAAGAAAGTATTATTTATTTACTTATTTATTTATTGTACGTAGTGATCCACGAAAAAAAAACACACGAACAGAAATCAACCCAAAACACAGAGAATACGAGTAGAAAATAGAAGGATGCAATTAGTATAACACCATAATTGACCAAACTAAACTGCTAAGGAACTTTCTGCAGATACCTGTCAATGAGGAGTTTGCATTGCCCTATAGAATATGGTAATTCATTTTTCTTGGAGAATTTCAGGAATTCATTACCAGCTCAACTTGTGAAAAAAGAAGATCTTATGTTGCTACTAGCCCTAGAAACTAGGATCTTCCACTGAGCGCCTCTTGTGTTAGAATGAGACATTGAATAGAATTCGTTAAGAGGAAGACCCACCATGCCTTTTATCATACTATAAACCGTTACCAAATGGAACTTTTTTAAAAGGGTTACTCCTCTGTCCTGTTAATTATATAAAAAAGCCATACTTTAAGCATGGCCTCTTTATATAATTAACAAAACAGAGGAGTAACCCTTTCAACTAATAACACCTTGAACAGGGTGCGTAAAAAGTATTGACGCACCTACGTTTTGATTCAGCTCCAGCTTTTTCTTTCTACCCCTCTAGGTTTTTGAGTCTTATTTTTGTTGTCTGTATTGTGCTCAAAAAACACTCACGAAAAAACTGAAGAAACATGATCGTCATCGTTACGGTGGCCCTTTTTTGTCTGTTACCCAAAGAGCCGAATACTTCCTTAGCAAGAGATTTAGGCGCTGTTCGAAACGGTAGGTGAGGAAAGATGTCAGCAACCCAAGCGTCAGCCACGGCTCTGTCATAACAGATGATGATTACAAGAGGTTCACGCACGTTAACGTTCAAATCCGAAATTATCAACCTCTGTCCGATAACGGTAAACAGATAACGCGCGCAGGTGTAGACAGCTTCTCAGACGAGCACAGCTTAAACAAGAATCCGCTGGATTACTCTTTTTAGGCGATTTTGAAGAATGAGGTCTGGGCTACTTTCAACAGAAGTGACCAGTCGCACAAGGCTACCCTGTTCAAAGCACGGAATGAAATGCAAGCAAGTGTTTGCGGCGCGTGCTCATGAATTTTTCCGTCGTTTTCGCTTCTGTATTCACAGTAAAGGAGCCAATGTCGATTACAAGTTATTCTATGGTGTTTGCAAGATCATTTTCCATAGTTCTCAAGTGAATATTTTAAAACTTACTGCGCAATACTATTTCCACAACCGTCATTTAGTGCGTCAATACTTTGTACGCACCCTGTATAATAGATTGAGTGGAAGGATGTTTTTTGGGTGTGGCCGTAGTCTAACCATAAGCCTTGAAACTGACAGAACTTTCCTTGCAACCTTTTAGCTAGCAAGCCTCTTGAACGGCCTGCTCGTGCATTACGTATGGTGCTTCAAAACAAAAAATTTTGTGAGCGGTACAGCGGTAATTGAAGCTGGAACTGAAAAAAAGATATCAAGGATGTAAATCGAACTTACTTGGATCGTATAGTGACGTGGACGACAAATGAGTTTCCAATAATACCTACAGTCGGAATAAGGATGTAGAACACCTGCCACCATATTGAAAACAGATCCATTTCAAAAAGAGTGTTCTGAGTGAATGATTAACAGTCGTAGGTGAAGGACCTAAAGACATATTAAAGAGCGATCTTGGAAATACATGGAACAACTGAGCGATCAGTAAGGGAATGTTTAGTCGTTAAAGTGATCTTGTGGCCAATATTTTAGGAGGACTAGAACAAATGAATATACGAATGAAAATTAATTTTTAATATTAATGGCAAAAAAGCACATGAGCGATCGAGACACATATTCACTCAGAACATTCTATCACTTTGAATCACTCTGACATGTCTCTCGCTACAGATCACGTTCTATAATACACCGTTCCACACCATGAGGAAATTTTACCAGGATGTCTATTGTCCTACTTCCATCAAAGCTTCTGTGATTGGCCAGACGCAAACTTGCACTATCAAATGTTATCACCTCTCACACACAGGGTGTCTCAAAAAATGTATACACTGTTTGAAGGGTGGTAACTTCGCTCACAGTAAAGAAATTGAAGAAGTCAAGAGTTCATATGAAAGCTTAAGAAAACAGAAATTCTTTGACATGTGAGCGGCATGGAATGCTCCATGCACTCGCCTGAAACCTTGAATTTTACACTCGATTGATTGTGCTTCGCTTAGATACTTGTTGTAACTACAAAGTGGCCAAAAACGTAGCAACTATTCGAAAGGTTCTAACGTTCTGCTATGAAGATTTTGAAGATGTTTGGGACTCATATAGGAGCACAGAGTAAAGAGATTTTGCGGCGTGTAATACTCAAGACTGCGCCATGCCCCGCCTGTAACATTGCGTTTTTGACTCGACTGATAGTGCATGGGCTGAATGCTTCTTACAATCTTGTTGCTACTCGACCACATTAACCTGCGCTGTGCTTCTTTTAATGTTCAAAACTTGACAGTTACGTGAAAGACACGTGACATGCGAGTTTATTGATTGCACAATTTAAACGTGAGCAGTAGTACCATTTTACAAGGTGGATTCTGTGCACTGATGAAGCACAACATTCAAGCTGAATGGAGAGGTTAATCGGTATAATTGCCGCTGCTGGACAATGGAAAACGTTGAAAAAGCTTAGCATAGATTAATGTGACCAAGTAGTGAGAAGATTGTAACAAGCATTCAGCCCATGCACGTTCAATCGAGTCTGAAATGCAAGGTTGCAGCCGAAGGCATGGCGCAATTTTGACTTTTTGCAGGCTACAGAAATCTCGTTTCCCTGTGCTTTTATATGAGTCTTAAACATCTTTAAAACTATCACTAGCAGGAATGTTGGAACCTTTTAAACAGCCTCTGCGCTTTTTAGGATACCCTGTATTTCTTGCAAGCACTTTTAGTAGTAGTTAAGTTTTAAACCTTAAGAGAAGCACAATAAATTGATACGGATACTTTCTGGAAAACTATAGCAAGATTCAAACGAAACACAATCAATCGAATGTAAATTCAAAATTTCACACGAGTGCATGGCGCATCCCATACCGTACATATGTCAGAAAATTTCAATATTCTTATGCTTTTATACGGTCCTCAATTTCTTCAGTACCTTTACTGTGAACAAAGTTATCAGCTTTTAAACAGTGTATACATTTTTTGAGACACCCCGTATATTTAAGTGGCAAAGTCGACGGGACTAGCGACCTAGTGCCGCAAGTGGGAACGGGGAAAAGAGTGGTTGGTGAGCCTTCAAAAGCGTCGAAAAAGTCATGAGGAAGACGAAGCACGCCACGCTCAGCTCCGTCTTCATCTACTCAGTTCACTCTTATTCCTTCGCTATCACACGCCTCCGGGACCTAAGCCATACGGAAGGAGGATGAACAGCTTCGCGCAGCGGGTATTCGAGAGGGCGAAAAACACAATTCACGCAAGTGAGAGGAGGGCCTTTAGAGTTTGAATCGTTCTGTATTCTTTATTCATGTTTTTGCAAATGGAGTAGCTAGGTCTTTATACAACGTGGTTTTCTGGGACTGGGTGGGGTTGTCGTTGAAAAGAGTCTTTTTGTACACTCTCTAATCAGTTTTGACACAAATTCTAATGCCAGGATCGAACAACACACACTCACACTCTCTCTATTCCTCGGAAAGGGTGAATTGCAGTTAAGTGTGATTGGGGGGGGGGGGGGGAGGAAATGGTAGTGATTTCATTAAGCTATGGAACCAAAGCTGTTAGGGCCTCTACAGAGTCTGGCGGCAGCACCCGGAGAACTCGTCCATATCGCTCCCGCCGCCGTGGGAACCCACGCTGTCACTGTGGTGGAAGCCGCAGCGTGGACGAGTTGTCGCGGAGCCGCTGGTCACAAAGGTCCCGGAGGGCTGCCCTAGTTCACGGCGGCTCTCACCCACAGTGCCAGGAGCTGCAGATGAGGCCTGCCGGGGGGAGGGGTGATAGATGGGTGTCGACTATGGTTCATCTATTTGGAAACATTTTTTAACGAATCTACATTTTAGGAATATAATAGGTTGGTGCATAATTCCTGTCCATAAAAGAGCTTGACAACCAACAACATAATTACTGTTAGTGTCGCCAAATGGAGGCGTATGGAATCCTACACTCAAATGTAACGCAAAAAAGAACCTTAGCACGATATTAGGTAACTTTAATTGCACTGCAAATCTTCGTGGCCTTCCAGCCACAAGTTAGCCGCGTGAGTTTTAGGGAAAAAACTTGCACAGAAATGCAACAACAAAGCAGACCGCTCTTTTTAGTATGAGCTATAACTGCATCGGACGGACCTCCCGGAATCATCAAGGGACCTCCCGACTCATCAAGGCATAGGAGGGCTACCACATTATCTTCGAGCTGCTTGTCAACCGAGGAACTTTTAATGGAGGTAGAACGACAAAAGTGAGAGCAAGCGCAAAATGGTACAGAACTGTTGAGTTATAAAGAGTGTTCCATTAGATTTCGGGGCTTAAATTCAAGAACTTCTAACTTGGCTTAGAAAACGCTTCTTCACAAAACTATAGGCGTTTTGCTTGCTACATCTTTGCCATTCGTAGAGGTCGCAACTGCCGGCAAAAGTAGGCAGTATTGTCTACAGTAACCCTCGCAGCGCCGCACCACCAGTCGTTGTCATGGCGGGTCCGTGGTACCCGCAAGACTCTGCTGCCAGCCTAAGACCAGAAAATTCAGAGAAGTTGCTAATCCAATGATCATTTCAAGTTCAAAGGTTTTATAATGATGGGCAAATAAGATAAAAGAGGCGTTGGACAGCGAGACTATTCTTACGAAGACAGTTGAAAGCCTGGTAAACATCTTCGCGTAGAAATAAGTGTAATTCATGCTCTGAATTCTGTACTCATCAAAAGGTGACTTAGTAGCCTTTCGGCTGTTTCCCTAGTCATGGTCAGTTAGATTGTTCTGCTCGTCCTCGTTATCCTCGTCCTTCGATTTGCTTAAGAAATTCTACAATCAGCTGTTATTCTCGGACGAATGCTCCCTCAAACTTCCCTTGCCTTTTTCAGGCTCAGAAGGTAGTTGAGCCGAAACATCAGTCTAATTAAGTGTGCATACCAGTACTAGATCCACAGCCCATCGACAACTTCTTCAAGTGTTCAATAACTACCTGTAAACCTACAGATAAATTTGGAATTATTTGGGAATATTAGAGCACTGGCTTTCAAAAAACCAGTCGAGAGTTATGCGTATGCCATGCATAGATCCAGAGCTAAAAGATTGTGTAGAAGCTGAATATTCGGACATCCTTAAAACAAAGTGATTCGTATGAGCGCTTAGCCCCTTCTCCATTGATCGACCAGATCTTTCCACATAGTACATTATGTTGGAAGGATTTTTGGTTAAAACCCCATAATTAGAAATGATCAAGGCAGTATTGCGCATTTCAAAAGGTAGATAGTTCAGTCTAATTACAGCTACGATTAGGCACCGACCAAGCATTGCAAGCGTATCTCGACTATCAGTAGAAATAATTTTGAAGCATTGTCATTATATTTGACTAAGTAGTCACTTCTGCTTCGTGCATGTGGTTTTTTATAATCTAGAACCTAGAGCACAAATAAGAAATAAATATCTTCGTCTGAATACATTGCAGCCTCGACGTAGGCTCAGGGACGTGTGTGTCGTGTTCAAAATGCTCGCAGGGATCATAGAACAATTCAATACTCTTTCATTGATTCTCTCAAAAACTAGAGGTAGTTCGGAGAAAATTTCATGTGGAAAACTTAGGACCAACCTTAGATTGAACTACTTTACGTGCAGAGCGTTGTTCTGTTATCTTACAATTAAGCATGACATTCCGCTTACCGCTAGCTCTTTCCGGTTATTTAAACGTTTTGCAGAAACCAAATTTCTTGAACATTGGGATATTGTGTTAGATTGTCGTTTTTCATCTACGGTTGTTTTTTGAACGTTGTCTTAAACGTGCGTAATATTAGGGGGGGGGGGCAAAAGTAATGAGACAAAATGAAAAAAAAATCTTTATCTCTCTATAACTCAATTACAACTCAACGATGCTGAGGAATGTATTTGCCGTTAAGGACAAGGACCTTGCTGCCATCGCTCAGCCAACTTCCTGATCCCATCCTTCCAGAACTGCTTGGGCCTGGTGTTGGTCAACTGCTCGACATGGTTGTCAAGGACTGATTGGGTTCTTGTGTCTCTTCCGACTAGGAAGTCCTGTAGGCTCAAGTAGTAGTAGTGGTCGCATGGAGAGATGTCCAGAGAATACGGTGGGTGAGGCATGTGAACGTAGCCCAGCTGGGCAAGCTTATCCGTGGTCACTTGTTCCCGATGAGGTGCGGCGTTGTCGAAGAGGAGGACCTTCTTGACGCGCTGCAACTGAATAAGTTCGAGTCGCAGGTCCATCTTCTATTTCGTTTACCATGACCTTGGAGTTCATCGAAGTGCTCTTGGGAAACTACTTCCGGTAAACCGATCCATAGGCGAAGACCTAAAAGCTCCAAAGGTGCTTCTCGCCGTGAACATCTCGCTGAACGAAGGTCGGTAACAGGTCACCAGGCCTCACCCAGACTCGCTGCTTGGCAGGGTTAAGGTAGAAGACGTACTTCTCATCTTGCGTGAATATTGAGCGCAGGCTACTCGGGGTTGGGAATTGGACGAGATTTGCGCGACACAGGTCGACTCGTCAGACTGGGGTTTCGGCATGAGACAGGCTGGGGTTTTGGCATGCTTCTGGTAAGGGCGGAAGTGGTAACTTCTCAGATGGGCTTCAGTAAGTAGCATACAAACATACATATACGACAAGCACGAAACCAGACTCCATTCACGAGATATGTGGACACGGCACGGAGTGTCTCATTACTTTCCCCCCCCCCCTAATAAATTATAACTATAACTATAACTATAACTATAACGGTGTCAGATTTCTTTGTTTATATTCCGGCAAAAAATCCCGGATAACGAACAACAAAACGGATAGGCCAAAACCCACCGATAACGGATAACTGTTAATCCTCTTATCCCTGTTTGCTACGATCTCGAATCTTATTGAAAAGATTCCTCGACAATGAAGATCAAAGGATTAAAAAGGCGCACAGCTTGTGCAATAAAATAAAATAAAATGCAAGGTATGTGTTATGCATTCCACTATTACAAGATTTCGTGGTGGCGATTTGTACGCGTGTTTGGCCTAAACAATGACTTGCGAGTAGACTAATGTGCATGTCGGTGTTTTATCCTTCCCAGAGAATAGGTACCAACTATAAAAGTTTTGGTAAGCCAGGGCGTAATCCGAACCCAACCTTTTGAATCGGGGTCCACAGCCGACACCTCCGCCCATTGCGCTACCAGGCACCCTTATGAGAAGTACCTCTATGAAATAGAAGAGGCTGAAGGATTGAGAGAAGGGTCAGTCGGGTACTGGCTGTTGTATACATTTGCAAGAAGCAAAAATGGTGAAGTAGCAAAAAAAAATACATGCACATCTTGGGTGTCAATGTTAAATCTATTCCACCTTGCAGAAGGATACAAACGTGGTAGCCGTGCACGGCAAATAAGGCTTCTAACTTGGTGTGACTCTCATCAGACGTCGACGCAGACAAGATCTGTTATGCGACGCGGAACACTCTTTTGAACGAATTGCATGCCATTTCTTTGTTTTGCTTTTAGCTCGACACAAATCTTTCAACAGCAGCACACGGATATTATACTACAAATGCGCCTTGTGGCAACAACTGCCGCAAAGTGTTCGCACCGCCGTTAGTAGGCGGATGTTAATTTCTGGACGGATAGATCGGATTAAACCAACATTTTTCAAATTTCTTGCGCTAAATGACAATGATGAAGCAATTGTGATCACGAAATGGCCCACATAACATCGATCTGAGAGAGCCTAAACGAGGCTTTTTCCAATTGGGCCACGGTAATATGGTGCTTAAAGGAAGCCTAGTGTCTCCATTTATTCATTGATTGACGCATATACATATGTTAGATGCGCATTGACGTAAAACAAGGTGTCACATGAAACTTGAAATAGGCTGCACATGCAAGCTACCAGTCGCTCCACAATATCCATCAATGATATAGACTCAAGTCGAAGTGAAGAGATGGAAAAAATTAAGTGGACGTGAAAAATATAAATTATAATAATATAATATAATATAATATAAATTGGAAAAACAAACAACAAATCTAGAATCTAGAATAAAAAAAACACTCACGATATAACATAACGGCAAAGAGGTGTTGAATTGTTTGTTCGTGGAGCTGTGCACCGAGATTGTTACAACACTTTATTCGGCTTACGTTTCGGCGGTTTCGCCTTCGTCGGAGCCTGGAAAAGTCCAAATAACATTTGAAGAACTACTCCCCCAAAGGTCATTTCATTCTACAGAAAGAAATTCAAAGGTCAATGGAGGGAAGAAAACGATGTGCAGAAACGACGAAGGGCTAGCCTTTGTGGTGGAAGCCGAGGAGCTCCACCAGTCACCGTCAGACGGAGGTGAACGTTGGTGAATGACTTAAGCTCTAGAGACCACCTACCCTAAGGACCTCCAAGGGCATGACCCTGTAGGTCAAAACCCACAGAGGGTGCCAGTTCTTGCGTCACCGCCACGCACTCGTCTTTGCGATTGATCTTGGGTTCCGGGATGCAATCCACAATGCCTCTAGCGTTTTCCGCGCGGACACGTCGCTCTCGCGTGCAAGGATCGTGACAGCCACCTGAACCATTCCGCCGCCATGGCAGTCTACCCTGTGCTCACCCATTGGAGTCGATCTTTGCGACCTCCTAAGGCCGTCTAGGTGCTCCTTGACCCTTATACACAGCGGCCTTCCCGTTTCCCCGACGTACTCCTCTCTGCATTCCCTGCATGACATAAGATACACCACCCCCGAGGTCATGCAATCACCTTGTTTCCCAAAAGGACACACTACACACGAGGGGGTAGGACAGCTACGGTCGTACAATCGGTTTCGAACTAGTTGTCCCTTCAAATTCATTGGAGGGACTTCTACCACCCTCGCCAGTTCATGTAGGTCTGCCTTTCGTAGGCAACCGCGTACTTCCCTGCTGACCTCATCCGAAATGAACGGTATGCAGAAGGGAATTTTGTCTTCTTCAGCCTCGTTCGCAACCACTGAGAGGTGTCTGCGTTTGGTCCAAAGAGGTGGATTGCCGAAATGCAAGACTAACAACGTACTACGGCTTTATAAATTCTCTCTTAGACAGATTGAATTCAAGTTGAGTGTCAGTAATTGATTTCCTCATGCTAGAAGTGTGCAAGTGTTAGGCTGTCGCAAAATAAATCTCCGTTTCGAGGTATGTATGAATAAATAAGTTTTTCATCCTAAGTCATTCCGTCTCAAGGAAAGCCACACATATCGTTCGGCAGGTTTTTTCCTTTTCTTTCAAAAAACATCTATGGATGTCGCTCTAGTTTTTCGAGCCGACCTTCTCCAGGAATTCGTGACCGACGCGACTATCGAATCATCATGCTTTATGAACCTAAATTGGGACATTCTGCGGCAGAGGCATCCCGTAACCTTAGCTGTTTTTTTTTGGACGGACCGTCCCTGCGAACAGACAGTGGTGCTCTGCTTCAAAAGATTCGATCTCGAAGAATAACCGAATCGCGGGCGCAGGTCGTCGCTTAACAAAAGGTTGCAGGAGGACCGTTGCAGGAGGAGCAAAGCCGAAAACGAGTACACGTACGTTAGCAGAGGACCTTGGCGTGCATCACAGTGTGGTAGCAATACATTTGGCGAGAATCGGCAAGGTGAAGAAGTTGTTGAAGTGAGTGTCTCATGAGGTGACCGATGGGCAGCGTCTAGCACGTCTCGGCACTTTCTCCAACCTGCTAGTTCGCCTTAGAAATGAGCCATCTGTAAGCCGTGTTATAACTGTAAACGAAAAGTGGGCCCTCTACAATAACAGGAATCGGGGAATTGTCTGGGCAGATAAGGATGCTCCTCCAACATCCTTTTCTAAACCCGACCGTCAGCCTAAAAAAGTTTTGCTTACTTTGTGGCGGCGTTGTAGCGGTGTAATTCATTACAGCTTTATGCAACCTGATCAGGCAGTCACACCATAGTGTTTCAGCCGTGATTTAAACCAAATGCACGAGAAGTTGCAAATCAGTGGCCGGCAGTGGTGAATAAATGAGGGCCGCACCTGCTGCAGGAGAACGCAAGGCCACACACCTCACAAATCACTCGGCGAAAATTGACCCACATAGGTATCAAAGTTTTCCCTCACCCATTATATTCTTCCAACTTTCTCCCCTCACTTTTTCCGAGCTCTTGATTCTTATTTGGTTCAGAAGCAATTCACCAATTTGGCAGGTGTTGAATGTGTCCTCCTCGATTTCGTTAATTGATATGATCTGTTTTTATTGTGACAGACATGTATAGATTTTGGTGTTTTTACCTCTATTAATAAAGGTTTGTTTGAACTGAGCTATAGCAGTTTAAAATACGCGTACGTTTCGGCGACTAATTTTGCGACTGCATAACAGCAAATAATTTACACGCTACATGTTTATTTATTTATTTATTTATGCTTTAGAGGGCGTGCTAATACATCAGAAAACAGTAGACACCTAACCAAATAGCTGACTGTTTTTCAGTTCATGCTTCTATGGTGTCTATATCTACCACAGAAGTGAAAAAATCAAAATCAAGGAAAACTAGATATACTAAGGTAGATATAGACACCGTAGAAGCATGAACTGAAAAGCAGCCAGCTATTTCAAACCTAAAAATAGCCAAAATTAGAGAAAAAGCTAATAAAACTGAATGGCATACCCATTTTGAGCGTTCGCTTGCAACATACATTTTATAGACAAGAGGCGACAGTGCAGAAGAGACATGCCGGGACTGGTCACGATCAATGGGTGCGATACGTTAGTAACCCCGACCTATGGGAAGGGCGTGACCAGCTGGTGAAAGGGCGGACGAGTTTATGCGGCGCACGAGACCACGGTCTGCCACATAGGCGCCGTACGACCCGCCCTCTGGTACAAGCCGCCGCGTTTTGCGAGTGTGCAACGGCTGTTTTGGGTCAGATTTCGAAGGGTTTCAAGTGTTGGGGCGTGTGTTGTAGATTTTCTGGTAGTGCAGGATGCACTCTAAAAGGGGATGAAGCAGTAACCATGATGGAAGGAAGCGAGAGCATCTAAGAGCCACGGAAAGCACACATTCCACAACTGGATTATTAGCAGTAATCGTGAATTTTTTCCATCCGCAGCAGCATGAAATGTTCCATGGACGTACAAGTTTTGTAACGCCTTTTCAGTGACCCAACGGCAGAACATCGAAAAAGTTTGCACAAAAACTTTTCAAATAGGCACGTTAACCACATACACATCTTAATTATAAATATAAACGAATATCTTGGCTTGCTACAGTCATGTAGGGCTCCGAATTTGGAAAGGGACAAACTTTGGGCCCTCCCCTCTCTAGAATTCCACCTGGCACTATTGCTCAGAAAAGTCACAGTTCCACATAAAAAGGTGAACTCTTGAAGATGAACACGGTGATAATTTCACAAAAATATTTGATCCATTTAAAACAAAGGGATACAAATTTCAAATAGAAACAAAAGCGAGTAGATTAACTTACAGACGCTTTTGGCGACCACTCATCTATCTGAACCCATTCAAAGGCATTGCATCATCTTGCTTATCATGGAGGGTGCTTGTAGCCAGAAGCACAAGTCGACCTCCATGAAATGGCAAGTGATTGCTAGCGGACGATGAAGTGTGGTAATCAGATGGAGCATAGGGCAGAATAGCATCGACTCTACCGAGCATAACAGCTGATAGCTGGAAATCGTTGACGGCCTCAGCGCTGGCGCATGACGACTCGTCCGCGTGGGCGGGGTTTCCAAGGAGGCGCGCCCAGTGGAGGTGACTACGAGGTGACTAACGTCCGGACCCACGATCAATGACTAAAGAGAACAACAGAAATAGCATATTTATATTTCTAGTAACGAAGGACTAACAATGAGAGACATCCAGGACCCTTCTCTGATGAGGCTCCTTGGAGGTTACCATGGACGAAGCGTAGCGATAACTACTTAGCATGTCTGTCAGCCGGGCTGTGCCTAAGGCCGGGGGCATACTTCCATCGCCGCGATGCCATCGTGGCGCTCGGTCCATGCCCATTCCGCCGCATGCGGTCGAATAGTCAAAGGAAACTTCGCTGCGGCCGCCGCAACAGTGGCGGTCGGGAAACGCGATGGCTTCCCGCGCCCATCGCAGGCATGGCATACTTTTTCGCGCCGCGCGCGTGTTTAGAGTTAGTCCTGGACGGATCGCAGTCGCGCTCCCGTGCAGAGCGATGAGCGATGCGACGAGCACTGAGAAGTTCAAATTCCTTCGCGTCGCTCTGCAAAACTCATCACCGCGATTGCATCGCGGCGACGAGAAGTATGCAAGAGGAGCCATAAGCTGAGTTGATGGGTTTCAAAAGCATAGCATGTACTCTTAAGGTCAGGAGAAAACACCATCAAATTAATTTACACAGTAACTTGCCAGCTGCTCGACACCTTGAATACAAGCAGAAAAACCAAAAACGAACAGAAGCATAAAATCTCGGAATGTTCCTCTATAGAATTCTACTAGCTAACACATGTCACAGACACCAATATCGACAGAATATCTATTTCCTTGAACGCAGTCTTAAACTAGGACTTTTGGCAATGATCTAGAGTAGGAGGAAGCCGCTCAAACCACCTCGTACAGCGAACCATAAAAAATTATGGCACAATCCTTGTAGATAACAGCTTGAAGTGTGAC
The DNA here is from genome assembly GCA_947359475.1 of Heligmosomoides polygyrus bakeri. NCBI lineage: Eukaryota > Metazoa > Nematoda > Chromadorea > Rhabditida > Heligmosomidae > Heligmosomoides > Heligmosomoides polygyrus. The sequence continues at coordinate 17,161,884 of OX375865.1, forward strand.
GGTCCAAGTTGAAGATCCGCGTCTCCCATGTGATGGTCGAACCAGTAGTTTGATGGAGTTCGCTGAATTACCTCTGTTCGAGAGTAGTCCTTTCGGCTGCTCGTTGTGTGACTCTAAAAGCAAGAACAGGAATCAGCTGGTGAGAAAATTTGAAATCCCGAGTAAGGCAGCAAATAATTTTGGCCGGAAATGAACGGGTGAAGGTAAACGGATTGCAAACGACAAAAATAAACCGATGTTTAGATTGTTTCAATTTCAACAGCACAACAAAAAGAGTAGAATTATTAAATTTAGCGAGATTTTGGCCTATCTATCAGCATGTTTTTAAACAGAAGTCATTACATAGGAGCGACTCTGTGGGAATCTCTCGGGCACAACCGGCAATAGGCGTAGATTATTGTGGGTTATGCGAACTGATTGCAAGTTGGATTCGTGTTCAAGTCAACTAAAACTTAATCCACTTGGAGTACACGGACAGCTATTAAACTTAACAAAAGGATAAAGTATTGGAGTGGTCATTACTTGGCTGGATACAGCAGTACATTGCATGCGCTGAAACACAAAACAACATAAGCTGTGGAAGTGAACACCTAGTGCATCGCTAAAAGAGTCTCGTTAACACCGATCTTTATACTTTTACCATGTAATCCATGGTCCTTCCAATAGGCACTATGCAAAAAAATCCAAATGTTTCCCTGCAATGCCTACAAATCAAAATTAATATGAACGTGCTCTGAACCTCAACATGCACTTTGAGCAAATCCAATTTAGTGAAACTCCTGGGCCTTTGTAAGAGAAAGAGAAAATTACCAGCATATTTTCAATACCTGAGAAACAGGTCAAAAAAGCTTTTAAAGTTTTATTTCCTTAAGAGTGAAAAGGTCAGCCTACAGAACTGACTACGGCAGTTTGGCATTCTCCATTTATTTGGCATTTCATAGGATCACTGTGTCTGACCAGATCTTCGGTGACCGCTTTAGTCTCAGAAAGCCAGAGCCTTCTTCAAGTCGATAATCTCTGTCTTCTTCATAGTGAAGCTGAAATTAAAATTGAAACGAAAATTGCAAAACATTGGCCAAGCTGAGTCGAAAGGGAGTGGGGGTCCACCTGATGTTATCATTTAGATTACATAAAGTAGCACATATAATAAAAACATGCAATATAAGGTGGACCGTAGTAATTCTAAGCTGAGTTCCTAGTTGGGGAATAAAAGTGAAAAGAACGCCGCAGAATGATACTAAATCTGGAACAAATTCGAATTTGTGCTTGTAAAAGATGAAATTTTATAAAAACACTAAACTTATGTATAACATGAAACTAATTTGTAGCGTCTTACTAGGGAAGGGTTTCGACCTTCCATAGAACTTCAAGTTGAGACCTGAATCATTAGAGTGAGCTCGCAATGCTGATCACGAATAAGCAAATTTGCAAAATGAAACTCCTGAACGAGTTGTGGCCTGCCGAAATCGGGTGGCCTCACCACAGGCTGGCCGTGCAAGACATCTGGCACGAGAATGATGAGCCATCGAGGCTCCGTAAGGAGGACCCGCTAGCTGCGGCTGTGTCCTCGTTTTTTGGCTCCCGTTGCTGCCGGTCTTCTTGCAAATCATAATTTATCTTCGAAATGACCATTTATTCTGAATTATGACACGGGTTTGATTAAATAGCCGGGAAACCTACGATACACGTTTGTAAAAATGCTTGAAGGCAAAAAACTGCTATAGTGATTTTTTATTTACTATTTTGCACAAATAGAGTCTATAACATATATTGTCAGCTGCGACGGTGGCGCACAGGTAGTGCTCACGCTCGTCGAGTGCGACGTCGTTGGTTCGGTTCCCGTTGCTGCTCATTTTTTTGCAAATCAAAATCTAGAGTTATAATACGGCTTAAAAAAGGCGCATTTTTAAAGCGAACTAGCAGGTTGGAGCAAGTGTCGAAACGTGCCACACGATTCTCATCAGTCAGCTCATGAGACACCCACTTCAACATCTTCTTCACCTTGCCGGTTCACGCCAAATGTCTCTCTATCGTACTGATGCACACCAAGGTCCTCTGCTAACGTGTGCTCTTTTCCGGCTTTGCTTAGAAGGCTCTCCTGAAACCGTCAAGCGATCTGCGCACGCGATCCGGTTATTCTTCAAGATCTCAATCGCCAAAATTTTTTGAAGCAGAGCCTCAACGTTTGTTTGCAAGAGCAGTCCACGCTGAAAGCGCTGCTAAGGTTACTACCTCTACCGCAGAATCCCAATATGAATTCGTAAAGCATGGTGACTCGATAGTGGCGTCGGTTTGTGATTTCACGAAGCCCTGGAAAACGTCGGCCAATATACATGCCTCGAAACGAAGATTAATTTTGCGACAGCCTATTATTTGATTGTTTCGAGAGTCACTGTTAAGAAAACGAAGATACAAACGTGGAGCTCAAAAAACCAGCGGTCTTAAGGTCGATAATCGTCAAGCGGCAGTTTTACAAACGCCATACTTCTCAATCTTTGGTTGAGGTTGTTCGGGCGAGGACCCTTCAAACGCTTGATTACTCTCGTCATTCGTTATTTTCGTCTAGAGTTTTATCTTTCGTGATAAACAGTCTGCATGAAGATCGAGCAGACTGAGCGACACATGCCCATGCCTTATCCTTCATCGTTCATCAAGATTGCTTATCTACCACTGAGCTGTGAGTTTGCAATTCGAAAGTTGTTCCTCTAACGAAGCAATGAGAAACATCTGAACTATAAGGCATCTTGCTGCGCTGTTTGTCGCTTCGTTCTCCATCAAACTGCAAACAATACGACTCGTAACTTGCAGCGGGAAATCCAGACAGTCTTTTGATTGCTCATCTATTTCTTAGACCTATAATAATGTTGAATCTCTACTAAATCAACTTTTGCTGCTCATCTGTCTACATCTGTATTCGTTCCTGCTACGTTCCTGCTTCTACGTCTGCTTATAAATACCTCGATAATGCACTCCCTCAGATATGGCATTGACACCGAAGCTCCGAAAGATCAAAATCACCGCCATCCTTATCATATCATCTTCATCTCTTTAATTTTTTCATAACTTCTCCTCAGCAAGAAAGACACTGCATTCTATAGTTGCCATTGAGAGGCTCGTTTCTGTTGCAACGTTACAATTGAGTAAATTTCAATAAGAGAGAAACTTAAGCTCGTTAACTGTTATGCTCTCCCCTCATTACGTGTTTTTTGCAGAGCGCGCAAATAAAAATGAATAAATAAATAAATAAATGAATACCCAACACCCCACAGAAACAACATGCCAGATTGCACTCTCTGTTTATCTGGGTAGAAGTTGTTCAAGGCTTCATGAAAACGAATAGCCCTTAATAGAGCTCGTGAGGCTTCCCGTGATTAAGCAAAACACGGAAAACAATTTGATAAGGCGGAAACGTGATAGAGCTTCGTTTTTTCATAATTACAATAACAGACACATTATTTACTGGATAATGGGTTTTTAAGGCCTGCAGCATCGCCTCATATGCATAGACAAGGTAGGAAATTGCAAGGGAGGAGACGATAGCTCCACCTATATTTCTCATTGTTTCACCTAATTGCATAAGTTTCACTATTTCTGCAGCAGCGCGTCTTAAGCATTATTAATGAAAATTTTTAGGCGTGGCGTTTTTGCTATAACACCGCGATTCGAAAAACGCGATTTACTTGATTATTCCAATTCGCATGTTCAAAAAAGCGCGTTTTTCGAATGTCTTCGCATTTTTATATTCAAAATTTGCGAGCATTCAAAACCATTCAAATACTAGAAAAAATTAGAGAGCACAACTATACCACAGATGTCTCCATGAAGGTTTTATCCCCGTGTGGTAAGTTCGGTCTTTATTGATGCAACTGTTGCTCTATAGGGGATCTACTAGCTCACCTCACTTCCTTTCGAAACCACTTTTTCAGAGGAACAACATGTGTGCTGAAGAGATACCAATCGGCTATAGAGTCTTCTATATTGTGATTCCGACTATAAGCATCGTTGGCAACTTTTGTATAGTCTATGTCACCATACGTTCCAGGCAAGTTGTCATTCTATCGTTCCCATAACAGAAACACTTAATGCTCACGATTATGTTCCTTTATGACTAATACGATCGAAGCATTCCCATACAATGCCAGAAGGACACGGAAAACGCAACAACTAGTGATCATAATAACGATCTTGGATTGTAATTAATTGCTTCGAAGAAGAAGTGAAGCTAAGCGCTAAGGCGAATAGGCATTTCAATAGACATTTCATTCCAAATGCTTTTTTCATTTTTTATTTAATAGATGCAAAGCAAACAAAGAAAGTCATGATATCAACATGTACTGTATTTGGTAAAACAGAGTGTCCTGCATCGATTGAGGAGCCTGGATACAAGGAGACTGTAGTAAGGAACCAAGCGTATAAGGAGACTAAAATAAAATGTCAATTCAATTGGATAGGAATTTTCGTCAATAATTTCACTATGTTACTGGTGCAGAAGTTGGCTTTGCACTCAGTATAGCTGTGACGCAATTCCGAGGGAGTGAGAAAATCAATTTTGACCAGCTTAGTCAGAAGGAAGCACCCAGGAGTCCGGTCTTAAGTCCGATCTTACCTAGACCTTCATTATGCTTCCACTCGAGCTGCTTTCATCGGAACTGTGAACTAGTCAAACCGAACCTGCAGAGGTACATGTCTCAACGTAAAAAATGAAGACACACTATATGTATATGTGTATATACATATATAAAGGAAATGTAACATGGGGAAAATTCATGGAGGGTTGCATAGGCTCCTATGTACTCTAGCCCTGTATAGCCGCATATGTCCAACATAAAATCGAAGCAGGCATTGATTCACTGAGCGTGAACAAACACAGCACACACACTGGGTATCAAATATTATTTTTAAATTATAGTAGTTCTTGCAGACACCTATTGGTTAACGCATTTTGCCAGTACCGTCTTTCACAGAACCTGCAAGGAAAGATCAAGTCAAATTCTCGCTACACCGCATCAGGCGACATTTCACCCTTGTTGCTGAAAAGTGCAAAAAATTATTTCAATCATGTTATCAATAGAAAAAGCGAAATCTACAAAAATATATATATATATATATATATATATATAATTCGCTTAATCCATAGGTCACGTTGTCAGTCACGGGGAGGGGACTAAAGCCAAGGGATGCCTTCGACACGGCGGCGTATGCTAACTGGCTATTACTTCCAGCGTGTATGCCAGCCGGGTTTTCTTTGAGCTTAACCATGGGACATTGCTGGCGAACTTGTACCATAATCTTGGCGGCGGATCACTCAAGTTTATGATATATTGGTGGGATATATTCAGCGGGCAACGCGTCAGGGTACGAAAGGGGACCAAGTGCGGAGCGCCGGGAATCAGAAGACGTGCCGCAGACGTCGTCCTCCAGAGTACGTCGGGAGTCAGAAGACCTGATAAAACGTCGCCCATCGTGCGTAGGTATGCAGAAGACGTGTCGAAGACGTCGTCTAAAGTGCGTCGGGATTCAGAACACTTGCCGTAGACGACGTTCAACGTGCGTACGGATTCAGAGTAAGGGACCCTTAAAGGAAGTCAGGGAAGAGGAGACCAGTAGAAGGGGACCAGTTAGGGGGTTCAGCAAAGGACGACTAGCGCAGGGGACCACTAAGGGAGGAGAGCAGTAAGGAGCACCAGAGTTTTTCTCAGTATTCTCTAACGTTCGTTGGGTTTCTTAAGAAGCTAGAGACGTCGTTCCACATGCGTCAAGGTGCAGAAGACATTACATAGGCCTATGTTATAAATCTACGACGCTGTTGTCGCCGACTCAGGTTTTGGGTCAGGACCCAGCAAATGTGTCACATACGCAGACATGCAGCATGCGTCAGAATAGGTTGAGATGCAGAAGACGTGCTAAATATCAAACTTTATACGGCATGCGTTGGATTTTCAGTACCTTTTACTTCTATCGTGTAACGAGCGCGCGCATGTTTAACTCTAACTCTGCTTCTCTGCCGGCTTGTGGGCAAGGTGGGGACGGGGGGAGAGTGGGAATAACAACAGGAATCGGAGTATTATTGCAATTGGACATTAAATGGTAGTGACGATCGGCCAATACTGAATGATTTTTTTGTGCTTCTGCAGATTGCAGATGCAGATTAAGCATTTCGGATTGGGACTACCACGACCTGCTTCTTGACAAGTGGAATGGGTATTTTGGAGAATAAACCGTGTTCATGAGATAGATGATGATGATGAGATAGACGTTCATGAGCTTCATATGAGCACTTTTGAAGATTCTGTCCCACCAAATCCGGCCACACTATTCTATATAGTAATACCAGTTACTACTATAATTAGAGTAAGAAGGGGTTTACATCTCTGTAGAATTTGGTCGCCTTCCAACTTAAGTCTTGTACCACCGCCCTGACGTCATCGACATCAGCGAAGCGCCTATCATGGAAGAAGAAACCAAACCATCGAAGAAAGTCCATCGAAAGAATGAGAAGGCATACAGACGGCGCAAGGTCCGGGATGTATGGTGGTTGCTCGATTTTGGTCTAGCCTAATTACAAGATTTTTCCAGCGTCTGAAGTGCCGTGAACGGTCGGCCGTTGCCGTAGTGCAGGAAACATTCGCTCGTATCGACTTCTTTCTCCATTGTTGCTGGACCTAGTCGAGTTGTTGGCAAAAGCGAATGTCGAGGATGGTTTGACAATGTGGAGCAGCTCCCGGTGCTCTAGACCACTACACAGTCACCAAACGCGCAGCAGGACCTTCTTTCGGTGGAGTTTCGGTTTCGACGTCAGAACCCCGGCTCGTTGCGTTCCAGCTATTGCTTCGGCTTCATAGCTACAGTGAAGCATCTTCTTTTCATTGCTGGTAAAGGCTCGATCTAGGTCTCCTCGATTGAACCGGAGCCAGAGCTCTCGGCAGTCGGAAGCACAGCGATTTACTTGGGTTTCCGTCAACGCATGAGATACTGATGAAGGCGATTTTGGCGACCTTGCAATCTACTGCAGCCGACGAAGGGTAGTTCACTGGGAGGAGTAGAGATTAGCGGTTACTCACAGTGTGGTTTGAGAAGAATTCGACTAGAGCGATTTGCACGAGCGCCTTTTGTTAACAGCACTTGATCTTCCTGGTTGTGCTTTGTTGCCTTTCTGGGCGGAAAGGAACTTCTGATACCACCACCAATAATTTATTTGGTTAGAAGTGAACTTGCTGGTGGCTTTCTGAATGTGCTTAACCCACGTCGCGTTGTTGCTGCCGAGCTTGAAATAATTGAAAATGAAATCACACACTTTTTCCCTCTGAGTGGTCATCGCTCTAGTGAACAAAACTTTTCAAGAAGGCAAAGAAAATTAATTATTAATAACTCAATATGATAGAGAGAAAACAGGCTTTCCAACGAAGTATAATACCTCAGCAAGTTTACTTTGAATTCCAGAAAAAACGAAAAAAAAAACAGAAATGCTGCAAATTTATGATTCAACCTAACATATATATATATATATATATATATATCATACACTATAATAACGCGTTAAGCGATGAGTCATTCTATCGAACGGCGCCGCCGCAGAAATTAGCGGGAGGAAAATCAGGGGTAAAATAAGGGGATGGGAATTACGACACGAAAATAGCGAAAAAGACCCAGACGTTTTTCACCTGCTTGGAAACTAGCCCTGGAGGTAGTCGAGGTCACTGAAAACGAATCTGAAGTTCGTTTTTGCAGTATCGATATCCGTCAATGGATACTGATCAAATTACGTGGCGCGAAAATAGCGGAACATATCTAGATGTCTTCTACGTGCCAGGGGATTCGGAAGGCATGCGGAATACGTCGCATGACGGGCCTGGAACTCAGAATACGTGCCAAAGACGTCGCTCAACGTGTTTGGCGATTCAGAGAGACGTGCCGAAAACTGTGTCCAATGTGCCTGGGGATTCAGAAGGTGTGCCGAAGACGTTGTCTGCTAAGAATGGAGTCTGTTTTGTACTCCTAGGTAAGGAGAGAGCTGTACAAGTAGAGCAGCTAGCTTGATGTGGTTGTCCTTAGCTTAGTGATACTGCAATATCGCGCGAAGCGAGCGAGCAAGTGCGAGACCCGCCGATAGGCGTGACGGGGCATATATATATATGTATTTATGTATATATATATATATATATATATATATATATAAAGGATAAAGGACGGCGTTACTCAATCCCTTTTGGGATGCGCCAGCGCATTCTACTTCTACGGGATGTCGTGGAGGCGACATGAATGCGTATTTGGCCATTTTGGCCATACAATGACTTGCGGTGGCCAGCCGATGAACAAGTCAGCGCTTTATCCTTCCCAGACACGTCTGGTACCAATTCACCGATCCCAAAGGGATGGAAGGCTTGGTTGGCCTGGGCGGAAAATCCGAACCAGGAACCTGGTATCGGGTGCACGCGACGTCGCCGCCTCCTCCGACTGCGCTACACGTGCCCATATATATATATATATATATAATGCATTACTCCCCTTGTTTTCTATTCATTCTTTCACTTTCCATTGAACGAAGAGAGGGAACTATCCGCTTGGCTATTAAATATCGTGGATTTTTAGTGAACAAAAACTTATTTTTCTTTATTTTTCAGTTCCTCGTTAATCTAGCCGCAAGAAAAGTTAAGCTTGCACCCACATTATTGAGTTTTAGTGCATTTCTTTCTATTTTAGCCGACTTCGAGGCCCCTGCAGTATACTCATAGGAGTGATGTCGGCTGCTGACGTTCTTCACATGGTTTCACAGTATATTATGATAATTTCGTACGATGTGTAAGTTCAGATTTAGCCTTTTGCAATACGTACACTTTACAACATTATGTTGTCGCACTGAGTCTTATAATCGCCTCAGTGCTTCAAAGCTTTACTTAAGAACTATAAGCTGTCAATACAACAACGAGGAGTTTTGTGCTTTACAGCTGAACAGATAAAACTTGCTCATACGTCAGTGCATTGTATGAGATTTTTGCACGCCTCTCAATTTGGTAAATGCTTTGCAGGGTGATCTTTCTACTAATAGGAATAATGGTTGTTGGAAAGTGAGCTTTACGAACTCGAGAATGAGTAGTTTCCAGCAATCTCAAAAGCAAGCCTCAACACCTGCCGCTCATCCTATGATTATTCTCACATGTATAATGGAGTTACTAAAAAGGAGATGCTAGACTTTCTGTGGATATGGTCATTCACAGAGGGTCGGAGAGACGACCATAGGAATGCCAACCAAAATTCTTATCTAACAAAGTGGATCAATTTGGTAATTGAACTATCCTACTGTTCAGCAATTTAACAAATTTCAACAGTGTCGATTGATTAAAATTCTTTTACAATGAATACTGTGAAAAATTGAAGGAGATATTCATCGAATTTTACTCTATCACGCCATCGATCAATTCATTACTTTGGGATTTGACGGTGATTAAAACAAACACGTCCCCTTGTATATCAGAATGATATTGGATGTAAGTTTTTCTATTTAATTCCTCTCGTTCCATACATACAACAACTAACGAACGTATACGTCAATACTTCTTCTTCTTCAGCGTTTGTCCCGCTTCGTAGCGGGGTCCGCTATTCTGATGTAATGACGCCACCTTTTCCGATCCAGCTCTAGATCAAGGTAGACACCAGCTACCTTCAAGTCCATATGTAACGTGTCAGCCCAGCGCTGCTTCGGACGCCCTCTAGGCCGCTTTCCTATTACCTCGAAGTTAAGGCCTATCTTGCGACGCTGTCTTCCATTCCACACAGAACGTGGCCGTAACATCGTAAGCGAGCTTTGCGCATCTTGTCGGCTATCGCCGCGACACCGAATTTCTGTCGAATGGCATCGTTTCGGATGCGGTCCATGCGCGTGACTCCAGCCGTCCAGCGCAACATATTCGTCTCCATGACGCTGAGCCGCGTTTCAACATCCTTGGTCGCTGGCCAACACTCAGCACCTACCGGCCGGACGACTGATCTGTAAATCTTCGACTTCAGGTGCTCTGGTATCTTCCTGTCGCAGAGAACGCCAGTCAACGAGCGCCACTTAGACCAAGCTGCACTCACGCGTGAATTCACTTCGACCATCAGTTTGCCGTCAGACGCGACTGCTGATCCCAGGTACTTAAAGACCGTTAACCTTGATGGACATGGACTCAGTAACGTCCGTCGTTACATACTCGGTCTTCTTCACGTTCAGTTTGAGTCCAAACCGCTCCAAGCGATCACACCAAGCTTGCACCTCTCGCTCGAGTTCACCTTTACCGTCGCTAGCGAGCATCACGTCGTCGGCATAAAGCAACGTCCAAGGGACGGGCTTCTGAAGATCTCGTGTGAAGCCATCCATGACGACAACAAGGAGGAGTGGGGAGAGCGCAGAACCCTGGTGTATCCCGAAAGAGATGGGTAACTCCATCGAGGTTCCAGCTGCAGCTTGAACTCGACTCTTTGGACAAGAGTAGAGAATTCGCACCCACTCTATGAGCTCTTCAGGAACTCCATGTTGACGCAGGTGTACCATATCACTTCACGAGGTACGCGGTCGAAAACCTTCTCCACGGTGTTCACAATGGTGAGGCTATGCTATTCCGCGTACTCAATAATACGCTTACCATCGGCGTTACGAGACCTGTATCCGGAACCACCATGACAGCTATACCCGTCTTTCGTAGCACCTTCGTGTCCATTAAGGTCACCAGCGACTATTATGACATCTTTCGACCGTACCTCTGCTGTCTTCTCATCAAGCATGTTCCAAAACTCATTCTTCGCTTGATGGGAGCAACCAGCAACCAATCTGCGGAACATACGCAGAGAAGAAATGATAGAGTCGCTACTTAGCGGCGACAACGATCTTCATCAATCGATCGCTCTACGCCTATCGAGTCACAAAATCGTTCGTAGACGATTATTCCGACGCCACTGGTGGTCCTGTGACTTCTACATGGAGGCCTTGAAGCCACGTCCTATGTCCCTTCACTTGCGGCTGGACCACCTCGTCTCCTGCACCGCACAGAGATCAAGTCTTCTACGCTCCAGTGCTTCAACCAACTCGCACGAGCGGCCCATCAACGTACCCACATTCAGCGTAGCCACGCGGGTCCTGCTTACGTTACGGGACTTTCGGACTAGCTCAGTTGCTCCGCGATGTCGTCCTCGCACCAGGGACCCTCGCATACTTTCCACACTCGCCGGGCTCTGCGAGTGCGCGTCGGCTCCCGCGGACGCCGTAGCACTACCTCGAAAAACTTGCAATGTCATGAACCATGTGATGTGACATGGGTGTTCGTAGGCCGGCCTGTCACAAGGGCCTGTCGCCTGCAATTGAATGTCCGTGTTCGGCTTAGCTTGCAGAGCGGGCAGTTTCCAGTGGCACTACGTGGAGGAACGGACATCGCCACCGAAAGTATACGTCAGTACTAGCTACAGCATATTATCATTTGTAAGGTGATGTGTAGATCCCAATTCTATAGAATTTCTGGAGCTTTAATAAAAAAAGTCAGCGAGGCACTTTTCATGTTGCTCTCCGTCGTCAAACTGTTTCCCCCGCATTGCTTTCTTCTTCCCCCTCGTTCAACAACGAAGGAAACCGATGGTAGTCGGTTGGAGAGCCAGGTCCGCTGAATGCGGTTTGTGGTCCAGGACATATGTCGTCTTAACCTTAGGGTTTTCTGACTCTCTTTCGCTACGTGTGGACGCGCATGTCGTGAAGCAAGAAGTTCTTTTCCTGTTTCCACGAAGTGCCGCTTCAGCGGACATCGCTAGTGACAGCAGTAGGAGGCAGCTCCCAGTGAATGACGTAGACCGGGTTAACGTAGACCACCCACTTTTCGTTGCCAGTGACCAGGCTCTCGAGCCAATAAAAAATCCGCCGTAACGCCAAGAAGTTCATTCACACATCCTGGCGCACCTGTAGCTGGGTGGCCATTAACATCATGTGGTGTCCATGTCTATAAGTCTTCCCAATACCAAGCAGGAGTTGAACTATAGTGGTATGACTGCACTCGAATTCCTCTGTCGATCCACGGGTGCAAATTTGAAAAAATTGCCAGATATAATCATTACTTACCATTAGATGCAAAAAAGATTACAAATGACAAAAGGATAATTCACGTTGTACTCCTTCATAGGTAGTTGCTTGAAACACAAAATCGCTACTGGCGCCTCCTCCTCGACAATTTTGTAGGAACACGCGTGACTGACAGTGATAACAACTCAGTTCCAAAAATCTTTGTGTAAAGCTTTCAATTATCCATTGTCCCACAAAGATGTGATTTTTCCCGTTTTAAATGCTTGTGTTTATTATAATAGAGAAGATGTCTTTGAGCTGCTTTCTAAATGACATAGTTATATGCTGCTAACTCCTAATTATTCCAATCCTTTGCTTTACTATACCTTTTTAATATATCATGTAAAAGGGCCGAGGCACCTGTAGAAATCCTCATTCGTCCTCGATCTCGTTTGTCCCCCCCCCCCCCATCGTAAAAGATCACTTTATCATAGAACCTAAAACTTTAGCGTTACTTCCCTATTTTCTAGAGCTTTCGAAAAACCGCTTAAAAAGCTCCCATGACTCACTTCAAAAACGTGACATTGTTCCAAAAATTATTCAATCAATGACTGGACTAAAGCCATTGCCATTGCACTGAGAGTTCCAGTTACAAGATCGAAGACACGTCGATTTCCCATACCGGTCGTGTCTTTAACATAAAAATCTGATTTCGTCTCGTAGAACCTTGGGAGTTTCGCTTTTGTCTGCATTCAAAACCCATTCATTTGCTTGTGGTTATTTTAAATCCCTGATGGAGTCTTACAATCATAGTTTACATACTTTATCCACATTTGGTGTGATACGTTGCATTTGATGTGTAGTCTGGCACCACACTTTGGGCTAACTGAACTGAGCCAGCCACCAAAAAACACGGACTTTCTGTCTGGCACTATGTCACTACATTATGTCACTGGCCCTTTTCTTGTCCTGTTACTCGCAATTTCCTTTCCTCAATCCTCTACTTGAAACCGAAACTGTCCTTTGATGGTGAGTCATCCTTCTTCATGCTATTCACGTCGGTAATCGAATAATTGCGAAAGCCATTTAGCTCTTGCCTTGGCTCCCTCTAACTTTTTAACTTTCATGGGTTACTCTAGCCACGGGGGCGGCAGTGATACTCAATCTGATGCGTGCGGTCGCGCGCTCGTGCTGGCCCGGGGCCCGGGCGGAGTCCTCGTTGCTTCGCTGGCGGAGAGGACGAGTTCTGCGCGACAGGGTGGGCGCGAGAATACGAACGCCCTGTTGGGCTCTACGTCAAAGGGGTTGAGAGGGAAACTGGTGAAGCCAAATAATGAGGATGATCGAAAAACGACTGAGTATAATGTTACTGATAAGGTCTTTACAGCATGGTTGGATGAGCGAAACTTTGTATTTGGAGTTAAATATTCATATTAAAAGTGAGAAGTGATCCATTATTGATGTGTTTGCTTCCGTTGCCTACAACGGCTGCACGTCCAGCAAAGTGTGTTGTGTGTTCAGAGCGGAATACATTATGTAAAGGATTGACGAAGCTATCAAAATTGGATTTGATCTTTTGTGGAGGTCTCAAGCTTTCTGTGAATTCATGATTATCTTTTATCTTCCACCCCTCCTTTCTTCTCAATAGGTTCAAAGACCTAGAGTGCATGAAATATCCACCCAACGCTACTTATCTGCGCTGGGCCCAGCAAAACGCCTTACGATTTAACGACACCTAAGGCCTATGGCATACCACCGGCGACGAGGCCGGGGACGAGAGGAGCGGAGCGACGAGAGAGCGCTGAAGTTCAGCGACGAGAGCAGCGGCGGCGTTGGGCGGGGGGGGGGGGGGCGGGAGTTGGCGTTAGAGCGCGGTTAGTGACGCTTGCGTGCGTGCATGCGTTGGGCAAAGGGTTGGGGCCGTGCAAAGCGCAGTGACGACCGGTCGCTGGCGGTATGCCTCCTCTCCAACGACACGCAGTGCCGACGTGGCAGCGACAACCGGCAAGCGCGCGCTCTCTCCCCATTGTTTCTGACAGGTCCCAACACGAATAGTCGATTACTTGTCCGTAGGCAGTGCCGTCGCCGGACTCGTCGCTGGTGGTATGCCATAGGCCTAATAGTCAACTGGCACGATTACGAGTATAAATATTGGAATAGTCTCTATTATAGGTAGACAATGTAGTGGAGGAAGAACTAAACAAAAACTATATCCACGAATGCTTGACCATCTGCGGGCGAAACATTTTGAGCGTCACGTGCTCTCTTGGAACATCCTATTTTCTCTATAATTGGATTATCAGCAGTATTTAACAAGTTTAGGTCATCTGTTGGTCATGCTTAGTTTAAACCCGTAAGTGAACTTCATTGGCGCAGTCTGGATATCACACCAGTTCTGATCACTCATTTGGGAAATTTTCCTAATTCTTCATTGTGTAGGGTCAGCTGTAAAAGCCGTCTCAATACTGTGTCCAATTTCACAGCTTTCCTTCTCCTGCGCAAGCCGAAACGGCTCGTACAACGGGTTGACGTGGCTCCGCCCAGCAGCACGCTGAGCGTACCGGGCAACTCGTACGCGTTCCTCCAAGGGCTAGAGGTGGCCCTGGCTGCAGCGCCGCACCGCGACTCACGCATGGCCTCGAGTGACTATCGTTGTTGGCAGCCCTCTCGGCACGTCTGGTTACCGCAATAAAAAAGATATCGCTCAACAGTTGCACTACCTTGCATGAGTGAACTAGTGTAATAGATGTGAGGAGAGGAACCGAAATAAGACAACCTCAAACATAAAATCATTCACTGATCTCTACTATCGTGAGAAACAGCAGCTTACCGTAATATGCAAATCTCCTTAAAACAAGGTTAATTTTGTTACCTTTTAGTTTACAAAGGAAATTAATCAGCTGAGTATTTCAGAATTAATGAGCACGAAATGTCGCAGAACATCTGCGTCTACCTTCAATTAGCACCTCTGTTTGGCATGCTTGTGTCGGCGATGTTACTGCTTAGCATAGCAATTGACCGACTTATATCACTGCGAAAAAATTAGTACGTTTTTGTAGACCTTGACATAAATGTGCATAGTCAGGAATGGAAACAAAGACAAAGCAGCCCCATCTGTAATCGCAGGAGAGGGGAGCACAGCTTGCCGCCGGCAGCGAGAAATGCGGCATCACGTCATCACACCTTAACTTAAAGCCTCCGTACACTTGCGGCAAAGCAGCGGCTTTATCCTTAACCATATGGCAGGAACGGTGAGTTTGCCACCAGAGGCGAACGGCGGCTAGCGGTGCCATGCTGCAGCCCAACACTATTGCGACAAGATTTGGGCGGCGGCGGCAATAAGGAATCACACCATTGTTGCCGCTGCCGCACAGTTCTGCCTGTCTGCGCTCTAGCTAACCGCGTCTGGGATGGGCTAGAGCGCAAAAAGAAGGCGGAAAAGCGAATAGCAGCAGTAGCTCCCAACTAGAAAGAGTACAGTGCCTCCACCGCTTGCCGCCAGCAAAACTTGAGTGTGTGGGCGGCGCGCTTCACGAATTTCGCCCCGTCGCTTGTCGCAATGCGAGCGAGGACCTTCAGACGTATTTTTTACTGATGTATTATATATGCGTTACGAATCGGCAGTGATGTAAATGCCGCTGCGGGAGAAATTCACACCATTGTTGCCGCAGACGCCCTTTGCCGCCGGCCGAGATCTCTGCAGTCTAAGCCGAAATGATAGAAATGGTAGGCTGTAACCAGCAGGAGCAGTAGGTTACGACCGAAATGAAATAGCGACAGTAGATCCCGACAGGAAAAAGTGTGCCGCTTCGCTGCTTTGACTTTTAGCCGCATGCCTCCCTCAAGAATGAATTGTGAAGAAGCACGGCAAATGTGGAGGAAGGATAGCGCCGCCACGCTTCCCTATTTCATTTCAGGGCTTTACTCGATTTTGACGCCCGTCACATGCCGCTTTGTCGCAAAAGCGTGCGGAGGCCTTAAAATTCATAAAGGCTACCTCGGTGTCTGTCACAATAGTGAGGGCTGTTAGAATTATAAAAGGTCTGCCCTAATTTAAAAGCAGATTTTTACCATGAATTCCATGTAGCCACACTGAAAACTCTTTTACACTTTGCAATAAACTGTTGTGTGCTCAAACCCTAACGTCCCTTCCGTTTCGGAAAAGGTTTTGTGGGGGGGGGGGAGGGCAAAATCGTAGTGGAATGGTGAAAAGAATGTGGCTGGTCAAGAGAGATACTTCATACTTGAATGCGGAATATAACCGCATTCTTCACCATTGTAACCAACAATTTCAGCAAGCTAATAGTAGAGTTCTACAAAAATTTCTACCTGCTCGCGCATTTTGCTCCGGCTATCTCCTTTGCAGTGCTTACCTCAATATGGGTTATAATAAATAGTTCTAAGGAAGAGTAAGTGAAGTTGTTCAATTTTAGTAGTATAATAGTGTCATTCAGCTTAATTTCTTCAGACTCGTCGTCTGCTCCATCACCGCACCATTACGCGGGCTCGACTATGACATAGTTATGAATTGGTTCATCACACTAGATATCTCAGTTATCATCTGCTACCTGACATTTATGTGCGCTCTAAGGAAGGTCGGCATCAGTGAGTCTTTCTGCTCTGTCTGGACGTGAACTAGCACTGCTTTTAAGATTGCGATGCTCGCCGTCCAATGAGGTCTGCATTTTTCTTAGCCACACCCTTATTAGGAATTGATCGCGCAGATTTTGCAGAGTCGAATTAGGGAGGGACCACTTCGTTTTCAGCACAGGCTGTTTATATATCTTTTCCACGTCCAATATTATATTAGGTTATTGCATATAAAGCGGCCAATTTTCCTTAACGACGACGAACTCAAAGCCACGGTGAAAGGGCACCCGCGTTAAACTGTGAGAAAGACAGCACAGCATTTCGGCGTTGACGGCGGCTCTATCAGTCACCTCTTAAATCGGATCGAAAATGTAAAGAAATTGTATAAATGGATCCACACGAACTGACCTCCGGGCAGATGCTGAAGCGCCACGACACTTGCGTTTCGTTAACGCTTGGGCAGGATCGTGACATGCGAAGCAAAATGTATCTTTTATATCAATCGTCTACGCTCTGCACAATAGACAGACAAAAATAAGAGTCCCAATGAGATGCCGAAACCAAGTCTCCATCCAAAGGAGGCCGTGGTGACCGTATGGTGGACATTGGTTGGTATCGTCCATTAGAAGTTCTTGAAGACTGGAGAGATTACCACAGCGGAGAAGTACTGTGCCGAAGTTGAAGGGACGCGGCAGAAGCTGAAAAACAACCGGCTTTGGTCAATCAAAAAGGCCCAATCCCACTGGATGACAACGCTCGTCCGCTCGTTTCAAAAATTGTTGTCTAAAAATTGGGTGAATCGGAATACGAAACTCTGCCACATCCAGCATATTCAACAGATCTGTCCCCTACCGAATATCATTTTTTTCATGCATTTAGATCGTTATGTGAAGGATAAAAAATTCAGCAACCAAGATAATGTCGAAAATGACTTCCTATGTTTTATTCATTCTCGTAGTTCCAATTTTTGCAAAGATGGAACACCCAAGCTTTGTTGCATTGGCAAAGCGTGCTCATTGTAATGTTTTGTGCTTGTTTATATCAATAAAATTACTTCCAGCAAAGTTATGATCTGTCAAAATTTTCAGTCAAAATCGGCCATTTTATGTGCAGCGACCTAATCCTTGTCAAATAAAGGCTGGATCCCCATAAAATCAAATCGGGCACCTTTATAATCAAACGACACTTTTCAAACAAAATTGCACATTCTCCAAGTAAAATTGGACACTTTTCTAAGCTTTTTTCTAAGTCTGATATCAAACTGAACATCTTCTAAATGAAAGCGACCTTTCACACTAAACATTATTCGAATCATCAACACGGTTAGAATAATTCTCGCCCTAGGAATATTTTGCAGAACCTTCTTTGATGTTCTTAGTTCACCCCATAAAGTGAACACACTGTTGGAAGTTTTACGTTTTTTTAGGTGAACTAGTATTTTAAAACTTATTTTAGAGAATGGAAAGGTAGCAATTTTTAGCAGCATGTCAAAAAACAGATGGCGCCATGCTCTGCGCTCTTATTTATTTGGCAGCGTAAATGCTATGTACATTCCTGAAAAAGGATGCATATGTATATGTATGTTTTGTATAACAGTTCTTGTACTGTATGCATCCATGTTTATAAACGGAAACAGATTTTCGCTCACATTCAAATAAAAATCGCAACGATCTAGACGATTGCGCAATCTCTTCTTTTAATGCGTACGCGTTTTTTATACTCTACATTCCTGCGCTTGAAAACAAAATTTTATTAATTATTTTTTAAAAAAGAAATTTTTGGAAAATTCTAAAGCGCATGTCTACTTATTGGGGCAAACGAGCTTAAAAGTACTCAAGAAATTCATCCTAAATTTGCGCTAAACATCAAGTTATTCTAACCGTGTTGGAGGATTTCTAGGTAAATCTGAAAGACTCTCGTTCTAATTTGGAAGATGTTTGGTTTGATTTTAAAGGTATTTAGTTTGCGAAGAGCAGTGCTTAATGTAATTTTAAAAAATGTCCAAGTTGATTTGGATAGTGTCCAGTTTGAAGCAAAAATTGTATAAAATAGCCGAGAATAAACGAGTTGTCATAGCGACTGCAAAAGGACTTATTCTTCCATATAATAATCAAACAAAGTACGCTCCAATTTCAATTTCAGGCAACGACAATATGAGGCACATATACCGTTCGCTAATTGTGATTAGCTTTACGGTTGTATTTGGTTGTCTGACTTCGTCTCTTCTGCCCTCCATAGTGGAGATTCTTGATATGGAGCTCCCAAGATTGTCCGTCAACCTGATCTCAGCTGTTTTCGAAAACACCTGCCTTGCCACGACATTTTTCGTCTACTACGTGATGAGGTCATTTGAAAACTTTTTATTAAAATTTATTAATATAGGAAGAAATGCCCAATGTAGGGAAGGCTAAAGAGTTTGAAAAAAATAACCCTCACTCAGTAGAAACACCGGCAAAAACATATTAACGCAGATGAACATAGAAAAAGAAAAATGAACATACAACAAAAAGAAAGAAATGGCAAGGAGAGTTGAAAACGGACAACAATGTTAATCAACTGGGCGTTGAACAGGATGGGTTCATCAGGTTTTATGACTAGCTGTCTGCCCTGGGGAGCAGACATCACTCCAGCCCCGCGTGAACGCCGAACGCCTATCGGGCATTTCACCTTGAAATTATGAGGGCGATAGTGCTGCAGTACACTAGAGAGCACAAGAAGCAAGCAAAGTGGGGGGAAGTTGTTTATTAATGTACACGTGCGAATTCCAAGTAAATCCTTTTGGGAATTACCCCTTGTATGTCCCCCACTTTAACTGAATAAAGCCATTGGAGCTTGACTTTCTTCATTTTCAGCTCCGGTTCCTACTCTCATTCACCTTTGCTGTTTGAGTACATTCGATTTCCAAATCAACTTAGCGAGTTTTCGAGTATCATGGCTTTAGCGTCTATTAGGGGGGGGGGGGCAAAAGTAATGAGACAAAATGAAAAAAATCTTTATCTCTTTATAACTCAATTACAACTCAACGGTGCTGAGGAATGTATTTGCCATTAAGGGCAAGGACCTTGCTGCCATCGCTCAGCCAACTTCCTGATCCCATCCTTCCAGAACTGCTTGGGCCTGGTGTTGATAAACTGCTCGATATGGTTGTCAAGGACTGCTTGGGTTCTTGTGTCCCTTCCGACTAGGAAGTCTTGTCGGCTCAAGTAGTAGTGGTAGTTGCATGGAGAGATGTCCAGCGAATACGGTGGGTGAGGCATGTGAACGTAGCCCAGCTGGCCAATCTTATCCGTGCTTACTTGTTCCCGATGGGGTGCGGCGTCGTCGAAGAGGAGAAACTTCTTGAAGCGCTGCGAATGAATAAGAGCGAGTCGGCGGCCCATCTCCCCTATTTCGTTCACCATGGCCTTGGATTTCATCGTAGTGCTCTTGGGAAACAGCTTCCAGTAAACCGATCCATGGGCGCAGACCCAAAAGCTCCAAAGGTGCCTCTCGCCGTGAACATCTCGCCGAACGAAGGTCGGTAACAGGTCACCAGGCCTCACCAAGACTCGCTGCTTGGCAGGGTTAAGGTAGAAGACGTACTTCTCATCTTGCGTGAATATTGAGCGCAGGCTACTCGGGGTTGGGAATTGGGCGAGATTTGCGCGACACAGGTCGACTTGTCAGACTGGGGCTTCGGCATGAGACAGGCTGGGGTTTTTGGCATACTTCTGGAAAGGGCAGAAGTGGTAACTTCTCAGATGGGCTTCAGTAAGTAGCATACAAACATACAAATACAACAAGCACGAAACCAGACTCCAGCCACGAGATATATGGACACGGCCTGGGGTGTCTCATTACTTTTGCCCCCCCCCCCCCCCTAATATTTATAAGAACGACCATAGGTCCAGCTGCCTTTTTCTAGCGTCGTACTTCCCCATTTCATCAACAAAATTGAATCCTAGAAGCCTACTCTACAGTTTCTTCAACAAATCGATCCAGGAAAACACAGGACAGACGGAGTGATAATGTTTAGAATACTGTAATAGAAAAAAGAGCAAATGAAGATTTAGGGAGTAGTCCATGAAGTCAATGTCAGTTACCTTTCTTCAAAATTATCCCGTTATCTTATTTGAAGAATTGATATCCCTATATTCGGTATGTGTGTTAGGAGGAAATGATACTAATTGCAATCGAAGTGGCTAAAAAATTAATTTTAACCCCCGTTTTCCTAGTTTGGTTTGCGTCGGTCAGCAATCCTACGAATCCTTGCGCCGAAGCGTCACAACGTATGGTGATTTCGTGCTCCGCTGCGAGTCGGGCGTTGCGTAGTCCATTTCACCCATGACGCGAGCACACGTCCGCGTTTCACCGCTGCAATGTCGCATACGACTAGCGCGCGAAGTTGCGTTGGAGTAATGTCATGGAGCCATCTGCCCTATATTATACTCGATTGACCTCAGGTTTTTTTTGGAGCTTCTTCTCCCCATTGTAGTGAAGTACTCGTTAGATACATGCTCCACAACCTAAGAGAAAAACCGATGTTTTGTCCTCAAGTGCTTTTGCACAGGATTCTTGACTAGCTCTTCTTTGCGATTAACACCTGTATCAGCAATTGCTGTTTACCGACCCACATGTGATACTACATGAAAAAGCGGTGTTTACACAAAATCGTTGAAAGATGAGACCATAACGAGAATACGAGCTTTATACTCGCACCTTGCCTAGCAAATTATCTCCTTTAGCAATTGGAGGGGCACATGCTGTTGCCAGGAATTAAAAACATGAAACTCAAAGAGTTTCTTGTGCTGCAATGCAAAATCGGTGCTTCAGATGGTAAAGCAAACCGCTTGGACTTGGACCTCGCACAGGGACGTCGCTTTACTCATAGAACATAACTCCAGAATATATAACAAACCCCTATATTTCTTTCGATATCACCATGACTTCCGTAACGATGTACAACTAGTTCTGTTTCAGCAGGGAGTATCGCCAAGTCTTCGACGAATACCTTTTCATTGGACGCTTGAAGAAGGCTCTTCGTGTTGGAACCAAAGTTTCCGCTCGTACCATAGATGTTGTTACAATACATAGATAACTTACATAGTGATTACGCTGTGCTGTCAACAAATAAAGACAGGTTCGGGTTGTTATCTATCAAAAAGATGAAAAGATAAGGTTCAAATGATTTGTTAATAATTGTACTCCTTCATCTTGGCCATGAATCAAAATGCGGATAAAGAGCTTTCTAATAGACGATGGTCAAGCTTGTAGATGTGACATCTGGCTGTGACATTATGACATCTAGTTGTAGCTTTGCATCGAAACAATTTTGAAATGCGTGCGAAATATTTATGTTAGAAAGTGCGAATTATGTTAGAAATCGCCTTCAGAAAGACGCGGAAGTTATAGGCTTTGAGCACTGTTCATTTATCATCTGGTAGAGTTTTCGTTGTAAGTTTTGTAAAAAAGTTTGATACAGTAAGATTATTTATTATTATTATTATTTATTACATGGGTCAAATCCATGTGAAGAACAATGTAATTAGAAACGGTATAGAACGACATCCACATCAAATTGGCTAACGATCCAGATCAAAGTGTTATAGAATGATTAGAAAGTACATACGACAACAAATGCCCAGAGAAAGAAGAATGGAAGGGAGAACAGATCAAGAGGGGCTTTGCCACAAGATCTCATTATGTCCTAGAATTATTCATGAACTGACTTGCATTCGTAATAAATGGCTTCAGCTTGTACGGAATAACTGAGTTTTTGGAAAGTTTTATATAATCCGAACCTGCTCTATTAACGAAAAAATTATGTCGAGTAGAAGATTTTGCAGTACTTAGTGAAAGCTTCTCTCCTCCACCTCGGGTTCTAGATGGTGTCACTATGAAGAAGTCACGCTTATCAAGTCCACAGAAACCATGGAGAATTTTATGAACCATTACGAGGTCGTATATTCTTCGTCTGGATGAAAGTGTCTGTAGTCCGAGTTGTTTGTTTCTTACTTCACTGCTGGGAATAGCATGGTAATCAAAGCCACATTTCCTGATAAAGAGTTTTCTAGTGAAGCTATTTTGGACTTTTTCAAGTCTAAGTATATTCTTCTTCTTAACTGGGTAAAAAATTGTTGTTCCATATTCAAGTATCGGCCTAACGTAAGTCTTATAGGCTTTGACGAGGACAGAGGGGTTTTTCGTGGAAAGACTTCTAAAGAGATTGTGTACTACAGTCACTGCTTTGTTTGCAATTTGTTCACAATGCGCATCCAAAGTCAAATTTGCGTCGAGGAGAAATCCAAGATCTGTCGTTTGATCAGTGCTGGTAATCACATTTTCACCTAACTTGTATGTGTAGCGAGGATTTGCCCTTCCTAAATGGAGCACCTTAGTTTTTTCTTTTGACAAAGGGAGCCGCCACTCGTGGGACCAGCGATCAACAGCATCTATGGCTCGCTGCAGAAGGTTTTGATCATGGATTGGTGAGCTATGGTAAATTTTCAAATCATCAGCAAAAGCTATGCAAGATGGACTCAATGTTCACCGTAAGAGCTGAACTATGCCTTAAGTACAATGCTTAAATTACGCTGGAAGTCTAAATGGAAATCTAAACAATATATCCCGGACAAAACTAAGGTTACCTCCATGATCAACAATTTCATTTTGCCTGTTACTGATGAGGTTATCAATAAAACTTGCTCTACATTATACTATGTAACAGAAGTTCTGTCCTCAAGATCAGAAATAGGAAGACAGACTTCATTCCAGCAGAACTTATGTACATAAAGAAATGCTACACAAATTCAACATCGGGTTCAGATTTGCAGAAGTACAGACCACTCATCAACATTGATTTTGTTAGCATTCGTCCAATCTGCAGTCCTTTGTGATGCTAACTACCGAAAACGCGCCTTTTACAGAACTAGGATAATTATAGTGCACGAACCTCATCACTACCTACACAAAGGATCTCCACACGGGACTGACATACAATTCGAACAAGACAAGACACAAATTAGAAACATATTGGAAACTCTGCACCACGGACTTTGACCTATTGGGGACCAACATCTTTTTCACATTGATTATGTGTTCACATTCGCACAAATAAGAAGCATTAACTAACAAATAAGGTCAGAACGACGACGGTTTCTTAGAAACATAGACCTCCAAAGCTATAGCATTTCTTTCTTAGACGAACACTTTTAGTGACATGATCGTATTGCTCATAACAAGCAACAAGTAAAATATCATATTTATCCACGTCGACGGTATAGAGTACATTCAAGCCTCGGTTTCAGATCTGTCACTACGATTTCAGTGAAGCAGAATGTAATTATTTAATTATTACCGTCACCGCCTGACTGCATTTGTCCAACCTTTACCCTTGCTAGGGAGATCTTTGGCCGCGGCCTTTTAATCGCTGGAATTCCTGCATACTTTTTTTGCACCGTTATATTTTTGACAACGTACACAAAATCGAGCTGTTTTTCCAAAAGCCTCACACAGATTTATGCTGTAACTGTTGACAGTTTCATGACAGCGGACTCATCAAGATGGAGTAGTGTTGCATCACAAAGAATTCCAAATTTTAAGCATTTTTAGCTGCACTAACACGCTGGCAAAGGTAATGAAACCTTATACAGATAGCAATATTAGGTATAATAGCGACAAGAAAAGAACGTATTACTGTATAAGATTTAGTAGGACCTTGGACCTCGTTGCACCTCATTGTAGTTGGTAGCGGGTAGAACCTTCAGTTCGCATCAGTTTTAGTTAGCCAGCAAAAGTTTTTACTTACCCGAGCTCATTCATGAACCAAAAACAAATCATTTATCCAAGCGGCTTAATACTGTTATGTAATCGTCAATGGTCTCGATCCAGCGGAGGAGCGGGTGGCCGCTCTCATGTTCCTTCTTCGACCCGATTCGTGACAACAGTGTTTCCTTTAACGTCGGAAGCAGTCGTAAATCCGACCTCTTTCCTAAGTTGGCCGATATTGAGATACCTGTCGAATTCCTGTCGATATTCGTCGCTGAAATGGTAGAGGATTATTGAAAAGTTAGCTATGCGTACCCTGTACAGTGGAAATCTTAGGGTCCGTTTAACTGGTGCCAAGCTTATCACCTTAGGGAGACCAGCATAACCATCAACCCTTATCCACAAAAGATGTGCAGATCACCATTAATCATCAACGAGCAAAGAAATGAAATGAAAGAAATGACATGAAATGTTGATATCTTTGGGTTCCCTTATCCCAACAACTACCCTTTCTGAGCCAAAGTTCAAGATGTTTTAAAATCAACTAACGAGGAAGGTCAAAGAGGAGACCGTAGAGTCTCATGAAGCGACGCAGCAAGATTGTGCAAACTACCTCCTCCACGTGATGGTGAACATGATAGCAACAGTTGCAGGGCGAAGATTCAACAGTAGATTCGTACTTTCACTTGCTCGTTGTGATATTTTGGATAATTATTTTGTATTGTTTATCCTACCTTGTTCTATCGCTTAGATTGCTTATTTGTACTTGCATCGCATTACTACTGGAGTACTTGATTTGCTTAACTTGCTAGTTGTTTCTAATTTTCGTTCGATAGCCTCTTTTGACATGCTGGAAATTTTTGGGAAGAATTAAATACTGAAACGTACAACTTGCAAAGAAGACGTAAAATTTGACTCGAAAGTCGTTGAATTTGATTTTAAAGACCTTGAATTTGCTTTGAAAAAGTTGAATTTGCTTTGAGAAACGTTGAGTTTCAGTTGAAAATGTATATAAGTAAATAGGCCGTCTCGATAATGCTAAAGTTCCACGAAATTTAATGAAAATTTATCATTCTGCTGGACAGTTTATTTTATTTTTCGCTGTTGACTTTTTAAGGAGATCGCAGGTCTTACATATGTTAAATGTTTCCTAGAACTATATAAAAGGCTATCGTTTTTATTTAAAAATCGTTAGCGTGTGAATGTGCTTACTAGTGTTCCTAGCTGAATCATAGCGCAGAAGTGAGCAGATCAAATGTAATGTCTTCAAACGTCTTTGAGTTCTCCGAGAGTTTGCTGCTATAAAAGTTTACCGTCTCTTACCTTACAGTGTAGTAGACGAAGAAATTTGTGGCGCACGCAAAATTCACAAAGACGCCAGACAGCAGGTTAACGTAAAGTCGCTCGATCTTCAGCTGCAGTGCTTCGCCGACGAGCCCGATCAGCATCGTGCTGAACCATCCGAAGACCACCGTTAGACTGATCACAATTAGCGATCGGTAGATATGCCTCATCCTATTTTCACCTTAAAACATAACGAAATGACGTATACCGTTACACTGGTAGAAAACAAAGCAGGGTAAAAGTAGAGAAATGTAAAGCTTTCTTTATCATTGCAAAATGGACGTGATATGACTTGCAATACGATGTAACATGTGGTTTTTCCTACAAACAATTTTGAGTCAATGGCGAAATGAGGTGAAGGAGGACCGGCAAAATTAGTAGAACTAGAGATTAACAATTAGTGATGTTTGAAGAAACAATGCCTTAGGTAACCCATTACTGTTACGAACACCATTTTGTAAGCTCTCTTATCTCACATCACATGTAAAAACGTTCGTTGCCACACCACTGAAGATTGGATGGTTGCAAATTCTCTAGGAGTACGCATACATGAGTTCTTCGGGTACTATTGGGCAAATCGAGGGTGAAAGTATAACTTTGCACCGGGGTGTAATTCTATTGATTGTTAATGGAAATGCTCAACAAAATTGGTTTAATTATCCAAGTTTGAGGTACTTTTCGATGTGACTCGATTCACGTTGGCCAGGCAAATCCCGGAGATCTCTCTCTTGAGCGTTTTCCATTAACTTCATTAGTGTTTCTTCTTAGTTGTAATAGTTTAGTGCTGTGGACGTTTACTGTTGTGCCTGTTCATTGTTGTTTTACTATACATTCATTAGCACGTTAGCATGCATCTATAAAAATAAATAAAATATAAAAATAAAAATAAAATAAAAACTAATAAATGATTATAAATGATAAACCCACTCAGTCGAACTTTTTTTACGAAGCACATAAACAATGCATAACACACAATGATCAGAATACTGATGACAATAGTGGAGTTTAGAAAGAACTGATACATTGCACCTCGCATCGGTGCCGTTACAGCACATACTACGTCTCTGAAAAACGATCTGCTCATATCAAGTCCTGTAAGACTACTGATACACCGAATAGGTTCATGAAGGCATTTATGCCAGTGTTTCGAATCAGAACGCGTGTCGGCTACCTCTACTCTGTCCCTTCTGGAAACTATAGGGCAAATCGAAATTTACCGCCGTCACGACATATGGTTATACTTGGAAAACTATATCAATTTTTAGCTCATTTTAGCTTCTTGTAGCAAAACGGACAACGACGTTAAACAAACAGCTTCTCTGAAGGAAAACCATGGTGAAGGACGATTTTCCAGTTTCTGCAAAACCTCACCGTCGAATTGTAATAAAGTAATATTATAGTTTCTGGCGTTTTCTTTTATTAGATTGTTCATGAAGTTTCACGACACTTTGAAATTTTTTCAAATTTATACCTACCTTATTTTTTGCTACATTTCACAACTGACGAATATATTTACCATAATTGTTTACAAAATAATGCCACTTATCAGGCAATTTGTGGATTATCGCGACTTTCTCGCGATTTCGTAGAATGTTGTGAGGAATTTGCGCTTAGAGCTTTATCAGATTGGGAACTATGCAAACAAAAAACTCCTTATAAAAGGGTCATATGGGAAAATTCACATGGCGCTCTTCTCATGTTGCTTTTATTTTTATTTCTTCATTTTTTAACGTCTTGTAGATGTTTTTTAGTCGATCTAATGCGCATTGTGTTTGTATTCTATATGTTTGGTTTAATTACCCCAGTTTGAGGTAAACGGTGTCGAACAACTGGTGTATGTGTGTACCAACGGACTTATTCTGAACCACCGACTTTCTCGTGCAAATGGTTGGATTACATGGAAACAGATTATAACTGTTTGGACCGGATTCGGTGAATACGGTGGTGGGTGGGCTGTAACATAACATCCGAAACAGTTCTCCTGCAACGAGTTTGTGAGTCTCTTCTGCAACGTGTGGACGTTCATTGGGAAGAAGGTCTTGCCTTATTTCCCATGAAGAGCTGCGTTGACTCAATCCAATTGGCCGCAGTAAACATCGCTAGCGTCTTAGTGTTGGCAGGTAGCAGCTCTCCGTGAATGATCTCTCTGCGGTTCCACCGGACACTGAGCACCACCATCTTTGAGAGTACCGCTTTTGACATACCAAATTAAGGGTTAATTTTCCGCTGATGATGGCATACGATAAGTGGTGAGGGATAAAGGAAGGAAGGAGAGAGCAAACGTGCCTTTTGATAGGCTGCTGGCGAGACCCGAGACCTCCAGGACAGGCGACGTAGACGAGACTCCTGTAGCACGGCGTCGCTTATCAGCATGTCGTCAGCGAGGGTGTGGATTGGATACAACCCGACTGGATCGTAGCGACTGAGCCGCTGATGCTCTTACGTGACGCAAACGTAGACTATGTACTTTTCGCCGCCAGTGACCGAGCTCTCAAGCCAAAAAAAAATCTCGACGGATGTTAAGAAGCTCATGTATGCATTCCTGCGCAACCGCAACTGGTGGCCACTAAGTTCATGCAGCATCAATGTGTCATTTCACCGCGTATTCCCAAGGCTGCGCGTACGGCCAGCTATGGTGGTGCGAAGGCACTCGAGTTTCTCTGCCAGCTCACGGTGCTGCGCTCGCTGTGGATTCTCTTGAACCAGCTCCGGAAGGCGTTCCTCATCCACCGCAACTGGTCTGTTGCTGAGGTCAAAGTCATCGCCTTCGAACTTCTTGAACTGAACTTCTGCTGTTTCATAAGACACAGTAGAGGGGCCACAAATGTTCCGGACCAACCCATACGGGAGAGGGCAATCGCAATGTGCCAATTGCGCGTGTCATCCCATTTCACAGAATCATGGTCTCTGAGTTAAAATGATGGCGCTCGTGTCATGGGAGAGTAGTTGAAACTCCCTTACAAACTTAAGGTGAGGAATAAAGATGCGGTTCGTTATGTGCCCCCCCCCCCTCCGATTAGGATAGATCCAGTGTTCCTTCCCACCTCGCTTGCGTTGGCATGCATCCTGCATTTGTAGAGTAGGAGCACTTGAACTTACGTCAAGTAATGAGGATGCATTTGTCAGCCATATTCATGACGCAATATTACGACCATTGTAGTATATGTACAATGGCGTCCAAAAGTTTGGGAGCGCTTGCATTTTTTCGTAAGGGCTCGACGTCTTTACAAAGTCCAAACAGAGGGAAATTGGAATATGTGGTAGCAAATTAGATAGCAATAACGATCCTTCGATCTACGTTCGTTATTGTCGATTCTTTGCAAGTACAAGGTTAGTCGTGCGCAACGGTCAAAAGTGAGCTGCTAAAGCATCGAATTTATTTGTCTATAGATTCCCCTATGAAGGCAGTATAGTAGTGTTTTGACATAGTGTGGTTTTTAGCAAATTCCCTGTAAGGCCGAGAGGAAAGAGTATCTCTGCTGAAGTACGAGAAGCCGTTTTTCGACTCGTCCAGAAGAAAGGCACCTATCGACAAGTAGGACTACTTTTCGTAAGCGGAGTT
Source organism: Heligmosomoides polygyrus bakeri (assembly GCA_947359475.1). NCBI lineage: Eukaryota > Metazoa > Nematoda > Chromadorea > Rhabditida > Heligmosomidae > Heligmosomoides > Heligmosomoides polygyrus. Next base: position 17,191,142 of record OX375865.1, read on the forward strand.
TCGGCAGTTTCTGCTATAATCAAGAGAATATTGCAGGAAAGAGCGGAAGACGCTCCTACTATGTGAGGCAAGACACGGATTACGACTTGAGACGATCCTGTCATCCAAAGGATGTTGAGGCGCAACCTTCGCTGACCGCCGTCAATATAAACGAGTCTGCAGCAGCAGAAGAACATGTCCAAATTTTATATTTTTAAATCTAATTCGAAGCGAGTTTTGGCGAAACATGCAGGTTCACAAACTTTTGGACGCCACTGCAGGTCATAGGACAACATACACGTATGTTGTTGATAGAGGATTACGGAACTTACAAAAATTCGGTGAATTGCCAAACTGAGTGGCGGCAAATTTTTTAAACACCCTATATTTGGTACAGATAGCACTAAACTCAAAGCGCTTACACTGTTGACGTTCGATCAGCAAAAATCCACGCTTCCATGCCAACTGCGAACAGTATTGGAATAACTATTTGAATGAGCAAATAAAGGCGTCTATGGCGATCTAGCAGAAATATACTGAAACGCACTTTGAGTTATCACGAAAATTCTCTAGGAGCTTGCGGTTATGAGAACCTTGGCAGCGGCAAGAACTCAGTATCGCTCTCACTACGACCTCGAAGCAGTGGTGGATAATTCCCAGTTGGATTGTCCTCTCATAAGGGACCATCTTGGGACAAAACCATATAACAATATCATTTGGAAATGTCAATAACTCACTAAAAGGAGTGCAGTGACAGCAGACGATCCAGTGCCACGTCGAGAAGCATTAGAGACGAGAAGAATACACCCATTGTGGGAAACATCTGCCAATACACACAGAAATCTTGACGAATTTGGTGATCCGTCTTACTGAAGATCAGAGAAATAGAATAACGAGGGTTTATAACATACCTCATAACTTCAACACCTTGAGGAAACCTTTACTAAAGACTTCTACTCTATTTTTTTCTGTTTGTTTTTCTGTTTCATGGTTTCGTTATCTCGTTGCCGATCAGTAAATTTGTTTTTCTAGAAGATTTCTCATGAGCATAATGTTTCGTTGTTTTAGCTGTCAAATGTTTACTTTCGTTCCATTATCTCGCTCATATAAAAGTGTTGCTTAATATAAAAGGGAAAAAAGAGAAGCCACTTCGCACGTCTACTTCTTTCTTTTTGTATTTTGTAATACTTAATATCATCGCTGCGATTGTCCTTACTTGGAAGAAATAGCAAAAGTTTAATTACCCAAGTTTGAGGTGTGGACGTAAAGCGGTCAAGCCCTGCGTGGCTACCTTGAGCTCTTCTACAATTACCATTTACAAAAAACTGTTGCAATACAAAGACATGGTTCAAAATCTTTTGCGATGTAACAAAAACGCGGTGACTTTTCAGCCACCATAAACCCAATAGAAAATTCTAAGATTCGGTTTTTTGAATTTTAGAATTTATAATTTGGTTTTAAGCTTTTAAGAGCACTAAACAAGGATAGCAAGAATACAGTAGTTTTGAGAGAGAAGTTGGTGGAGATTACTTGGATTTTAGGATATCGGTGTCGACGAAAAGCTATCAGATTAACAACACAAATGAAAAAAAACTTACATATTGTGTGAAATAATCATTACGTATTGTGCAAACATGTGGAATACGTCGCCAAAAGAAATTAGCCCAATGAATATGTTGCAGGGGCTGCGGAGAGATCTTGAAGCAGTGATGCTAATTATTGAAAGGACCGCTGAAACTGTGGATACATGTTCATATGGAAACAAAACCTCACTTTGATCGAACTGTCACATAGACTATAGCTGAGTTTCCAAGTATGCTAATAGTTGGAATGAGAATATAGAAAACCTGATACGGAATCGGAACGATGTCTGGATACATTGTTTTGCTCTGAAAGCAAAATTCTGCGGTATCTATCAAATTTATTTCATTTTGTCGGTAAAATGCCGCCAACTCGATGTTTTTTATACATCGAGTTGGCGGCATTTTATATTTTATATGAGCGATAAATGAAGCTAGGCCACATGGGGCTAGCGAATATGGAGCAAGTCATGGAAGCATCGGAGAAGTTTCTAGGAAGCGAATACGAGCATCTGAAAATGCACCTACAAACCATTTAAACAGGTGAGTACGAAACAAGGTTGGAGTGCTTCTTTGCGAATAAGGAAGTTGGTGCGCATTTTTGAAAAACTCACTGGAGGAACGCATTCCACACGGCAATGAATATTGAGTGAGAGAAAGTGATATGTACGATTTACACGTCAATTTGGACACTCTTCTAAACAGGCCTAACTCTTTTGAAATGAAACCGAATGTCGAAACGAGGTCCTTCCACACTGACCTAAAAACTTTCCAAAAAGGTTAGAGTAATTTTTGTTTGAGGAAAATTTGAAATGACATCCTTAGAAGTTTTAGTTCACCTGTCGAATAAGGGAACACACTGTTTGAAAATTATCAATTTTTTTCGGAAAAAAAGTTTGAAGATTGGTCTAAAAAGCAGGAAAGCGACTATTTGTTGCGCTAAAAGAAGAAACTGCGTGATGCTCTCGTCCAATAGATAGCGATTTCTATTTGAATGTTGACAAAATTTCTTCCTACATGAAGTTTTATACTTGCAAACGATACAACAAAAACAAATTGCGGTGACGTTTTGCGTTGCGCAATCTCAACTTTTAATGCATTAAATAATTGCTGCCTTGTTGTGCTTCAGAGTGATAAATTTCAAAAGATCAATTTATAATTATTCTTGAAAATGAGACTTATATATTTTCCAGAAAAATATTTTTTAAACTGTTACACTTACTCGGGTACCTGAACAAATTTCCAAATGGAGTTAAACCGAACTTTTTCCGAACAAAAAAAATTATTTAAACCATGCTGGAGAGTGTGTGCCTTTACCAGTACGCGTCTCGTTTCGATTTCAAAGGCGGTCACTTTGATTTCCGAAGGATAAAGTTTGTTTGAAAGAGTGTCTAACTTGGTTTGAAAGCTGACCTATTTGGTTTGAAAAGTATCCAATTCGACGTGAAAATCTTCATACCCTATATATAATCGGCTAATGTCACGTCCATCACTCACTGTCCATCACTCGGAGGGGGGACTGGAGCCAAGAGATACCTACGACAATGCGGCGTATGCCACCTGGCTTTTCTTTGAGCTTAACCATGGGCGATTGCTGGCGAGCTATATCCTTGGCGGCGAATCGTCTAAGTTTACGATATATTCAGCGGGCAGCGCTTCAGGGTATGAAAAGGAACCAAGTGCAGAGCGTAGAAATTCAGAAAGATGTGTACTGGATGTACGACCAACGTGCGCCAGGATTCAGAAGACGTGCTGATGACGACGTCTAACGTGCATAGGAGTTCAAAACACGTGATCAAGACGTCCGATTTGGGATCCCGAGTGAAGGGAACTAGTAAGAGGGGGACCAGTGAGAAGAGGATAAGGAAAAGGAAACCAATAGAGGAGTAAGGACACCAGTATTTTCTCTCAATATCGTCCAACGCGCAGAGTAATTCACAAGACATGCCGCCGCAAGAGTCCAACCTTCGTAGGGATCTCGAGTAAGGTGAAACCAGTAGGAGGAGGACGAGTGAAGAGGGAATCAGCAAAGGGAGACCACTAGAGGACGGGGGGGGGGGAATAAATAACCAGTATTTCCCCTCAATATCGTCAAATGTGCGTCGGGTTTGTGAAGACGGGTCACAGAAGTCGTTGCACGTGTGAACGGTGCAGAAGTGTCATAGACGTCGCTGCAACGTGGTGACGCATGAGTTGGGACTCAGTGTCACATGTGAGTTCTAGACTCTCACTCCGTTTCTTTGCCAGCACGTATGCCGTGCCGGCAAGTATTAGCGGGAGAAGGGGGGGGGGGGGGGGGAGAGGTAGAGAGAGTGACTATATGATTCGGGAGTATTTCTGTCGAACCGTAAACAGTGTCGACCCGTTGACCAATACCAATTGATTTCGGTTATGTTTCTGCAGACTAAGCCCTTCGGATTGGGACCCTCGTGACATGTTTCTCGCCACGTAGAGAACGGGCACTTCGGAGAACAAATGGCGTACATGCGATATAGGGTGGATGGCTTCATAGGAGCAATGAAGATTCTGACCCACCATATTCCGTGGCACTAATCTATATGTATAGTGAAACCAGTTTTTTACTGTAATAAAAGTAAGAAAGCTTGAAGAAGAAAGGACGAAGATTGGGCTTTTCCCTTTCTCGGGGTTTGGAGGCGAAGCCCGTCTGGTACTACACATAATTCGCCTAATCCGTAGGTCACGTTGTCAGTCACGGGGAAGGAAACTGAAGTCAAGAGATGCCTACGACAGTGCGGCGTATGTCAGCCGGCTTTTTTGAGCTTAACCATGGGCGTTGCTGGCGAACTTATAACCTTGGCCGCGGATCACACAAGTTTACGATATATTGAGCGGGCAACGCGTCAAAGTATGCTTGGAGGTCAAGTGCCAAGAGCTGGGATTAAGAAGGCGTGCCGAAGACGTCATCCAATGTGCGTCGGGATTCAAAAGACCTGTCCAAGTTGTTGTCCAACGTGCCTGAGATGCTGAAGACCTGCCAAAGACGTGCCCACCGTGCGTAGAGATTCAGAGTAAGGGGAATTAGTTAAAGGGGTATCAGTGAAGGGGGACCAGTAAAGGGAGGGGAGACAGTATTTGCTCTCAATATCATCCAACACATGTCGGGTTTCGGAAGACGTGTCACAGAACTCCTGCCACGTATGTCGGAGTGCAGAAGGCGTGTCGTAGACGTCCTGGCAATGTGGCTACGTTCGTCGGGACTCAGAAATGTGTCACATACGCTATGTGACATGCGTCGGGAATCTCGAGACGTGAGAGAGAATGGTTACAGAAATCGGAGTTTTTGCTGACGGACAGTAAATGGTGTTGAAGGTCGACCAAATACCTAGTGTTTTTTGTTTGTTTATGTTTCTTCAAATTAAACACTTTGGATTAGGTCTTTCATGATAAGTTTCTTGCCTCTTAGAGAGAATACTTTGGAGAATAAGCCGCGTACATGAGATAGAGGAGGGGAGCCTTTATAGAAGCATTTTTGAAGATTCTGTTCTACCAAATACGCTGTACAATTCTACAGGGTGTCTCAAAAAATGTATACACTGTTTGAAAGGCGATAACTTCGTTCACATTAAAGATACTGAAAAAGTTGAGGGGTCATGCGAAGGCATAAAAGAATAAAGATTTTCTGAAATAGTGGTATACAGTGCGCCATGCACTCGTCTGAAATTTTGCAATATACACTCGATTGATTGTGTTCCGCTTGAATGCATGTTATAATTTCTTCACAAAGTGGCCGCTTCGACTTAATTGCACTTCTTTTAAGGTTTACAACTGAAAAACACACTATCGCTTGCGAGAAATGCAGGGTACCCTAAAAATGCAGGTACTAATTGGAAGGTTCTAACATTGCTGTTACTGAAGCTTTAAAAAATGTTTGCGACTCATGTGCAAGCAGAGAGTAGCGAGATTACTGTGGCATGCAAACAGCCAAGATTGCGCCATGCCGCGCCTGAAACTTTGCATTTCAGACTCGATTGATTGTTCATGGGCTAAATGCTTATCACAATCTTGCTACTATTTGACCACATTGCCCTAAAACACGTGAAATATGAGCTTATTAATTCCACAAACTATCGCTCTCGATCTTGCTCCAGTAGCGCTCTCTTCATGTCTGATCATATAACAAATTGCGGCAAGAGTCATGCCCGGCTCTAGGGTTTCCTTCGAGGAGAAGAAGTTGCTACTGGAAGTTCGAAAACATCGTCGAAATGCAGAGGCGATTTGCCGCAAAATTGATTCATGCGTGCTGCTCCTCAACAGTCAATCGAGTCTGAAATGCAAGGTTTCAGGCGGGGACATGGCGTAATCTTGACTGTTTGCACGTTGCAGACATCTCATTACCATGTGCTTTTATACAAGTCTCAATCGTCTTCAGAAGCTTCACTAGCAGCAATTTTCAGAACCTTTCAAAGAGTGCTACCGCTATAACAACAAAAAAAGGGTGAAAGCGTGTTTACTGCTTATGACTACAAAAGGTTTCGACCTATATGTTTATCGAGGAGAGGAAGGGATGGAACGAGAAGCACGCAAACGACGTCTGCTCATGAATGCAGCTCTTGTTTCCAATCACTGCGACGAAGAAAACAGATTCGTAAACGAGCTAATGAAGCACACGACACATATACGTTGCTTAGGATTTCAGGAACTGGGATCCAAACTGCTAGGAACCAAATAACTCCATTCCGAAGGAGAACTGTGAGAGATATTGGCAGAAAAGAAAGAGTGGAGAAAGATGTTCAGTGCTCTATGAAAGATAGAGGTTTCGTGTGTAGAAGGGCTGATACAGCGCATTAAGAGATCAGATCGAGCCATGAACTCAAAAAGTTCATCGCAACTTTTATTCAATTCTTAATGTACAGGGTGGCCCATAAGTCCTGCAACAAAATTAGGAGACCTTATTGGTTGTCTTTTTCCAATTGCAAAAAACCGCATATCAACAGTTATGTAGCATATACTTAGTGCTATACTTCTGGAAAGTATCATGGTTGTAGCTGCTCTTATTACAAAGTAATGCGCTCTCACGTAAAACTACCGAAAATTCTTCTCTGGCCCGTGGTGGAGCGCTCCCATTCCGATGTGACTAAATTTCGGAAGATTGGTTGTGGAACATACGGTATGATGGTATTGTGTAGGGCAATTTTGAAGCTTCTCAAGATTGAGAACGGGTCTGAACTAGAACAGAAGAACGCTATTAATTTTCTGATCATACACGATGCAGCAACCAGCTGGAACAAATTCAATATTCAGCCGTGTGCGTAATCTACTACTAGGCAATATGTTGTTTTTAGAAAACTACAAGGAAAGCTCTACAAGTCCACAAGTGAGATGAAGACTCAGCTATGAGGCGAAGAAAGAAGAAAAAAATTTGTAAGCGCAGTTGGAGAGCGTCGTTCGAGATGGGTATTCAGCCTCTGCCTCATTTGATGAAAAATTTCTCAAAGTTGAATCCCAGAAAGGTCAAAATAATGGTGCGTTCAATACTACCTTTGCGGAAACCTGATGATATAAAAACAACGGCCACGCATGGCATGTTTTTATCATACACGATTTTCCAAAATGTTTCCCCGCACTCCATAGGTTTTTGTGTAAAAATAGTGAAAATCAATAAAAATATTCGTTTGATAGGAACAAAAACTTAACACCATATATTAGAGACTCAATCGCGCTGTTTAAAGACAAAATGCACATTCTGGTGAAGCGATTCCTGTAACAGCAAAAGAAAAGGACGTGGTGGCGGTTCTCAGTCCATCCGCCAAACATTGCACATGCGAAAGACTAGCTGTGAAATTCCTAAATCTTTAGATTTTCAATCTTTGTTTATTAACCATCTTAAAGAAAATGTCTTGCTCTATAAAGCCTGGGAAAACTATTTTTCAATACCTTCTTTGGAACGAATAAGGAGTAAAACTCCGTAAGAGTGGCTGCGACGTGGGCTGCAAAGCAACCCACACGACCTGAAGGCTCTTATCAATCCAGGAGTGGTTTCTTATGAATCTACAAACCATGGGCAAACATGGTTTAAAAATGTACCAAATTTAGTGCATTCTTAGCCTTTTTATACGCCTATGTTTTCGTTGCAGGACTTATGGGCCACCCTGTAGATACCACTTACATAATCCATCAAAGTGACGGTATTTATTTATTTATTTATTTATTTATTACGTTCCGGAAACGTGCTCACACAGAAAAGCAAATGAGTAAGACGGAAAATCGCACGAATGAAAGAAAAACAAAAAGGAAAAAAGCACTGGAACTGGGTAAAGTACTAGGCTACTATAAGCAATCATACTTAATCAAGAATCCGATCAAACCAAATAAAACACAAACAATAGACTACAACAAAAAACCGGATCGAAAACAGGTTTTGAAACAACATCTCACTTTATAGCAGCCCTGTCTTTGAATTGCCCAACGTAGTACTTGCCGCCATATAAAAAATAACCAAGGCTAATAACATATTTGTTCGCTAAAAAAACTGTTGATTAGCGGCCATTAGGGAGGTTACCGGGGATATATTCTTGGAACGGGAATCTTTTGAAGTTACAAGCCACCGGAATGCTAAAATCATACAATGTCGATCCATGGATACAAGAAACTCAGAACATCCTGATGTGTGTGTTCTTTACACCTGTTTTTGTGGTATCGTTAACAGGTGTTAAACTCCATGCAAACCTGAAATTCTGCTATCAATCAAAAACCATTGCGACGTCTTCGAAGAGGGCATGGCGCTGCCAATTCTTTTAGCACTAAATAATAACTGCCTTCCTGCTCTATAATGATTTGGGAGCTGTTGAGTTTGATTTCAAAAACGTCAAGCTCGCCTTGAAGAGTGTTTTATTTGCTTTGAAAAGCGTCCAAACGATCTGAGTCGTATATCGTTTATCCTGTACTTGCTACATGGTACGTATTCGAGAACAGCATGATAATTAAACAGCAATTGACCCTACGAAAGTTTTTTGTTGTTTATGTATTGATTTTTAGCGTGAATAGTTGGCATACGTACGCAAAATAGTTGTTAAATGGTGATTTATTGGTACCCTCTACTTAGTACGTGATACGTGTTCGAGAGCGACGTGATTCTTAAACAGCAGGTGATTTTCAGAAAATAATACATCACGGGACAGCTACTACAAGGAGCACAAGAAAGTCTCGAAGGCAACTGCGACATTGGCCACCTAACAGCAATTTCGATGCATATTATTTTTGCATGTTCAACCATCTCCATTTATTGACACAATTGCAAATTAATAGAGTGCGGTGGTGCTAAAGAACATATCCGCCTTTTTTATTGACTTAGATACAATACCGCTCAAATTCTTTGAAAGAAAAACGCTTGGCCATAACTTCCTATTAGGTTGTAACGAAATAAATGGCACTGAACCACTGTAAATTTAAACAGTTAATATCTCGGCTTGAAGGCAAGTTTATTAATCGAAATAAAAACCTTCTGATTTTACACATCTTTGCCAACGTGAAACAAGCTTTTTTATCCCAGTAGCATAAAAATCAGAAGTTCTGGAATTGACGAAATCTTCGAAGGCACCTTCGGCATCCTGTTGGTATTTGAATATTTTCCCTACCAAGAAGTCGCCAAGATGCTTGAGGAAATGATAGTCTGTTGGGGAGAGGTCGGGAGAAAACGGAGGATGTGGTAGAGTTTCAATGCTCAGCTCATTCAATTTCTGCAATGTCATTCCTGCTACATGGGGGCGAGCATTGTCGTGCAGAAGGAGAACTCGCCTTCGGTTTACCAAGGCCGGCCGGATATCCTTCAACTTTTTCATCATTTCTTCAATTTCAATGCAGTACTTCTCTGCCGTGATGGAGTCACCGGGAGGGAGGAAGCTGTGGTGAATAATTCCCAGCGAACACCACCATACTGTCACCATTACTTTCTTTTGGTGCAATTCCGCCTCTGCAAAAACCTTGGGGCTCTCATCGCTGTCCACCCACTGTACCGATCGTCGCCTGTTGTCGTACACTATCCAATTCTCGTCACAGGTTACGATGCGATCAAGGCATGGGTCCGTTTCGTTCCGTAGAAGCAGTGCGGACGAGATCTCATATCATCGGTTTCTTTGCTCCTCAGACAGCTCGTGAGGCACCCATCTTTCCAGCGTTTTGGTCTTTCCAATTTCCTTCAGATGCCGGGCAGCTGTGTTGTGATTGACGCCAAGAACCTTCGCTATCTCCCTGGTACCTTTGTGTGGATCCTCCTCTACCACATCTCTCAGCTTGTCCTCATCAACATCACTATGCCTCCCACGACCTTCATGTTCTTCCAAGCTCTCATCTCCATTCCGGAACTTCTGATACCAACGGTACGCCGTCCGAATTGTGGAACATCCTTGACCGAATGCGGCGTTGATCTTCTCGTCCGCCTCCTTAGCTGTAGTCCCCAGCTTGAATTCATACAAGTAAATGCCTCGGATTACCCTTTTGTCCATCTGCAAAAAAGTCAATAAAACTCTAAAGTTTTCCCACTTTTACATAGAAAATTTGGTACTCACCGGTAGAGCAAAGTTTGCGCTTCTAAATGATATGCAACATTTCACGGTTTGTTCTTGATCAAACGCGTAAAGACGCGCCAAAAAATGGCGCGAGCCAGTGCCATTTAATTCGTTACAACCTAATATAAATAGACTACTGTGGATTCCAGCTAACACCATTCGAACCATCTCTCGGCTGCGCATTCGATGCTTTCAAGTGGCCCTCACTTTAACGAACTATGACCAGTTATGAAGCATTTTCGTCTAGAGGGTCCTAACTGATTTACGATCTCTCCAGAACTGCCATTAGCGCCGACCTCGGTTACCCCATTAGCCGATTTCACCGAAATCCGGGATTCTCTATTTCTATCAAAAGATTTGAATTCAGCTTGCTGTGACTATCATAGTAACACTAAACACTACTTAATTTGGACGATTTTAATCTGATCTCATATTTAATCCAATTGCTCGCAATGTCCACGTTCAGGACGTCCTTTCTCACTAACTACTCCTCCCCTGCAAGCATCTTCCCTCCCCTGCAAGCATCTTCTGACTATGAGTTAGCTGAGAAAAGCACCTTTCTCGATCGAGAAAGGAGTATTAGGGGCTTAAAAGCGACCTCTTCAATATGTTCCCAAAAACGTAGTTTTTCGTCCATTTCAAGAGATTTTCCCAGTTCAAATTCGTTCTAGGTTGTACAAAAAGCAGCAAAAGGGCTCCAATTTTTTTTACTTGGACGCCAGTATGGTGGAATTTCAAAGCCGGCAACAGATGAGAAGGGCAATCATTTCACGGCCTCTACTGCTACCCAAATTTGGTATTTTTTCTCGTTTTCTTCAACTTACTCATCGGGTTATTTTTGAAAGAGAAAATGGTTTGATTAGTGGGTTTGGTCGTCTCAACAGCTTTTCGGCAGTATAATATGGCTAAGATAGGCGTTGGTTGTTGTGTCACCGTTTCCGCACACTGCCTGTTCTGGGAGTGGGACTTGGACTCGGTGTGAGCCCGGTGCTTGGCAGCCGAGTCGCGGGACCCAGTAGCAGTGCATTACCCCATTGGAGGGCAATAAAAGCAACACCGGTCGATCTTTTGAGATGTATCCCATGTCTGATCTTGGCTCCTCAATTTTTTAACGATTTAAATGCTCCAACTCAGTTTCACGAGCATGAACCCCTAGACTGTATTCTTCGAAATCCTAAGTGTTGGCTTCATTGGCTCACTGTTCAATATAATGTGTGAAGTGCGGAAGCAGCAATATTTCAGCATGCATTAAAAAGAGATCTTTCCATGCATCCATTTTGGCGCAACTTTTATTGTATTGATTGCAAAAATATTATGCGTTTGCGTGAGGTTACCATCCTGTCAATCGTAAGACAAATTCTTGATTTTATAAAATCAAAAGCAGACATAAGTTTGCACCGCAACACTACTTTCACTACCAGTCAAATCAAAATCACTTAGGAGTGAACGCAGTGATCTCTTTTTGTAATATGCTAAAAAATTGCTGATTTCTCGTGCATTGAAATAAGGCAATTCATAAAATTCACCGTAATTACTTTTTTTATTATAGTAGAATTATGGATTTTCAAAGGATATCATCAGAGTAAAGGATAAAGGACGGCGCTACTCAATCCCTCTTGGTATGCGCCTACTTCTATTTCTACGGGGTGTCGTGGAGGCGAGTTGAGTGCGTATTTGGCCATACAATGACTTGCGATGGCCAGCCGATGAACAAGTCAGCGCTCTATCCTTCCCAAACAAGACTGGTACCAATTCACCAACCCCGGAGGGATGGAATGCTTGGTTGGCCTGGGCGGGAAATCCGAACCTGGAACCTGGTATCGGGTGCACACACGCGCCCCTAACATCAGAGTAACATTTTAGAATCGACAATCTGTCTCAACTTTCTTAGTGTGTGCTTAGTGGAACTTCGATAGCATTGGAAAGTGATCAGTTTGATTTCATAGGTATCCAGTTTAACGTGAAAATAGTCTACTTCACACACTAGATTGAACATTGAGCCAATGACGAAGCCAACACCTAGGATTTCGGTGATTTCGGTTTAGGGGTTCATGCTCGTGAAACAAATATTGAGTTGAAGCATTTAAATCGTTATGAAAATCTAGGAGCCAAGATCGGACCTGGGATACATCTCAAAAGATCGACCGGTGTTGCTTTTATTGCCCTCCAATGGGATAATGCACTGCTACTGGGTCCCGCGACTCGGATGCCGAGTACAGGGCTCACACCGAGCCCAAGTCCCACTCCCAGAACAGGCAGTGTGCGGAAAGGGTGAAATAACGACCAACTTCTATCTTAGCTACATTATATTGCCGGAAAGCTGTTGGCACGACCAAAATCACCAACCGAACTATTTTCCCTTTCAAAACAACCCGATAAGTTGAAGAAAACGAAAAAATACAAGTTTGGGTAGCAGTAGAGGCCACGAGATGATCGCTTTGGACAATGCCCGTCTTATCTGTTGCTGGTTAGGCATACCGTCCATACTGACGTCCAAGAAAAAAAGTTGGGGCTCTTTTGCTGCTTTTCTGTACAACCTAAAACGAATTTAAAATGGGAAAATGCCTTGAATCGGACGAAAATCTACGTTTTTGGGAACATATTGAAGAGGTCGCTTTTAAGCCCCTAATACTCTTTTCTCGATCGAGAAAGGTGCTTTTCTCAGCTAACTCATCGTCAGAAGATGCTTGCAGGGGAGGGAAGATGCTTGCAGGGGAGGGGTAGTTAGTGAAAAAGGACGTCCTGAAAGTGGTCATTGCGAGCAATTGGATTAAATATAAGATAAGATCAAAATCGTCCAAATTGAGTAGTGTTTACTGCCCGGATTTCGCTGAAATCGGCTGATGAGGATGGCTCGACAACGGAAGAAACAGATAACAGTCCATTGGAACAAGATTAAATGAACGGTGGGTGGGTCAGAACATGTAATCCGAAGCATTGGAGCTTTTTCTGAGCCTCCATTGCAACGTGTGGACTCCTTCTGTCGTGAAGGAAAAATATGTTCTCTTTTTCCCACGAGGAGCTGCTTCAACGCGATCCAACTGCCTGCAGTAGACATCGCTAGTGACAGTGGTGTTTGGAGTTAGCAGCTCACAGTGAATGACTCCTTTTCGGCCACCCGAAAGTTCGTTGCCAATGATCAGGTTCTCGAACCAAGAAAAATTCCGCCATAACGTCAAGAAGTCCATGCACGCATCCTGAGGCTGGTGGCCGCTAGGTTCATGCGGTATCCATGCACTATATGTCCACGTCTTCCCAAGGCCAAACAGGTGTTGAGCTATGGTGGTTTGACTGCACTCGTGTTCCTCTGGCAGTTCACAGGTGCAACGCCGGGGATCCCCCTGAACCAGCTCTAGAAGGTGCTCCTCATTCACAGCAACTGACCTTCCAGACCATGGCTGGTCCTCCAAGAAAAGCCTCCGTTCCTGAACTTCCGGAACTCTACTTTCGCAGTGTCGTAGGAGAGAGTGGTGGGACACATCGTTCCACATATGTTATTCACCGCGACTCTCGAACTGCTTTGCTTTTCGAACTCGTAAAGCAGAAGCAGTCAAACTTACAGTTGAGAGCTATTTCCTCGGCCATAGTCGTATTGAAGCATAACGACAATAGTGGTAAATGTAGGTCATAGGTCAGCCTATACGCTCTATTGGGAGAAGATTCTTCTTCTTCTTCTTCTTCTTCAGCGTTTGTCCCGCTTTCTTGCGGGGTCCGCTTTCCTGGAATACTGGCGCCACTTTTCCCGATCAAATGCCTGATCAGGGTGTAACCTAGCAATCTTCAAGTCCTGGTGCAGCGAATCAAGCCAGCGCTGCTTTGGTCTCCCTCGTGGCCGCTTTCCGGGCACCTCGAAGTTAAGGCCAGTCTTTCGGACAGAGTCACCGCTTGCACGAAGAACATGGCCGTACCATCTCAGACGAGCTTCACGCAATTTCTCAACTATCGAGGTGACACCAAATCTTTGCCGAATGGAGTTGTTGCGCACACGGTCCAAACGCGTAACTCCGGCCGTCCACCGCAGCATCTTTGTTTCCATTACGCTGAGGCGCCTTTCAATTTCTTTGGTAACGAGCCAGCACTCAGCTCCGTAAATAGCTACAGGTCGAACGACTGCTCTGTAGATCTTCGATTTAAGCCGCTCTGGTATCTTCTTGTCGCAGAGCACTCCCGTCAGAGAGCGCCACTTGGACCACGCTGCACTCAAGCGTGAATTGGCTTCAACGAGTAGACCGCCATCGGACGCGATTGCTGATCCCAAGTACTTGAATACCGAAGTACGTGGCAGCTCAATGCCATTTACCTTAATGGAGGTGGACTCATTTTCGTCAGTCGTCATATACTCGGTCTTCTTGACATTAAGTTTGAGTCCAAATCTCTCCAAGCGATCGCACCAAGCTTGTACCTGCCGCTGGAGTTCAACCTTATCTTCGCAAGCGAGCATTACATCGTCAGCATAAAGCAGCGTCCAAGGGGCTGGCCGCTGAAGATCACGCGATATGGCATCCATAACGACGATGAAGAGCAGTGCGGAGAGCGCAGAACCTTGATGTACTCCGACAGAGATGGGAAACTCCATCGACGTACCTGCTGGCGCTTGGACTCTACTCCTCGGACAAGAGTAGAGTAGCCGCACCCACTCAATAAGCTCTTCGGGAACATTATGCTGTCTTAAAGCGTACCATATCACTTCACGCGGAACGCGATCGAAGGCCTTCTCCAAGTCGAGGAAGGCAAGATGCACCGGCTTCTGCTTCTCGCGGTGCTTTTCTATAAGTAGACGAACGGCGTGTATGGCATCGATGGTGCCACACCCAGGTACAAAGCCACACTGGTTGGTAGAAAGCTGGACGACGTTACGAATGCGTCCATCAACAATTCGCTCAAAGATCTTCATGGTATGCGAAAGCAAACGAATTGGACGGTAGCTTGTGCAGTCTGCTGGACTGCCCTTCTTCTTCCAAATCGGAATCGTCGTGCTTATCTGCCAACTATCAGGTACTTTCTTCTCCGCAACCACCTGGTTGAAGAACATCGTCAGCCACTCAGCTGGGTACCAGGATTTGGACTTCCACAAATCGGCCGCCAGGTCATCAGGGCCCGTTGCCTTGCCTGGCTTCATCTTCCTTAAAGCCGCCTCTGTCTCCTCAACAGTGATGTTCTGAACGGGACCGTACACGGGAGGAGCAGAGGGAATGGCTGGATGGCCAAACTCTACCGTCGAAATTTCCTCGAAGTAGTTTCGCCATCGATTCAAGGCCATTTTGCGGTCCATTAGGAGATGGCCGTTCTCATCGTTGATGCCAAAGAACTTTTCAACATCCTCGGTCTGGCAATGACGGAACTTGGCGAGTCGATAAAGAAATCGCTCACCATCGCGCGACTCAAGTCTCTCGTTGACATCATCATAATGAGTGGCTCTTGCAACGGCCACTGCCCTCTTGGCCGATTTCATCGCTTTCTGATACAAGCGCCATTTCTCGGCTGTCTTGTCGCTGAGGAATGCATGGTATAACCTCTTCTTCTCACGGACTTTTTCCTTAACCTCATTAGTCCACAGCCATGACTGCCTGTCGACCTTACGTCGTCCCGGTTTCGTAGTGCCAAGTTCGGAGCGTGCAGCATCTAGCATGGCTTCGGTAGCACCCCGCCAGGTTTCTTCGACGGTCGTGACCGTCGGCAACCGAATGCGAGATGTCACAGCTGCTTCATTCTCCTTCAATCGCTACCACTTAATTCTTGGTGGTCCGCAACGCTCGATCTGCCTAGTGTTCAGAGGAGCGATCTTCATAGTGCAGATCAGCGGTCGATGTTGCGTGGCGACCGTCTCATACGGCACGATCTTCGCATCAGTGACTAGCGCTTGGTCTCGATTCCTCACATGGACAAAGTCGATTTGCGTTTTAGTGTTCCCGCTATAAAACGAGATGAGGTGGGAGGCCCGTTTTCGAAACTTCGTGTTCACGATGGTGAGATTATGCGACTCTGCATACTCAAGTATACGCTCACCATCGACGTTACGTGACCCGTATCCGAAACCACCATGACAGCAGTAACCGTCTTTTGTTGCTCCAACGTGACCATTAAGATCACCTGCAACAATAATTACGTCCAGTGACGGAACTTCTGCTGTCTTCTCATCAAGCAGGCTCCAAAACTCATCCTTGTCTCTTTCGGAGCAACCAGTCTGCGGAGCATACGCAGAGAAGAGGTGATACATTCGCCGTTCAGCAGCGACAACGACCTTCATCAAGCGGTCGCTAAAACGCTCCACGCTTGCAATCGCGTCTCGGAAGCGTTCGGAGACGATTATACCAACACCGCTGGCGGTCCTGGGACTGCCACACAAAATGGCCTTAAAGCCACGGCCTATGTCCCTTGACTTGCTGCAGGACCACCTCGTCTCCTGCACCGCACAGAAGTCAACCTTTCTTCGCTCCAGTGCCTCTGCCAACTCAAAGGAGCGGCCCGACAACGTACCCACATTCAGCGTTGCCACGCGGGTCTTTCCTACGTTGCGGGACTTTTGGACTAACACAGTTGCCCCACGATGCCGTCCTCGCATCAGGGACCCTCGCATACTTCTCACACTCGCCGGGCTTTGCGAGTGCGCGTCGGCTCCCGCGGACGCCGTATCATTATCTCGCGATACATGAAGCACCATCAACCATGTGATGTGACATGGGATCTCCATAGGCCGGCCTGTCACAAGGGCCTGTCGCCTGCACTCGAGTGTCCGTGTTCGGCTCGGCTCGCAAAAGCGGGCAGTTTCCAGTGGCACCACGTGGAGGAACGGACATCGCCACCTATTGGGAGAAGATTCCAGAACACTTTTCAAAAGTTTGCCAGAACGTCAAAGTGAGTGGCGGGAAACTTTCCTTACAACCTAATAATTTGTACGCGGTCTTTCACAACAAAGTATTCAAAAAATAATTCGTTCCCCGATATTGAAAAATGAGAGAGAAGCGTACAATTACTGTTTCTTTTGCTGGCTACAATAAGCGAACTAAAGGGGTCTCCATTCATTGAAATGCTTGTCGCTAAATTACTAAAGTCATATCTACAGTTGTTAGGAACAGGAACTCACCACAGTAATCGTTCGCGAAAACGCTTAGCTCGCCTGAACGTAGCACAGACATAAACAGGAAATCAATTAAATGAGACACTAGCTATTAATGCAGTTCTATTCCACTAATCTGCCAACTCGCCGAACAATAGTGAAACAGCCACTGGGAGCAGGCTCGCTTGGTAGAAATAGGAAAGCCCCTTTATGGGCGAACGCTTTTATGGACATTAAGGGCCTAGAGGCAGAATTTTGAAGACCTACATATGAAAGTTGAAGCCTTATGCTAAGCAAAATCTACGCATAACACATAAAATTAAGTTAGTCCGTTCATTGGCTCGTGATTTAAAGTAATCGTCCTTCGTGCAAAATTAATCTAACTTAACTTTTATCCATATAGACCTATCTGAAAGTATAGCTGCTATAGTTATTGTTCAATAGGGTCAGGAAGTCTTTTTCTGTTTCTCATGTTTCTTTCTTATCAAGTAGGCAGATCTCATAGCAATGATTTTGCAGGCACTGCAATGCTGACATTCTCGAGAAGGCAACTTGCATAAAACCAAATTCCGTCGGGTAAAATCAGGTATCATGATTTCGGGCAAGATAGCCTTGAGCTTAGAAGAAGAAGAAATGACCACCTAATGTTCTTCCACAAAATTGTTAACGATGAAAGCAGTATTAAGCTCACTGATCGTGTGACGTTGAGAGCATCTAATACTCGTGGTGGTATAATAAAGTTCGCTGCTGGAAAAGCCAAACGAAATCGTAGGGGATTCTTTTTCTTGCCTAGGACCCTCCTTTCATACGAGAAGCTTCGCAAAGGACAGAATCTTCCTGGGAATTATGAAGGTTTTAAAAAATGTCTGAAATTACGCCTGAATCCCTAACTTACTGATGTCTTAGACGTCTTCCATCATTTACTTTTTCTGCTAGCATGTGCTGATTGCATTTGCTTTTCTCGTTTGATGACTTTTTATACGAATTGCTCAGGATTGTACTTGTACTCGTGTAAATAAATAAATAAATAAATAAATAAATAAATAAATAAATAAACCCTTCGTGATCAACACTCGAGGCTTCGGCTCTTCTGCTCGCCTGCGTCTTCTCCAGTTCAGTCGCGAAACCCAATTCGATCGAGATGCAGTAGAGAAGTGATCAAGAGCCTCACCAGGAAGAACACATTTGGAAGAACTTCGGTGTTACCAGATAAAACTTCTCAGTAACCGCCGTGAAATTACTCTATTGTCAACAACCAAAAAAACCAAAGGACAGTACAACACAAATCCGTGGCGCAGTAGGAACTGGGGCGATTAGTTACACAAAAACAGTAAATATAATCGATGAAATATCAATATCGATCAACTTGTCATCGTCTGTACAAAACCTGAGGTAGCTGTAAAGGTGTGCGCTACCTTACTTTACAGCTGTTGAACAAAGAGTGCAAAAACTTCTCCAATGCAAACAACACTTATTAATGCCACTGCGAAAACTCTAATTCTAATCTCGAACTCTAAGCTGCTAGGAGAAGTGGTTCCTATTCCTCTTCTCTGCTGCCCTTCCTACATCTGTTGTACTTTTTTCTTTCAAGGTTTATTCAA
The DNA here is from genome assembly GCA_947359475.1 of Heligmosomoides polygyrus bakeri. NCBI lineage: Eukaryota > Metazoa > Nematoda > Chromadorea > Rhabditida > Heligmosomidae > Heligmosomoides > Heligmosomoides polygyrus. Next base: position 17,209,884 of record OX375865.1, read on the forward strand.
ATCTTGGGATAATTATTATTATAAAACTCAAAACCTAAGTCTAATACTTTCTGATACAATACCGCCCGCGTCGCGCGGTCAAAAAGACGGTTTGCGACGGAAAAATCCGTCGCAAACCGTCGCATGCTCATAACTTCTTTAATTTTGAGTTATTTCAGAAATTGTTGGCACCATTCGATTCGTCTCCTCGAGATCTACAAAACTATGTATAAAATTTTACCAGGCCGCCGCGTTTTCGCCGTGGGTGGCCTAAAAAAGTAACTGCAGCTGGCTTTTGCGATTGGAGCACCTTATTTTCCAGGACGTGCATGTGACGTGCAGTGTTTTCGGAGTATCTCAAGCATGGCGTGCGTTGTTAGTGCTCTGTCATGCCTGGAATGTTCCGAGAGTGCGCCGTGCACAATGCATATAGGATCAAACCTATCAATCAAATGGGCGGAAGCATGCCTACTGGGTTTCTATCTTCACTTAATGGAAAATGTAAAGCCTTCAAGACTATCTCGCACCGTTTGGAGAATTTTATAGGAAATTTCCGGCCGTCCTACTTGGCATTTGCTCCTCTCAGTCCGACGAGCCTTTGGAGTGTGCCGTACACAATGCATGTAGGATCGAACCTATCAATCGAATAATCGAATGAGTTCGACAACTGGTAGAGTGAGCGTTTGAGGAGTTCTATCACAAACTTCCAGCCGCCCTACTAAGGAATTGCTCTAAGGTTGTCCAGCTAGCCTTTGGAGTGCGCCGTGAACAATGTATATAGAGTCGAACCTTTCAATCGGGGGGGGGGGGTGCAAATTGCACGCGCGGGCGTGTTCGGAGCGCAATAACTCTTTCAAGTTCAGATCGGTTCGACTGGAGCTCGTGGGTCTTGTAGGCAGTAAAACGGTCTAGTGCTAAGCTGGAGTAGAACGGTGTAGCTTACGAAGAGGCAATGTTACAGGGGTGCGAACATGCAGGTGAGGCTTGTGTGACGCATTTTTTTCCGATTTCGGTGGACCACTGCAGGAAGACCCGGCGAGCAAACGGTCTTGAAATGCGTGTGCATACAGAGCGCTTAAGGTACTTCACGATTACGTTCTCAGAACTCCTCAGCTTTCTGAAATGCCTTAGCCTCAGCTGCCAATTTAAACCGGCGGAAGATAGCAGTTAGAGTTTCTTGCGCTCTTACTCGCCCAAGTTTGATTGTTCGACACTAGCAGTGGTACCGTTCTGTTCAGCATGAAAAGCGCTATCGAACGGTATCAATTCCGACCGATTCTGGGAATATCGGTTTTTTGACAATTTCGCATCGAGGAGGCCGCTCGAGGCCGCTCGAGGCCGCTGCAGACGGACGATGACGTCATCGAAAATCGATATCATCGAATTGAACCATGCTTGACACCGCTTTTCATGCTGAATTGAATGGTGTTATTGTGAGTAGGGAAATCTGTAATATGGGCGAGTAAGAGCGAGGAGAACATCGACCGTTGTTGTGCTAAATTGCACGCGCGGGCGTGTTCCGAGCACGAAAACTCTGTCATATGTTAACCTTTCCGGTTACAGCTTGTCGGTTTTGTAGGCAGTAAAATGTTCTAATAGTGCACTGAAATACAGCAATGTAGCTTATGACTGGACAAAGTTACAGCAGTGCGAATATGCAGATTAGCCTTGGGCGACACGATTTTTTCCAATTTCAGTCGACCCGTGCTTGAAGACGCAGGGAGCTAATGGCCTACAAATGTGCACGTGAGCAGAACACTTTAGGTGCTTTAAGATGACGTGCTTACAGCTTCCTAGCTGTTTAAACTGCCTTAGCCCCAGCTGCCATTTTAGGGCGGCGGAGTTTTAGCGTTGACGTTTTTATTCGCCCAGGTTTGAGTGTTCGACACTCCCAGTGGTACCGTTCTGTTCACCATGGAAAGCGCTATCGAAAGGTACTAATTTCGACCGATTTGCTAAACATCGGTTTTTTGACAATTTCCCAGCGAGGACGGGAGCGCTGCAGGCCGAGCCTGCGCGGACGATGACGTCATCGAAAATCGATGTTTTCGAAATTGGCCAAATTTTCTCGTCCAAAATCATCTAGGGGTTATTTGGGGCGCTGATTACGAACCCGACGTCCGTTTTTTAAAATTCCGCCGATTTCGGTAGGTTTTGGATATTCCTCTGGATAATGGGAGGTGGCTGGGTCAGGATCAGGATTTTGCTCAAACTTCGTATAGGGGAGGGGTCTTATTCGAGGTGAACACGATGCCGAAGTTCATTTGGATGGCAGGAGACCGCCCATACCGATAACTGAGGATGATCGGTGGTCCTGACCCGACCACCCTCAGAAGGGGAGGAACCTACTGCAATCGGCGGAATTTTCAAAAAAGGACGTCGGATTCGTAATCAGCTTCCCAAATAACCGCCTAGATGATTTTGGACGAAGTTTGCACGAGGAAATTTGGGCAATTTCGAAGATATCGGTTTTCGATGACGTCATCGTCCGCGCCGGCCAATGGCGCCCACGTCCTCGATGGGAAATTGTCAAAGAATCGATTTCTTTGAAATTGGTCGAGAGTGACACCATTCGATAGAGCCTTTCGTGGTGAACAAAACGGTGTTACTGGGAGTGTCGGAAACCAAATATGGGCGAGTAAGAGGGCAGGAAATTTCAACCGCTAAGTCCGCCGCCCTAAAATGGCAGATGGGGCTAACCAGGATACTATCTCAACGGTAGGTCGGAACGGCGCAAATGTTGTATATGGGCAGAACCGCCTCTTCCTGGGAAGTAACAAACTGCAGGTATCTCGACCCCAACACAATTCTGCGCAGAGTTAGGGGCGACGGAAGTCGCGTGTTGGCGCACCGTTGATTTACGTGCTCCACAGCTGACGGGATGAGGGCTCCTATCGCGACTCGGCGAAGTGCACAGGTGGCGTGGTAGGGAAGCGCTCGGGCTGGTGAGCGAGGGGTCGAGGGTTTGGATCGCGCAGATTGCGTTTGTTCTGCACTTTTGCAAAATCTATGTTTATCATATAGGTAGTCCACCT
>OX375865.1:17213097-17350811 GCA_947359475.1 Heligmosomoides polygyrus bakeri
TGCTTTTTCTACATTAAATAGAGACTCTTAAAAAAGTTAAGATAACTTTTTGTTCAAGCAAAATTATACTATGTTTTCTCAGAAATTTTAACTTCATTTTTGAAAAAACCACGGTTTAAAGCCTTTCTGTTCAGAGGCCTTAACCCTTGGTTTTTCTAAAAACGACAGTCTTATGAAAGAAAAACAGCCATTTTTTAGTGCGAAAAGAAGAGATTGCGCCGTGAACTCGTCCAAGACGTCGTGATTTATAGCAAAATTTCTGCTTGCATACAGTTTCACGTCTGTGGACGATACAACAGAAACAGTTGTCAAGAACTTGCGTGTCTGCACGTGGAGTGCAGTCGCGATATGGTCTTTTAATACACTAAATGACTGCTGCCGCGTCGCGCTTTGCAAAAAAAATCAATTTATTTATTTTTTCTTACAATTTAACAATTTTATTCAATTTTTTAATGTTACCCGTTCAGCCAGCTGATTATTTTAATTTCTCGTTCAACAACAATTTATGCTAACCACTCTGGAGGGTCTGAAGTTTAACCTATAAGAAGGTGATTTTGATAAGGAAGAGTTCGTTTTGGTTTCAAAAGTCTTAGACCAGCTTAGGCCTGTGTCCAATTCGACATCTAAGTAATAATGACAAATGTAGGACAGAGAAATTGGTGTATGCGAGCTACATTTCGGTGCTCACCGCGGTTCCACTCCTCCATTTCCATGAGAGGAACAATGATTCTGAGAATGGAACGCACATTTGTCGTTTAGATGATGTTCGAAAAATGTGAAGCCGTTTGTTTTATTAGATTTATGAGGTATGACCGAATCAACCATTATCTTACCAGAGGGCAGAATAGTGTCTTTCTTTAGCCTATGGGCATATCACAACCTACATCTAAATCTTCTTGTCAATGACAATTCCTGCATAATTTAACGTGGCTGACATAACACAGACTAAATCGTTTCCATAGCTAGTCTAAAATGTACGAAAAATAAGGGGGAACACGCTAAACGGCATGGTAGGTTGCAAGATTCTAACAAGATCAAATAGTTTCTTTCAGGTGAATGATTTATTGACTTTCAAGACGTGAATGGAAGTACATATGCTATAATATTAGTAACAGAATAGACTTCAATGTAAATGCCCGGGAAAATAAAATATTTCTCCAATTACCCTTTATTTCTGAGTAGGTCACGGCAGCTGTACGTCTATGCCCGGTGCGAGCCAGTACTCAACAGGAAACTGTGCGCAGAAGGGTGGCTTACCAAGTTCAGTGTTTAAGCTGTGGAGAGATACATATTGATGAAACAGGGAGGGCGCTAAGCGCTCGCATCAGGGAACGCCTTGCTTGTAAGCAAAAACGTAGCTTGGTAGCCCGCTCGGTAAACGTCGACTGGAAGTCCACCGCAGAGAGAATTTTAATATTAAAGGCACCGTGTTGCTACGTGAAAGTGAGATCGGACCCAGAAACTCCTTGCAGGCCTTCTGGATTCGCGAACGTAATCCATAATGAATAACCGAGATGAGTGCATTTCGATCACCGGTGAGTTTTTGCCGCTCATCCCGCTGTACGAGCTCTGAGACCATGCAATTTATACACTTAGCATCAGTGTGGATTCGCAGCTGGTAGGCTTCAGTTGCTCAGTGGTGATCGCATAGCTCAGCGCTTGTAGAACAACGGTGAGTTCGGTTTGGTTCAATGGGATTCCGATTGACACACGTATGAGGCATTAAAACTGAAGGGCGTCTTTGCCCAGATGAGGGTCTGGTCGAGGGTTTCGAACTTCTTTTAGGCCTTTGAAAACGACGAAATTGTCGAAACGTCAGGCAGAATAAAGTTGTTCCATTATAATAAATCTGCGTGGCACAGAAGCATTAAGTCTATTCTGACAAGATTCTCAGGTTTTAGTACGGTCGGACATGGAGAACTAGTGACAGAAACTCCATTGGGCTTCTCATAAAATGAAAATAGAAATCACGAAGAAGGTGGACAAAGTCCTTTCGGTTCCCAGTGGTTAAGCCACGCAGTTCAATAGAATTTAGGATTTGACGTGTTCTTCTTTAATGGCAAACATGCATATTCTTGCTGTGATCATTTAACACATTGACGACAACGCGTATTTTGTAGAGCTGTGCGCGTGCGGCTATCGATTTTTAAGCTGGCTGGCGCGTACGCATCATTTATGCTGCGTATTGTCCCACAGTACCGCGTTTTTGCAACGTCAAAAGTGTGGACGACAAGCTTTTTGAGCTGTTTCAGGAATGTTGGCTCCATACAGTTGGAGATGTGGAAGGCTTTATTCCATGTATAAAATAAAGCAAAACAATAACATTGACGATAGCTGTGAAAGTCTGTGATCAGGGATGTGCGGAGTTTGCGTTTCCAAGACAGGAGTTCCGGCTTCCATCCATTCCTATTCCTACAGTTCCGTGTTTATTGTTTTGACTTTTTAATCGACAAATGAAAAGACTGATAAATCACAGCTGATTTTCCTACAGGATTTGGCTCCTTGAAATTGAAATGAAGATGGGCATAACAAGGGAGGTAACTGTGTATCGCCTAGCTGCAGTTTTCCTTGGAAAACAAATGCATATCTTTCCTCATTCCGTTATTGAAACAGTGATGACAACAACACTGAGTTCTTATAGTCTTGAAAGCAGCGCTCCAAACATTTCAAGAAAAGGTAATTGCTACGTACTAGGGGTAAATCGCTAGATAAGAATGATGCCTCAAAGTGATTTTTGACGAATTTTTTTGAGCGGTCATCGAATATATGCTCCACTACATTTTAATAAACGTCGAATTAAGCTTAAAGCCATGGAATGAAATGTTCTCAGACAGGTCTCCGTGTACTCGTATCTTACTGCGATATTTGATCTGCGAAAACAGTACTTCCTTCAACCTAAAATTGTACAATTTATTATCTTTTGTTGCTATCTTTCCCGCCTTTTGAAATCTTAGTTAGTATGAGGTACTTACTATCTGTAGAAAACAAATGATCTGTTCCCACTTCACAACCTCAAAAAGTAGTGTAGAAGTAGGCTGGTATTGTCCACGTACTATTAAAAATTTCTCGAGTATCACCAAAGTATTTTTTGCCCATAACTGCTAAAGGTTTTTATAGATACAGTCTTTGAGGGCAGTGCAAAAAATCTGCACAACATTACTTCATTTTGAAGGAAAATTGAGTTAAAAGTTACGCAGCAAAAATAATGCGTATTGTCCAACGCGATCGCTTGCCTACTCAGATAATTGTAGGCGAGTAGCGCCGTGGGGCGCAACCGGTTACGCCCTCGTTTTACACTTAGCTAGAAATTGAGGATCTTAGCGATGGGCGGGCAGTGGGCGGGCAATGGGCGGGGAATGGGCGGGGTTTGTCCACTAAATCCTGGAAAATGTAGCCCCCTCCTGAATTTCTATGGCTTCCGGGGAGCCAAGTTAGCGAGTCTGCACTTCTCCGTCGAATCGACGGAGAAGTGCAGACATTTGGGTAGCGACAAAATGACAAATACGGGCGAGTATGGATTTTGTGGGGCTAGAAAAAGGCCGATAGGGGGCAAATCTGGACTTTCTCGGTCCGGCTAATTTGGGCGCACTGTAGCTCACGAGGTCCGCAGCCGCCCCCACTCAACACTGCGGACCTCCGGCGGCGCCAGAAAAGGACTATAAGGGGCTATTTTAGCCCCGTTTAGCCCCCTCAACCCCAGATTTTCGGTGTACTGTAGCGGAGTAAGTTCGTAGCAGTGACGTCGCAGTCTTGCGGACATTAGGCGTCGCTAGAAAGTGCGTAGATGGGATATTTTAGCCTCATTTTTGAGTTTGGGGTTACGGTAGCGGAGGCGGCGCGGCTCCGCCCGGGACCGCGATCACGTGACGCCGCGGACTTTCGAAATTTCGCGAGCGGTCGTACAGCAGCGGCGGACGGCGGCGCACGCCGAGCGGCGGCGGTGAGCCGTTTTTTCATAGTTGATTGTGTTTTTTTGTTCGGCAACGTGTTCTGGCGTTGCAGAACCGGGTGAAGACGGGGAGGAGGGAGGGTGGAGGGGTGGGAGGGAATGTTAGTTGAAATCTGTTGGGATTGCGGGTGCAAGTCAGGGGAAGTGAATCCTGGGGGAGGGTTCAAGCCTCGAACCTTTCCAAAAGAGGCTGCTTGGTCCTCTAAGGAGTCGAAAGTGGAGAACAATGTGTTCGTGAAATCTGTTGTGCTGATGGTTGTTTTGTGGAACCCTCGTTAAGCGAAGTCGAGTATCCCCTAGTGGTAGTGGAGATCTTGGGAGCACTCCTCCTGACTTGCGCTTGCAATACGGCCGTTCGGCCGTATTGGAGTTCATCTGTTGCTGTTCATGATCAGTTCACATTTCATTTGTGCGTCTCCATCTAATTAAATATCGGAAAAAAAGAAAAAAAAAGGAATAATATCGAAGGAAATCGAAATGATGTTCGGATTGCGGGTGCGAGTCAGGGGAAGTGAACCCTGGGGGGGGGTTCAAGCCTCGAGCCTTTCCAAAAGAGCTTCGACCTGACAAGAAGTCGAAAGTGGAGGAAAGTGGGTTCGTTTCGTGGAATCTGTTGCGCTGACGATTGCTTGTGGAACCGTCGTTTACTGAAATCGAGTATCTCCTTTGTGGTAGTGGAGACCTTGGGTGCACTCCTCCTTTCATTTCATATGTTCGTGTCGAGCTGTTTTTTTTTGGATTTTGATTGGTTCTCTCCGACTGGCATTTGTTTTCTGGCGTTAGCCAGTTCGATGAAAATTATTTGATTTTTCTCTTCCGCCACCTGTCTTTAGGCAACTAGGAGTGAGAGATGGAGGGTAGGAGGAAATGAAATCGAGGGAAATCGTAATGAACTTGGATTGGTGATGGAAGTCTGGGGGAGTCAACCCTGTAGCCTTTCCAAAAGATGCAACTTGGCCGTGAGAGCCGCAAGGGAAGTGAAATCTTTCCCTTGAACTATTATCTAAATGATTCCTTTCTGGAACCCTCGCTGAATGAGATCGAGTGAGCATCCCACGTTGGAGACCGGGCGGACTCCTCCTCACTTGTGCCTCGGTCGCTCGGTCGTATTGAAGTTCATGTTTCCATGTTCATGTTCAGTTCGCATTCCATGTATTTCATTTGTGCGTATCGATCGATTTTTTCGATTTGATTGGTTGTCTCTCATCACCGTCCTTTTGTGGCGTTATAGCCAGTTTGAAGAAATCGAACTGATTTTTCTGTTCCGCCAGCATGTTTTTGGGTGACCAGGAGCGGAAGGAGGGAGGGAAGGAGGGAGGGCAATGAAATCGAACTTGAAATCGAAGCGAACTTGGATTGCAAGTCTGGGGAGCCAATCCTCTACACTTTTATAAAACCATTACCTTAGCTCCTGATAATCCGAAACTGAAGTGAAATCTCTTCCTTGAACTGTTGCCTTGATGATTGTTTTGTGTAGCCCTCGCTCAGTGGAATCGAGCGTCCTTATAGTGGAAGTGGAGACTTTGGGTGGACTCCTGACTTGTGCCTGGTCCTAATGTTGTCATCGCTTCACATTTCACGTATTTGATTCGTGTGTTTGGAGCAGATTTTTTTCGATTTTGATTGGTTCTCTCTGACTGCCGTTCTTTTGAGGCATTACTATTGCTTCGAAGAAATTGAATTGTTTTTTCTGTTCCGCCACCATGTTTATGGGTGAGGAGGAGTGGAAGAAGGAGGAGGCAGGGAGGGAGGGCAGTGAAATCGAACTTAAAACCGAACTGATCTCTGGTGCAAGTTTGGGAAGTTAGCCCGGGGAGGAGGGGAGTTCAACCCTATAGTCTTTCCAAAACTGCCATCTTCGCCCCTGGCAAGCCGAAACCGAAGTAAAACGTTCTGTTTGAAATGTCGTTTTGAAGGATTTTTTGGTGAAGCCCTTAGCTTTATGGATTGTAGAGCACCAGTAGTGTTGAGATCCCGAACAAGCCCAAACTGGATCAAAGTAGCTTCTTCACTCGTAGTTTTTCGACTGCTTCGTCGCGTTCGCTGTCGTCGCTTTCGTTATCGTCGCGTTCGTTATCGTGCATTTTTTCTTTTTAATTTAAAAAGTTTAAAGTGTAGTAGAGGGGCGGTAGTGACGAATACCTGAGCAGCCTCCACAGAGGTTGGCCAGGCTGAGGAGAGCCTAAAAATGGGGAGGATGGGTAGTGACGAATGCCAAAAAATTCGAAAATTTCGGGGTGTATTAGTTTACATAGGGCTATTCCTTATTATATAATTCGGTTGGTACTAGCTTATTACCCGCTGCTACTTCTCGAAAGTTGCTATGGAACCGTCACCAAAAAGGCCAAGGTATGATGCACCTCCTCCACTACGAAGAAGAAACGCTCGAATAATCAAGAGAGGTGAAGAGTCGTTCTTAATTAGAGGCTGGGAATAGGAACGTATGGTTAAATTAACGCGGCATCGTTCAGCTCGACTGCCACGCATTCCCGTAAGTGACGAGACAATCAAAGTAGAGGGGTGTTGGCTTCTACCACTAGAGAGACGACAGTGACTTTTTCTTCTGCTGTACTCGAACGTCAAGCAAGCTTGGAGGATAATCAGCAAAGCTGCAACGGAAGCGATTCTGTAGTACTGTACTGGAAGAACCGGAACTGAGGGAAAGGAGCAAACCTTCCGGATCGGCTGTGAATGGATGTGCGTCTGGAGCTCGCAATGAGAATCTGCTATTGCACAGGACACCGGTATTATCTTACCGTGAACGAGCTGCTTCCCTATTGTCGATGGAAGTGCTTTCACTAAGAACGCTTGGAGAGTTCATAGCAAGCACCGAGAACGATAATGAATACCAGGTTCGCGCACAAAAATTAGGAGTTTTGAAATTAATCAACTAAGGAAGCCCCACTGTTTCAGCTCTTGGTCGGAGAGAGCATGAAGGGAGTCCGAATTGATGTCCACTCAATGAAGAAGGAACAGTTGGCAATCACAAAGTTGGGAACGTCATCCGACGCTGTAGTAAGAGATCTGATAAACATCCTCTCCAATCAATCACAAGTCACAGCTATTCAAGATTGAAAGAACCTTTGATTTCTAGCTCGATCATGTGCTCACTCTGCTTCCGCCTATGCAGCGGCAACTCCTTGCCATAAGAAGGAAGGCTGACGCGCATTCGAGACCTCCGCTCCCGGATGGCTTTCGCATTGTAGCATCACATCTGACGAAAATTTGGACCATCGTGGAGTCCGCCCTTCAAAGTAAGCTCCGGCCGCCTGGAAGCCGAAGTTGCAGCTCACTACCAGTTTTTAGGCCGTGAATTTGAACGACTTTATGGAACGGTGGAGAGCAGGACCACGCAATACGGAAGTCGATCAGCGCGTCAGAGCCACAGATTTCTTCAGGTGATATCTGCAGGAGGTCAGCAGGCGGGGAGTTAGCGGTTATTAAAACCATCCTAGCAAGTTTTTTGTAGGCTTGTGAGCCAGCCGACGCCATTCGGGTTTACTCATGCCACCAAAGTGGCAATCCCGGAAGAAACCCCCACCTGAAGGATCTGCCTGAATACATAGTGGAGGCTTTAATAGGTGCGGTATTTTTTTATTGCAAACCGCAAGTATTTCGGCCTGGTAATAATCAATTTTTCATGCTGATTCCCTCGTTCTCGATTCGGCCACGACGATTTGAGGAGGCCCGTTGAAGATCTGCTGCGATGTATGTTTCATTAACGGATTCGTTCATGGGAATTTTCTCGTTAAAAACCGCATCGTCCTCTTCAGGTGGTGGATCAAACTCGGGAAAACCGACGAAGACCGTGAGACGGCATTCAAATACCGCAAGCGCTGCCGCAACGCGTGGTATCCGGAGTTCCGGGAATGCATAGGGAAGGCGCTGTAGGCTGCTTTTCACGTTCAAAAACTTTATTCCAATACTTTCCTGGAAATACAATTACACCTGTTTAGGGGCGAAGTGCGCCAGTGGACCATGGTCGCCAACAAGTTGGTTCTACGACGGGTAAGCTCTCGCGGACTGTTTCGGTTTAATACGGTGACCTTTGTGTTGAAGAGTTGCTTTTCAGAAGCGGCGAAGGATCTTCGGAGAGCTCGACAACAACAGTCAGGACAGTCACGATGGACTGAGCCAAGGGATCAGCGTCGCGAGCGTCGAACTCTGAACTGGACCGTCACCGTGTCATCCGTCTCAACTCCACCATCACCGAGATGTCGACTTTCGCGCAATTCACTTTTGCTCTTAAATAACTTCCTCGTCATCGTCATTTTTTGTGCTCATTTAACTTGTTAGTTTCTTGCTTCGCTGACGTTTTCCATATTTTGTTGTTCCCTCCTCATTGCATGTTGTCTTGTCTTTCTCATTCAAAGATGTTTCCTACCTACTGCCATTCCTCACTCATGAATATCGCTTTACGTCATGTTGTTTTCCTAGTCCATCCTTTTGTTATCTGCTAATGTTCCATTCTCTCTAACGCGCAGAGCAAGGGAAAGGACACTACAGAAATTACGTCCGCATATTTCTGCGTTGATTTTTCCTTAGAACTGATTTTATCTCTGGACATGCCTCTTGGAAAGGGCTTTTCGAAATTTTGGCTGCCTCTAAACATGGGCGTATTCATTATTTCCATTTAAAAGTGAACAGAAAATATCGCTAAGACTCTTTCTTCTCTCCGTCTCTCCAGTACTCCTTTAACGTAGAAAATTCTGCTAACTCTCTTGGCTTCTGAGAGATGTGTTGTGGCTTTCTCTTTTTTTTGGGATCTTGTTGAAATTTCATCAAAAAAATTTCAAAAATGGAAAGTTCCTTTCATCGGGATCTCCTTCGCGGTCTAAAATTTTTATGTGCTTACCAGTGCTTTTTGCAGTTCAAATTTCGAGCATTTCTGCGGTTGCATCCATTTACCCGGTTTTTGGGTTCCTTTTCGCAATAGAAAATTGTTGGGAAATCTTTCGAAGAAAAACTTGCGAACGAATTTAGCTTCTTGGCCATGTGTTTCGACTTCAACTTCTCGATTTTTAAAGTTTTCGACATTATATTTGGAAAAGTTGAAATTATTTCATGCCATATCCACTTCCGGACGTAGTTTTTCGATTTTTGAAAAAATTAAAAACTCTGGAGATTTCCGCAGAGTCTGGAAGTTGGAGCCCGATATTCTAAAAGAATTTTTCCTGTCCGTTTTTGCAACATTCGATGCTGTATCCACTTCCTGACGTAGATTTTCAATTTTTGAAAAAAATATTAAAAGCCCTGGAAATTTCTGGAGAGTGTGGAATTCCGAGTCCGATATTCTAAATTTCTTTCCTTCTCGTCTTTCGCAACTTTCCATGCTGTGACTACTTCCGGAGGTAGTCTTTCGATTTTTGAAAAATATTAAAAACTCTGGAGATTTTTCGAAAATGTGTAAGTCCGCATCCGACATTCCAAAATTTAGCAAAAATCTGTATTCTGCACGTTTCCATGCTGTGACTACTTCCGGAGGTAGCTTTTCGATTTTTGAAAAATATTAAAAACTCTGAAGATTTTTCGAAAATGTGTAAGTCCGCATCCGACATTCCAGAATTTAGCAAAAATCTGTATTCTGCACGTTTCCATGCTGTGACTACTTTCGGAGGTATTTTTTCGATTTTTGAAAATTATTAAAAACTCTGGAGATTTTTGGAAAATGTGGAAGTCCGAGTCTTAAATTCCAAAATTTTAAACCAAATTTTCCCAATTATGATGCGCGTTAGAGAGAATAATTCCATTTTCCTAATTACTTGATCTCGATACTTAGGAATTTATTAAATTTTCCTTAGAAGTGTATATATATATAGTTGTATTTTGTGTATAGGTGTCTGTTTGTGTGTATGTGTAGGTGTATAGGTGCCGTTTGTATAGCTGTGTATAGATGTAGTGTCGCACTGTAGTGCTGTTCTGCTATTGGATGGAGGTTACGGTAATAAATTTTACTAGAATATTCGTCTTAGCGCACTTACTACTGATAATCTCGGGGCTAAAATGCTGACAAAGCCGCGACAGGGAGACGAAGCTGCGCACGGACCGGTGGGCGGAGCTCTACCCGACTACAATGTCAGGAGAAAATTCTTTTAGCTCTAGAACTTCAAGGTAGGTGAGCTAAAGCTCCGCCCCCTCAGGGTAAGCTCGAGACTTTTTCCACCGCTACACAAATTTTCGGAGTCGGCTACTTGCCTGCAGCTGTCTGAGTACGCAGCATAAATGCTGCTTCTTCTCGTCAATGTGTTAATACCCCAAGCAGATAGATAAGCGACATTTTTGCGGGAGGACTTCTGACAAATAATTTTCCGACAGACGGGCTTGTTAAAACTTACCATACAAGGTAAGAAAAACGACCCTGTATCACGTGATTCGACTTCTCAGACACAGAATAGATTGTGCAGCAGCGTTGCGTTTAACTGAACAGCGACAGCGCAGTGCACTCAACAGATAATCTCCTTTAATTTCCTTTACTTCTTCAATTAACTTTAACAGACAGACGAGGAAATGCTGAAAAACCGTTTTCGAATGCCGATTTCTCTTTCTTCGGCTTAGTCCATTCTGCCGCTTTAGCTCTAACGAGGACGACATAGAGCACTGTTGTTACTACTATCAGTGCAGCTATACAGTAGAACAGCATAGACCACTGAAATATTTCAAAGCTGAATTTGTTTACGAGGCAAGCCTGAAAATCTCAAAAATTTCGCGGAAGACGGTTTCTATTTTACCTGTTCCTTAGTATTATCAGGTACCATCAGTTGTACTCCTCCTGGTAGAAGGATCTGAATTAAGCCGGCGATGAACATGTTGAAGTTCAGAGCGAAGTGGGCGTGTTGAGCACCGATCTGAACAAGGCAAGGTGAAAGTCCAGCTGATCTCATGGATAGAAGTCTGTCTGACAACCAACGCCTTCATGTGAGCATGCTTCTATGGATTACGTAAGTCAGCTTTCCCTTCCAGCGCGCTGCATAGGCGATAATGCCCGTCAACTACGACTACAGTTCATTTGTGGTTCTAACAACAATACTGCCATCACCCATTGCCGGCACATGATGTCATCCACCAAGTGCCCGCCTAAATTCACTATAAATGGCGGGTCGGTGCCGTGCTCGGAGAACTTTTCGCCTGGACTCCTCGCTCCTTCTCATTCTGGCAGTTCGGCAGTCGTTACCTCACAGTCTTGATAGCTTACCCGCACTCTCGCGTGACTTGCCTTGCGAACTGCTGTGGTGCTAGTGGAGGAGCCCAGCGATGGCCAGCTCAGTGCCGTTTAGACAGCGAGCCCACCTGCTCAGGTAATGAAAGTAAGTCAGAAAATATGATGTAACATGAAATGAAATGAAATATGCAGTAGGCATAACTTTGTACCATGGGAGGTTAGTGCCATTTCCGTCTTGTTGTTGAACTATCATGTAATAGAAATATAAACACAAAGGCCGTTTACTACTGAACCATCAAAGCCTAGACAAACCGTGATGCATTTCGAAATAAATACCTTTGCCACGTTGACCTCCTACTAGACATAACTTCTCCTTGAATCATGGTGGCACTCACTGGGCCGCTGCTGCGAGCAGTTGTACCTATTCTGCCCAAGCTCCCCTTCGACGAATCTTGGCTTGCCGCAGTTAAACTGTTAGCATATTCCTTATTATTATTACATTACTACTATTCCATTTCCCACTCTTAACGAATCTCGGCATCCTTGTCGTTGTATTGGACGAAACGTTATTTGAGCGTAGCCAAGCTTAGTATAAATCTTTATTACGGCTCAAGTTTCGGCGTTGTCGCCTTCTCCAGAGCATTAGATGTGAGCAAATGGCCTCAGCCGTCAATGTTCCTATATCCACCCATCTTTCGTCTAGCCAGTGTGATGGAGGATGCTTTGTCTCCACATCTAAAGGATTCCGTACAGTTTCGCAGCAAACCGGCGGCCTATCCTCCACCACAGGGCAGGAACGCAGGGCTTGCCGCCGGCTGCGATCGCTGTTGTGCAGCAGCCGCACACTTTTCGGCAAGACGGAAAGATGTTGGGCAACGGCGGCACAGCAAGTGCGGCAGCGGCAATAATGATTCACACCATTATTGCAGCCGTAGCAGCGTTCTGACTGCGCTCTAGAAGACCGCCGCAGCGATCGGCTGGGGCGCAGACAGAAGACGGGAAAGCGAACAGCAGCAGTAGGTCCTGACTGGAAAGAGTACAGCACCTCTCCCGCTTGCCGCAACGGTGCGGAGGCCTTAATGCTATGAAGAATGCGATAACGCGCAAACGCAAAGGCTCGAGCACACTTCGCTGCATCTGCTGCGGCAGCAATGGACAGTATCGACACGCTACCTCTTTTGCTGCGCAGCAATGCCGCGCCGCACCCGTGAGCACGCTTTGCTGCGGCAGCAGGGGCCTTCTTGCCGCCGCAGCAAGAAATGTCGAGCGGCATTTCTTGCTGCGGCTGCAGGCAAGAGCACGTGCGGCAAAGTGCGACGTCCACACATCTATTTAAGAAGCGAGCGCTGCTGTTTGCTGCGTGCATCTTTTGCGAAAGGAGCGTGCACCTTCTTTGCTGCTCAAGCCGGGTTTGCTGCCACACCAAAGTGTGCCGATCCTTAACAGCTTGAGCACACTTCGATGCCTTTGCTGCGGCAGCAATGATAAAGGATATCATAGCGCTGCTGCCGCATTTGCTGCGCAGCAAACAGCAGCGCCGCAGCCATGGACACACTTTGCTGCGGCAGCGAGGGCGGTTTTGCTGCCGCAGCAGGGAATGTCGACCGACATTTCTTGCTGCGGCAGCAGCCGAGAGCACGTGCGGTGGAGTGCAATGTCCGCACCTGTTCTACGTACTTTGCACTTCATTCGTCGGCGTTAGCTCTCGAGCAACTCATTTTCTCCATCTCTGGCGGTTAATACGTTGCCAAGAGCACGAGTTCTGAGGCGAAATTTGTTTAGTTCACTGCTGTATTCAGGTACGAGTCGAATCTATCTGCTCAAGGTGTTCTAGCAGAACGATAGCAGAACTGGACGGATAGAAAACCTTTTAAACTGCCAAGCTACGATACTTTTCTTGATAAAAGTACAAAATGGTAAAAGGACGGCATTAACCATACCCTATTTGGTTGCTCTATGCATTCTACATCTGTGGGACATTGTAGAGGGAATCTGAATGCGTATTAGGCCTACATAATTTCAGCGAAACAGCTGATCAGTCATTCCTATTTATCCTACGAGGATGCAACGTACGGCGCCGCTAAACAGCGGGCGCTGCCTTTTGCTGCGTGCGCCCTCTGCGAAAGCAGCATGCACCCTATTTTACTGCTCCAACTGGGTTTGCTGCAGCAGCGAAGTGTGCTCAAGCCCTAAAAAGTTGAAGACAAGTCGCGCTATGGTGCGCGAGAGCATTATTTCGATCAGAGTGTTGTTACCTTCCTTCACTTTAAACTAGGGAGGTTATTTAAGATACTGAACACAGCGGCGATGTCCGTTTGGTAAATTACAACCGGTTACCATCCATATCGATAACTAATGTTACCACCACCTTTGTCCAAACTCCCGGAATGGAGTTATTTGAGGTGCTGGTCACGAATCTGATATCCGCTTCTCGAATTTCGCTCGATTGCGATAAGTTACGAGTGGCATCGCTACGTGGGAATATATCAGAGGCAACCTATTATGCCATCGACCAGCCATCCATTGAACTTTAGTGTTATTTTTGAGACTTCATTAAATAAAGGTAACAAACAGGCATGACTACAAACTACAACTACTTGGATGTTGTCAAACGTCACTAAGGAGATCAGCTTCACAAATAAATACCAGACGGAAAACATTTTTTTAATCAACAACAGCTTTGAGTTGTTTGGAAGCAATATAAACGACAGAATTTATTGCATTTACTGCATTTTGTCTTAATCCTCTTGACTAGATTCCCTGCGATCGGTTGCGATTTCTGATGGTAATTCTAGAATTATTCAATCTAAGGTTCACATCAAAAACAATTATTTTCCAATTAGACTATCAAAATGGAGTGAAGCTCATTGCGGAAAAGAAAAGATTTAGAGAATATTAGGCAAAAACAAAACCGAAATTTCGCGAATGGATATCAGATTCGTGGTGTGCGTTTTGAGGATTCATTTTATCTAGACCATTGTTTGGCTGCGCACAAACAATGTTTCGTCCATTATTATTATTAATTTTATTTATTCCATGGTTAAGATCCATTTGAAAAGCAATGCAATCAGAAGCTGTATAAAACCAAAACTAAAACGAAATCCATGTAAGATTGGCTACTAACCCTAAAAGCAAAAATAGGAGAATGAGAAAGAACACAATGAAATACATCCCGAAATAACTGTAGAATAAACAGGAGAACAAACCAAGAGGAGCTCCGCCCAAGATCCCGTTATATCCTAGAATTACTTATGAATCGAATTGCATTCTCAATAAATGGCTTTAACTTGTGCATAAATGTGTTCTTGTCAAGTTTCATACAATCCAAAGCTGCTCTATTAGTTAAAAAATATATCGAACTAAAAAATTTTGTAGTATAATATCTAATGAGGGATTACAATACCGCTCAAATTCTTTGCAAAAAAGACGCTTTGTGACGGATTAATCCATCGCAAAGCGTCTTTTTTTTGCAAAGAATTTGAGCGGTATTTATGTCCTCCACATCGGGTTCTAGGCGGTCCCATGATGAAGTTCTGTTTATCAAGTCCACAGAAACCAGAGAATTTTGTGAGCCATTTCAGGCTCTTATTCATGCACAGGACATGAAGCACATCTCTACCATAACTCCTGTTGGCAAGGATATGTTGTTCTGAATCTCACCATACCTTAGTATAAGCACCTTCCGGAAAGCCTAGTAATATTATAATATGCTGTGTTAGCTCTGCCCACAGTGGTACTGCTTGTGTGGCGGGAGCGCTTTGAATCGTTTTTTCCCAGTGGTATTCGCATGCTCGCGTTCTCGCATTTTAGAAAATGGGAGGGCGAGGCGAGATTTTTGCGGACTTAGAGATTTCTCAACACACTTTTATGCCAAATAAGCGCTACTGCGAGAGCAAGATCGATGTTATTTTGTGAGCCTATGACCTTTTCACTCTTTTTTATTGAGGTTCTCCTTCTGGTTGTCATTTGGTAGCTTTTGCAGGACTTTTCATTTCGCCAACCATGTGGCAAACCACTTACGATTTGAATGGACCTTATGCAGATCACTGGCACAAAGAAGTGCAACGAAGCGAACAACATGTCGAAGAATAGAGCGACCTTGCGATTGTCCACCTAAAACAGAATTACGTCATACTTTGTGGACCGGAAGGCTCTAATTATTCAAAGCAATCATTTAGAGTCACCGTTGCAATAATAGAAGCTATGAAAAAAAGCTCCATTATACAGATACAAATACCTGGGTAGCATTGATGAAATAGGTTCCATTATTCAAAATAGCTGATTTTCATAACACTTACAAAGCCGGTCAGGAAAATTGACAGAGCGCTAATGCTTTCAAGCACAACCAATGGTGCTGCCAGCCTCCACTTCTGGTTAAGACCGAGTCCGTGATCTGAAGTGACCAGACCAGTACAAACGTATAAACATTCCGAAACGCTTAGTTATGCTCTTCCTCACCTATTAATTTCCCGATGGCAACCTTGAACGCGATAGCGAATACCATCGGAATCGCTGAGAAATATCCCGTTTCTCTAACGGAGTAGTTAAGCACCTCAAAAAGAAAACTTGCTACTTCTATGAAGCATTTCGACGAGAAGGTCTAAAAATCGCACCTGTTTGATAAATGTCGGACTATATTGCTGATAAATGATCATGCCAACGTAATAGCCCACAAACATCAGCAAACTCGTCCAAATCGACACGTCAGTGAGTAAGTAGCGGTAAGGAACAGGAGCCTTTTCGACCTCTACCTTGCGGCCTTCCAGAATGAGCACCACTTCCTCGTCTGAGACAAATCTGAAGAAAACCACGCTCCAATATATGCGTAACAATTCAACTGCGCATAAAGCGTCGGATAGTTGAAGTGATAGTGACTCTTAAAGAGAGAAAAAGCACAAACCAGCTGTGAGGAGTCACTAATGTTAAAGATGTGCTTAGCAGTGTTATGGTAGCAATGTAGACATACTGTTGTAAGATCCCTAACACTAACAGTTTTAATAATGTAATGCTGGCGAAGTTACCCGCCACCCAATTCTAAACTTTTGCCTTTTTTTGTGAAGTTTTCTCAAACTTTCTTTTCAAAATGTATGGGAGGGTTGGTCAGCAGTGTATGTATACCCAAATTTTCCTTTATATTTCGATGGGAAAATATTTGAAAAAATGTACTTGACTTCAAACAAGTTTGATTGCTTCGGCTTTATGAATTCAGGGACCACAACAGAGCAGCCGATGCGTTAAGAAATATATGAGATGCGATGACCCTTCTACTGTCTACGGCAAAAGTTTGATTGCGCAAGTGAAAAACAGCGACTGGAAGAGAAAGTTCAGTGCGATAATGATGCAGTAGCTGCTCATCTGCACCACTTCGGAGAGGTATGGAGAAGTGGCGCATGGTTTCTTCGTGATCTGTGCACTCACCAGCTTCCAGTGTGCCGAGATGCGTGCATAACGTGCAGAATATCAATGCAAAATCCGAAACTGTTGTGATCGATGGCCCCACTGGCAGACGATCCCTTGCCAGCAGAGCTCCGAACAACCCCACGGGCATCCGAGGGCCACCTAGCTGTTACCTAACCAATGAAGGGAAGGGGAGCCTCGGGTATTGACCTTGCCGAACGTATCGATAAAGTGTCCAACGTATCGCCTACAATCGCATTGGTGGAGCTCCAGCTGCCGGCTGGCCCTACTCTTCGCCTCTTGCCACCAGGCTCCTCGCCTATCTAACGCTCACGGAAGAAGACCCCAACTCCGGGAAAGAACCCCACTAGCATACAGCAATACATACACATGAGCTGAACAACTTTTACACAGTGATAAGTAAGGGACTCACCCGATTCTTCCTACAGGACACAGATAAATCTACGAGGTGTATTTCCTTCCCTAATCAACAGCGAATGTAACATCCATAGCAAGGAAGAGATGAGAAAAGCGATCGCGCGACAAGAACTCCATACTTGGAAAAGCTTGTGAGGAGGAATAAGGAAAGAAAATGCAATGCTGAATGGGATCTATCCTAGTCCGGGAGGCACATAACTAAAAAGTACTATATGTAACAGATCCACTTGAGACTTACCGAGCGGCTTCTACAGAGCAACATGGGACTTAAACAAGAAAAGTCACAAAGAAAAAACGAAAAAATACATTTGTTGCGGTTGTAAGCAGGCAAAGTTGTGTGCCCTCCTCACCATGTTAGATCCTGGTTATAACATGTCAGGCCGGGGTCAGCACGCGGCATGCGGCTTTATGCGCCCTCCTCACCATGCTAGATCCTAGTTATAACATGTCAGCCGGCGGTAGGTACGCGGCATGCCTCCATTCCGTCGCTCTTTGCCCGCCGGTTCGGTAGTAAAACCGCGGCCATTTTTTATTTTTTGTTTATTCTTTCGTTTTTTGGTTTCTTTTAGGTTTCATCTTGTTCCTCAGGAGCGGCTCGGTAAGCCCCAATTCATTTTGTTACCTACTTTTTATTTATGTGGCCCCCTGGACTAGGATAGATCCTGTTGAATGTTTAGTGGAACCTCAAAGGAGTCATTCACTGGAATTTACTCTACAAACTTTACCGTTACCGCTAAAGTCTACTGCAAGCAGTTGGATCGCGCTGCTGCGGGTCCGCCTGAAAAAAAACGGGCAAGGTCTACTTTTTCCACGTCAACATTAGTCCACACATTGCGAAGGAGACTGAAACCATTTCCTTAGCTAGGGATGACATTACTGGCCCACTCCTCCTGCTATTTAAAAACACGAAGTTGACGACACGGAACAGCTGAAAAAGTGCATCATCAACTTTCTATCTTTAAAACCCTAGTAAATGATATTCAAAATTTATCTAATAAACAGAATATGTTGTCAGTAATAAATGCTCATAGTTTGTTAATTGCTCCATGTTCGTATCTGTAAACCGAGTGAAGTTTCCTGACCAATCTTGCTTCAACACCTTTATGAGATCCTACAGTTCGTTTTGACTTAAAAGTGTTGGGCTAGCCTAGTGGAGTGTTCAATTTGATTCGAAGGTTGTCCAATTTCATTTGAAAAGTGTCGAATTTGACGTAAAAATAGTTTATTTTCCATTCAGAAAAACTTTTATTCTAGGTTTTGCAAAGACTTGTTTGAGTTTGAAAGAAGAAGAATACGACTAGAGTACAGACAACGACAGAAAAAACGGAGTAAGAGTTCACCTATTGTTCTTGACGTCTTGTGTGTAGAACAGTGCAAATGTTAACGTTGAGGCCAATGTGAGGAAGCCCAACACATAGTAAGTTGCCTAAAAAATTCAATTTTCTCTTTGAGGGTTTCCTTACATTAAACATAAAGCAAATGCAGTTTAAGACCCCTAAAGAGGTTCCTCACAAGGAAAGGCTCCCAACTCACGGTGAGCTTTTGCGAGGCCATTTTGACAAGATGCAGGGTCGTGTGAATGGAGTCAAGAATTGCAGTTAGTTTTTGCCGAACGCCTTTTAAATACCGGAAAAAGAGGTGTAAAAACGTATGCGCAACAGTCCTCAACCCCTATGACACCTCATGAGATGTGCTTCGGAGGCGCAGTCGGTAGTGGTGCAGCCTCATAGGACCAAGCGGGCCGGCTTTTGAGTTCGAGTCCGCGCACTGCCGAGCTTTTGCGAACCTTAGTTTGTTGTTATTGCGCTTTCCCCATGATTCAGGAGTCAATTCTAGACCATCAATGCCTACAACAAACCAAGGCTGTCTATTTGCGCCTTCATATCTGTAGTCTTTCAACGTATCTTCACCATCACCATACCATACCATATCACTAACGATACCGTAATTGCACACAACTACGCATACCTTACGGTTGAATAATATGAACCCGGGCCATATCAGTACATAAGCGTATAAAAATGTCGTTCTCGCGTGACCTTGTTGTTGCCTAACTACTACTTTCCATCTTCACACCTGATTTCACTTCTCCGATAGGAGAGAGACTTCGTTTGCGGATGCCATAAAAGGACTCATCCTCGACGCCATCTATGGGAATATCGACTGTCAGGAAGAAGAGGCGGTACAGTTTAAGTTCAATGAGAATGGGACCTTCCTATCGTATCATACGGTTGGTTTCATAGGCAGTAACAACAAACTAATATGCGCAAAAAAATTGGCAGTACGCTGACTCAAACTCAAAAGCCTGCCGGTGTACTCTTATGAGGCGGCCTTCCTACCGACTGCGTCTCCGAAGCACATCTCGTGTTGCATCATAGGGGTTGCTGATTGTTGCACACACTTTTTTGCACCTCTCTTTCCAGTCTTTAAAAAAGCGTTCAGCAAAAACTAACTGTGGTTCTAGACTCCACTTACCCGGCCCTACATCCTTTCAAAACAGCATCGTAAAAGCTCACCATGAGTTGGGAACCTTTAGCACACAATAAAATTTGGGAGGAACCCATATTTATCCCACACTCTTTCCGCCAGTGGTCATCCCCACTCAGAAGTTCGATCCCTGGCATCCAATCCAGAAATTTCAATGCCGCTGTTCAGTTCAGCTCTTCATCTAACCACTCATTCAACATCGTCTACTGATCTATGATGTAACACTATGACAAATCGCGTTTGAAAATCAGCGTAATCGTAATCACTACATGACGGGGAACAGTCGGCATAAATTACGTGCCGCCAACGTTCATTTATGAAGATCTGTTGTGTGATGCCTGGTTAGTGTGTCAGTTATTGTAAAGGAATAAGGATAAGGATAAAGGACGGCGTTACTCAATCTTTTTTTGGGATGCGCTACGCATTCTACGGGATGACGGGGAAGCAATTTGAAAGCGTACCTGACCTATAATGACTTTCGGTGGGCACTTAATAGACAAGTCAGTGCTTTACACCTTCCAGACAAATCTGGTACCAATTCACCGACCCCAGAAGAATGAAAGGCTTGGTTGGCCTGGGCTGGAAATCCGGGCCAAGAACCTGGTATCATGTACATTCGACAGCCGGCAGCTCCTCCGACCGCCCCTGTGAAGGAATAGACTACAATCTCAATACTTATTAAAAAGTTTACCGCGATAAAGTTGAAGCATAGTACAAAAATGAAGGATAGGGATGGTGAGGATTCCTCGCAACAAAGCGGTGCCTATAACTCACCTCCCATCCCAACGACGACGAGCACATCTCTCCTCCGAGAATCATCGTGATCAGAGGGCCGATCTGAAAGGAAATACCTCAGCTTGATAAAGTGAATACCACTACAGGGACAGATCAGCATAATAATAAAAAGAACGACCAATAATTATTGATAAAGGAAACCTAAGCAGGAGAAACAACTGCCAAGTGATCTTTAAAAGAGAATAACAATAACAAAAATACAGCGATCGATTCAATACAGAACGTCTAAGGCTTTATTGGTATCATGAAGAGATATGCAATTTAATGAATTTGGTGAAAGCATTGTAGCTCCGTGGTATATTATGCTTCTTGCAAGGCTTCTAAAATAGAAAAATGGTCTTGTGTGTAAAAAAAACACCTACGTTTCAGTCTAGCACAACCAGCGTCATATTTGATTAGACGACCACGAGTGTTCGTGGCTCTCAAGACCACAAGATGCGCGAGTTTGATGCCAAGTCCCCGATGTACGATTTTGTAAAAAGAAACTAGGAACAGGTCGTTACGTTTCGGTCTGGATGAAAGAGCGGATAATCCAAAATTGAGAAAAAAATTCCAATCAAAATCACCTGAGAAGCCGCCAGAAGGATCGAGAAGAACAGCGAGCTCTCGCATTCTCTGGCCCACACAAGCACGACCTCGTTGGCGAAATGAAGCTGGCTGGCCTGAGCGAAACCCTGTAAAGGGCCTGACTTCTGCAGGGATAATTGCTAGTTCGAGTGAATGAGTGGCACCAACGCTGAAAAATCGTGCCGCTAACGATGGCCACAGTCCAAAAGCGTCGGCTAGCGGATACAGAGTAGTGGCAAAGGTTGATACAAGCCCGTAGATCAGTATGAGTATTCTGAATAGGTGAGATTAACAAAGCACAGCGTGGAAGGCCACAGGCTTAGTAAAAGGGTGCAAGGCGTTAATGTGGCCTACATCCAAACGTAGGGGGAAGGGAGGCGCCGACCAATCAGTTTACCGATCGTGCACGCGTAGGTGGCTTGTTCTGCGCCTAATGCCCCGCTGAGCAGTATCGATCGATATTATCGATTTTTTCATAGCAGCGGCTTGAGATAGAATTAGCTTTAAGGTGATGAATGCAGTAGGTGTCGATGATTTGAGGATTATCTGAATTTCTACGCTTCTGACCCAGACAACGATTAACCAAGGCCTACATATAAGCTGATTTAAATTACAGTTGGCTACTAGCGACATCTTGAGCGGTGCTCGGGGCAGTAGTCAACGAGGCCGCCGGGATGATTGCAAATAGATGGGTACGGTCTCATTCCGAGTAAATTTGTTTGTCTTTCCTATTACACGAACGACTCAGTTTCCACACATTTCGGGTGACCACTTTTTGCGCGGACCGACATGCAGACAAAGGCACGAGCCGTTTTCTGTATTGTATACACGTGGGGCTTCAGAAGCTGATTGGTTCATTTCAACCTCATTTTTACTCATTCTTTTATCTCTAAAAGAGTTTTTTCACTAAACTTTAATCACTTCGTTCTTGACGCGACTATATATGTCAAAGATACTGGACGTGGTTTGTACTCCACCGTTGTTTGTTCATTTTTGGGCTCTTATACATGATCTCAGACCCATATCGCATTGTTACAATATTCAGAGCTAATATTAGGTCGTCCCTGCAGTTTTTTTTTTTCAATGATTCACTGCAGATTTCGCTGGCGGACTCTTGCATAGCGCTGCATAGCTTTCGAAAGAGAATGACTTGCTCTATCAGACCATGTTTTGCGTTTCTTTCTTCATCCTGAATTTTGTCAATTTTTAGGTAGTTAAAATGTGAAAAAGTAAAAAGTGGTCATCTGCGCAGTCGCTTCTCTCCGCTTAGGTTTGTAATTTATTGCGCAGCTTTTCACAGCATTTGGAAGGCAATGTTCAGTACTACAAGAACACTTGTTGATGCTATTTTCTTAATTGTCATTTATTGATTTTTATGTCATCAAATTGGGAATTCCGACTTTTCCGTCCGAGTTTTTATCGACAGCTCCTGCTCTGTTGTAGGACTTTTTTTGTTACATGTCGGTCGAAAAAGAATGTCTTGCTCTATAAGAATTTGTGTCGCGTTTATTGGGTCATGCTGATTTCTGTCGAATATCAACAACTGAATAAGGAGAAGGAGTTGTTGGTGAAGACGATTTTTCTCTTTTCGGAATTTTGTTGATATCCGACAGAAATCATCATGAGCCAATAAACGCGACGCAAATTCTTATTGAGCAAGACCTCGTCTTCCGAACAACATTTAACATCAAGCAAAAAAGCTCACCACAGAGCAGGAGCTGTCGGTAAAAATTCGGACGGAAAAGTCGGACGTCCCAATTTGATGACCTAAAAATCAATAAAGGACAAACGAGCAAATAGCACCAACACGTATTCTTGTAGTACAGAACATTGTCTTCCAAATGCTATGAAAAACTACGCAAAAATTCCAAACCTAAGCGGATAGAGGCGACTGATGACCACTTTCAATACACGCTCTGATAAAGCAAATCATTCTCTTTCGAAAACTGTATAGCGCTGTGCAAGAGACCGCCGGCGAAATCCGTAATGAATCGTTGAAAAAACGGCGGGGACTTATGGGACAACCTAATAATTCGGTTCAATTGCCCACGATGAAGTAAACAAATAAACTGCTTGATTACTGACGTGTTTGTCTTGCGTAGTCGAGGATATCCACTGATGCAGTACACTGAACCATCATACCTTTAACATGCACCCCTGGTTCTTTTTTTGTGAAAAAAGACTGGGGCCCTAGAAGCTTTTTTTTTCAAAACTCTTCAGAGATCGGTGTGAATTCAGCCACCTAAATGGCTCGTTAACTTGTAAAGAAAATTTTCTCCCTATAACCTTGTGTCAAGCGTGTAGGCCCAGTAGAGCGGAATCGGTCCCAAACACATTCCGATCGCCGTAGCCGTGAACATCCATGCCTTCAGCGCAGATTCGTTTAGGAAATAGTCTGAAATTGTCACTTCGAGGTGCAGGTCTCCCAAATGATCCCCGATCTGCCGTCGTTGTCATAATCACAGATCGTACCGCTGTTAGTGGTGTTATCGGGCACTTGGCAGATTACTGTAAAGCCGAATACGATCCGATTACTGTAGATGAACGTCATCGACAGCGTGGACACCAAGAGAATCACATAGCGGAAGCCGTTCATTTCAGCTGTTGAGGCAGTAAAGCGTGGAGCCGACCCAAGATTAGACAACTGTGGCTGTCTTCCGAAATTCGACTTCGTAGTTGAAGAGAGCCTGCAACAAAGTAATGCACATGTGTCGCGAAATTAATGGTTAGAAGCTTATGATCGTCACTTTCAGAAAAGCAACGCTCACGGAGCAAAAAAAATAGAAGAAGAGCTGTGTAGTTGCTCATCAGTTTGTCAAGGATGAGCAGTGTAGCTTATCACTTCACAAATTAAAATAAGGATAAAGGACGGCGTTATTCAATCCTCTTTGGGACGCGCCACGCATTCTACTCCTACGGGATGTCGTGGAGGCGAGATGAATGCGTATTTCGCCATACAATGTCCTGCGGTGGCCAGCCGATGAACAAGTCAGCGCTTTATCCTTTCCAGACAAGTCTGGTACCAATTCACCCACCCCGCCCGGAGGGATGGAAGGCTTGGTAGGCCGAGGCGGGAAATCCAAACCAGGAACCTGGTATCGGGTGCAGGCGACAGCCGGCGCCTCCTCCGGTTGCGCTCCACGCGCCTACTTCACGAATTTAGGGAGACATATTAAAGTTCGACAATAGCTGGTACGAAAAACGATTTGAGTAGATCAGATGACAGAACAATTACAATTTTTGGCTCGAAAACGAAGCATATGCTAGGTAGGTGCGCATTGGATAGCTGGTTGGGCTGGATGCGCCGAACACGAAATCGATCCAGTTGAACGCAAATAGCTTTGCTTCACGCCATGTGCCAAATGTGCCCATTCTAGCGTCAGAAACTTTTGAGAACTGGGTAGCATTATGAATGCAGTGGCAATGATGACAGAAGCAGCAAACTTTCCTTAATAGGAGTTTAGCGACGCAATCCTAGAAGAGGGCGCAGCTCAACCGGAGGAGGCGCCGGATGTGAGGTGTACACCGATGCAAGAATCTTGGCTATGATTTCTCGCCCAGGTCAACTAATTGTAGCCTTTCCTTCCTCCAAGTCTGATGAATTCCTGCCAGAATTATCTGGCAAGTAAAACAATGACTGATTCATCGGTTAGCCACCACAAGTCGTTCGATAGGCATTCAAACTTTGTCCGCGTGTCCCGTGGAGGTTTTATGCGTGGCGCATCCCGCTGAAGAATTGAGAAAAGCGTCAGTAGAGCACTGTACTTTAGCATGACATGGCGAAAACATGGCAAAGGCGTAATGGACTTCCTCAACTACCTGCGAATGCAGGAATGGCGCTAATTACTGCCACTTTAGAATGCGCTCGTATTCAAAGGCAAAACAGCTAAATTCTTTCACTGTTTTATAGTGGTACCACACACCTGTCTAGACCGTGGATATATTTGCTTGATTGGAAGTCTGAATACCAGGAATGTGCGGATTTTCCGTTTCCGTTTTCGAACTCTGGTTTTCGGCTATTTTTAGTTTTTCCGTTCCGTCCTCAGCTCTCTTTTGGGTCGGAAGACGAAACGGAAGCGGTAGCTCACCACCCATTGATTATTTTGCACTGACTTCATTCCCCTCCTGAACCTAAACGGAGGGCTAAAGAAGGAGATCAACTATGTATGCGCAATCTTTTTTGTAATTGTGTTGTTTCAAACCGGTGGTGCATTATGATTCGAAACAGTGTGATCACCAAATTGGATTCTTTTTCTCTTCTTGAAACGAGGTACTACCGATTAGTGCAAGAACACAGAAGGTTTCATAAGTATTTGAATCAAGAATCAAATTTTAATCCTAGGATGCTTTTCCCTATTAGTCGAAGGTCTGATCTGGAACACCAATTCAAAGTTCTATAAGCACTCTTAGATTGCTAACAATGCTTTCCTACGGGGACATTGGATCTACACTAGTGGGAGGAGGTCATGCGGTGTCTTGCCTCCCCACCACACGGGGTGCACACGAAGTTCTGTGCGCTAAAATTTTTTAACGAAAATTTTTAACGGAAAATTTCCGTTAAATTTTGTTAAAAATACTATCAGCTGCAGACTACTATTTAAAATATAAAAAAATCAGCAACGAATTATATTCAGGATGTGGAGGAAGAATAGGTATGGAATTGTCATTCAAGAGAACGGTACTTAGTGGGTTGGGTAAGTTAGCCCAGACAGATCCCAGGATTTCCCTACGGAATCGTTTGCAATCTCGATGCGGGCAGGAGCCCACTAGTACTGAAAGAATCAATAAAAACACAACTATGAGCCTATCAGTGTTAACACGATGACGAACGCACGATTTTCGCGTACCTGGTGCGTAAGACCAACCGATTTTTTGAAGCGTCTAGACCGTGACACAACATCGTGTCATGCGGACCCACACGGGCGGAAGGGTGTTGTGACACGACAGCTAACGTGCTAACGTTTTGGAAAAGTAGCTTTCCAATAAATTTAGTTGCTATCGCTTTCTCAAATCATTTAGAATACGTCCACCGCCAGAAAACATTCTCTTCTTCTCGACTGTTTTATGTGGCGAACAAAAGTATTTTAGGATAAGCTGCGCCACGTGGGGATAGGCGTATCTTATCTGAGGGCCAGACAAGTATCTTTGTAGATTCGTTGACGTCAGCGAAGAACTTTTCTAGCATCAAAATGCATTACATATCTCCAAAAATTCAAATGCGCCACAGAATGTGTGAAGATGGAATGAAAACATTGAAATATTGTTCCTGATTTTAATAGTTTTTCAGGAATGATCCTGATGGGGCGGATGAGGTCTAGAATATTGCTAAAAACTAGGAAGAAAGTGATAAATTTACTGGAAAAAACTCCGTAAAAATTCTGTTAAATTTCTAGAAGTTTCCGTTAAGTCGTTAAGCCAAATTTTAATTTTTTTTTGAAAAATGCCCTTAAATTCGTTAAATCGTTAGCCGTTAAATGTGCATCCCTGCTCCCTACCCCTCCTTTGCGTTTGTTTCAGAGCTTCGGCTGCTGCCAAATGATACTATGCTATCCATAGGAACTCAGAGAGTGGGTGTTGGGTCGTGGGTGCTGAATAAAACTGTAACCTTAACGCTGCCTCCTCCCGATTAGGATAGACCGCGACATCCAATAAGACCGGTTAGGCGACATGAGTGGCGAAATCTCTGTCATCTTACTCGCCAACGGATCCACTGCGGTTGGAATAATTTCTTCCTATTTACAGAAAGATTTTGCATAAACTCTGATTTGTTACACTAGTAATTTGGAGATTCATCTTGCAGTTAGCGATGATAAGAATACAAGGATTTTCTGTTGATATATGTTAGTGGAAGAGAGTGCTGCCTTTCCCGCTTCCTAAATTCGTTAATTTCAACTCAGTTATTACTACATTATGGATATATATTTATGAAAACTTTAATAAAGCAACGAGTTCCGTTTCCGTGTTTCGTATTCCGGTCTCCACCCATTTTTGAGCTCTTCCATTCCGCATTCCGTGTTCCGCTTTTTTCGAGAAAATTTCCGCACATCCCTGCTAAATACTATTTGCAGGGCATCTTGCTACCCGCGGCACTGTTGAATGCTTATTTCGTTAGCAAAGATCCTCTTTTAAAACACCATAAACCATCGTTACCAGGATGATGATGATCGGCGGATGACTGACTAGCCGAATGTACTATAACTTGAGCTGTTTTACTGTCACAAAAATTTCGGTGTTGTTTTAGACGAGAATCTTCTTTAATGAGTGAAAAAATGCGATTTGATAACTTCATTGGCCCACCGCCAAGCGCCAGTATGCGCACAAAAATTTGCAATTAGTCTAAAAATAATCTAAATCGACGGTTAAAATAAAGGTCTGGCACATTGAACGCGAAACGCATACGATTTTTTTCACAAAACGTTACGTAAGGAACGTTCGCGCTGGCTGTCAATCAAACAGCCAAGCATTACGAAACGTTTTACGAAGGTATTGCGCAATCGCAACCTTAGAAGATAGAACATATAACATAGAACATTTATTAAGCCAAAAGTGATACAAACTCAGTTCTGCACAAAGAAAACAGCAAAATTTGTCTTTTTGAATATTAGCGAAAGTGATTTTTTTCCACAATTTCCAAAAAGTGGAAAGTGCTCTTTTCTCGAGGCGATTTAATATTTCATTACTGAAAAAGGCACTATATTTTTAAGCAAAATACCGTCATTCTTACAAAAAACTGTTTTATTGGTAACTTCACAAATGTCCTTTATGCTTAAAAGAGTTGAAGGTTTTTTGGTGAAGAATTGAGAATTGATGCAGGAAGCTCATTGCAAATTTTCACAACACCAGCCAGGAAAGATTCTTGAAATTTTGTTGAGTTTGCGGTTGAATTCTAAGATTCCGCCCTCATGTAATCTCGCTGAGTGAGGAGAAAGTGAAGAGTTCGTCGTTTTTGTCGATATCCAAGCGATCATTAATAATTCTAAAAACGGGGTTTTAATCATAGATAATTCGTCTTAGTGACAACAAAGTATGTAGGGCCGGGCTATTCTTTCAGGATAAGAAACTTTGAATAAACCATTCCTAAAAAAATAAGATCCCTCGGAACGCAGAAGTGCTTCCCATATATCAGGTAGCTGGTCTATCCCACGGTCATAGAATTATTGTTCTTTTAAGGCCAAGAATCTTTGGAGGTGTATTTTGACCCGGGCCACATTATTAAATCGTCTTCCAACCAAGAAGTACTGCACCGAACTAAAAATGTGGTAGTCACTCTCCGCAAGGTCTGGGCTGTAAGGTGGATAAGTTTGACGCTCCCAGTCAAGGTCTTCTGTTTTTTGAGGCGTCCGGTTCGATACGTTCCCTCCGTTTGGTGGTGTCAAGAAAGTATTAACTTCTGAGAACTCGTCAAGAACGGTTCCAGCATTAATGCTGTAATCTAGTCTTCTCAACCTGGCCGCGCGCAGGCTGAACTCCGCTGGAATCGGCTCAGACAGATTTTCAGGAGCGGAATTATCTATCAGCAAAATAATGCCAGATCACACGTCACGAATCGGAAGCTTCAAAAATCGAAGGCCTAAGCTGGGAGCTTCTAACTCACCCACCTTACAGCACAGGCTGTGCGCCAAATGACTAGCACCTTTATAGCACGCTGCAGTACTTCTTGGTTGGAGAACGATTTATTAATGTGGACCATGTCAAAATGCACCTCCAAGGATTCTTGGCTTCAAAAGCACAAGAATTCTACGGGCCAGGTAGCTGATAAATGGGAAGCAGTCCCGCGTTCCAACAGATCTTACTTTGCTTGAAAACTGTTATTTGTTATTTGTTTATGAACACTTTTGTTGAAAGCGCTTGAGAGTCCACGAAATTAGTTGCCAACCTAATACATTGCAATAATGGAGACCGTACAGATGTATAGTATCTTAAAAGGATTCTTACAAAAATAGAAAAAAAGTTTAAATAAAATTGCAATATTGCGAGTTGGAAATGCTCATAATATACAGTTTGAATATCTATCTTCCGAATTTGCTGTGTTTGCGCTTCGAATATCTCGTGCTTCAAAATGAGCTATGTCACCTTTGCTGACTAGGACGTTAAGAACTTCACAACCAATCAAGCGGTGCATAGATTTTTGAGATACCCTGTGGGTGTGTGGGACAAACAAACAAGGCTTAAGAGATGCACAGAACCCCTGACCGTCGAGAGAGGATACGATGTTGTGGCACGGTGGAGGACTCGACCTTCGACACTTCCCTATTTCCCGCCCATTTCGTCGATTTCACAGAGGCGGCATCGGCAAAGACGATGCTTCTTCATGCTCTTATGCTGACAGACTGATAGAACCTCAAAAATCCTACCAGGTCGTATCCTTTAAATTGAAATTTAGGTGGTAGACGTTTTTAGCTAGCATATTTGGAGTGCTCTATTCCTTCGCTTGCGTCGCTCTTACCGTTCCTTCGCACTTGGGCACGGCCCTTATGGCACCACCATAGGCCCTTTCTGACAGTTTATCTATCGGTGGCAAATATCAGGTGTGGCGTTATATAGAAGCGGTTCGAGATGCTCGAAATGGGTCACGTCTTCTCCTGACAACTCGAAGAATGCCTTGGCATTTTTGCGAGTCACTACGATCAACCAATGCAGCAAACAGCATTCGGATGAACCCACAAAGAGAAGGAAGGATACAGTGGGACAGAAAACCACTCGGTCTTGTCCAATAAACTCCATGTCCTCTCGTCTTGAAACCTGGCATTGCTGATTTCAATGTTTATAGTGCTTTTGTGTCTCGAGGTTGTTAGGTGGAACTACTTACTTACTGGCCTTAGGCCACCTAACAGCCTCGAGGCACAGAAACGCAATAAACCCTTAGCTTAATTAAGAAAATTCATAACGATGGAGATCTTCTAGATCGTGCTTGTAGAATGAGGGTAAAAGACGGCGTTACTCAATTCCTTTGGGATGCGCCACACATTCTGCCTCTACGGGATGTTGCGGAGGCGATTTGAATGCGCATTTGAGCTGCACAACGACTTGTGGTGGCCAACCGATGGACTAGTCAGTGTGTTGTCCTTCCCAATCGAATCTGGTACCAACTCTCAGACCCCGGGGTATAGAAGTCCTGGGAGGGAAATCCGAACCAAGAACCTTGTATCGGGTGCATCCGACAGCTAGCACCTCCTACGACTGCGCCACGCGTAGAATGGACTGGCCACCGTAGTCATCATATGCCCAAATAGGCATTCAAATCACCTCCACGACATTCCTTGGAAGTAGAATGCGTAGCGCATCCCAAAAGGATTGAGTAACGCCGTCCATTATCTTTTACCAGTCGTTCAGCGGCCTAGCGGCCGCCTCCGACTGGTTGGGGGCTTCGCCCCCAAACCCCGAGAAGAGAACACTCCGACCATCTTCTTTTCCCAACTTTTAGACCTTCATACCTCAAAAACAAACTTCAGCCTCGTGTTCAGCGACCTCGATTACCCCCAGGGCCAAAGTTTCGCGCCACTTGAGCGCCATCCTCAAAAAATCGATAATATCGATCGATATCGATTGGTCGACTTCAAATTCGAGTTCAGCGACCTCGATCACCCCCAGGGCCAAAGTTTCGCGCCACTTGAGCGCCATCCTCAAAAAATCGATAATATCGATCGATATCGATTGGTCGACTTCAGATTCGTGTTCCGCGACCTCGATTACCCCCAGGGCTGAAGTTTCCTGCCGCCCGAACGACATCCTCAAAAAATCGATAATATCGATCGATATCGATTGGTCGACTTCAGATTCGTGTTCCGCGACCTCGATTACCCCCAGGGCTGAAGTTTCCTGCCGCCCGAACGACATCCTCAAAAAATCGATAATATCGATCGATATCGATTGGTCGACTTCAGATTCGTGTTCAGCGACCTCGATTACCCCCAGGGCTGAAGTTTTGTGCCGCCTGAACAAAATCCTCAAAAAATCGATAATATCGATCGATATCGATTGGTTGACTTCAGATTCGTGTTCAGCGACCTCGATTACCCCCAGGGCTGAAGTTTCGTGCCGCCTGAACAAAATCCTCAAAAAATCGATAATATCGATCGAAACTTCGATCGATATCGATTGGTCGACTTCAGATTCGTGTTCAGCGACCTCGGTTACTCCCAGGGCTGAAGTTTCGTGCCGCCGACGTGCTCGGCACGTCTACGGCTCGCCATGCAGGGTTGGCGACGTGTTTGGCACGTCTACGGCTCGCCATGCACGGTTGCCGACGTGCTCGGCACGTCTACGGCTCGCCATGCAGGGTTGGCGACGTGTTTGGCACGTCTACGGCTCGCCATGCATGGTTGCCGACGTGTTTGGCACGTCTCCGGCTCGCCATGCATGGTTGCCGACGTGTTTGGCACGTCTCCGGCTCGCCATGCACGGTTGCCGACGTGCTCGGCACGTCTACGGCTCGCCATGCAGGGTTGCCGACGTGTTTGGCACGTCTACGGCTCGCCATCCACGGTTGCCGACGTGCTCGGCACGTCTACGGCATCGCCAGGCACGGTTGCCGACGTGTTCGGCACGTCTACGGCTCGCCATGCACGGTCGCCGACGTGTTTGGCACGTCTACGGCTCGCCATGCATGGTTGCCGACGTGTTTGGCACGTCTACGGCTCGCCATGCGCGGTCGCCGACGTGTTCGGCACGTCTGCGGCTCGCCATGCGCGGTCGCCGACGTGTTCGGCACGTCTGCGGCTCGCCATGCGCGGTCGCCGACGTGTTCGGCACGTCTGCTGCTCGCCATGCGCGGTCGCCGACGTGTTCGGCACGTCTGCGGCTCGCCATGCACGGTCGCCGACGTGTTCGGCACGTCTGCGGCTCGCCATGCACGGTCGCCGACGTGTTCGGCTGCCGCGCCCCAACTCAAAGTCGGACGGACGGACAGTGTGACACACACACACACACAGTGACACAGTGACACAGTGACACAGTGACACACACACACACACGCTTGCTTCTTTATATATAGTAGGATACTTATTTGTAGAATCCTAACGCAAAATTGCAGTTAGCGTGGTAGCTTAGTCAAGCGAGAAAACGCGGCGAGCCTGCGCAATTAGTATAAAAACCTTCTTTTGGGTTCTGTTTAGGCCTGCTAAGCGCTCCATCCCTTTAGAGCCGGTGAATTGATAGAAAGGAATAACCCGCTGACTTGTCTATCGGCTGACCACCGTGAGACATGGCAGAGATCATAAAGGATAAAGAAGAAAGGACGGCGTTACTGAATCCGTTTTGGGATTCGCCACGTATTTTACTTCAGTGGAATGTCGTGGAGGTGATTTGAATGTGCATTTAGCCATATTATGACTTGCGGTGGCCAGCCGATAAACAACTCAGCGCCCCTATAGAGGTCATATAAGCATTTAAATCCCCTCCATGATATCTCGTTGAAGTAGAGTGCATGGCTCATTCTGCCAAGGTATTTACTGGCACCACCCTTCCTTCATTCCTTATGGGTAGAATAAATACAATGTTCTTTCTTGCTATTGAGCTATTTCGGATGACCAAAAATGAGAAAAGTCTTGAAAACTGAATCCAGCAGGAAGTGGTATAAATGGCAAGAGTCAGCGTTAGCCAATCACATTGTGGGATGCGCTGCGCTTCTTTATCTACGGGGTGTCGTGGGGGCTATCTGGATATGCATTTGGTTTATCTGATGAACACGGCGACTAGTCGAAAAGCATGTGCATTGCCCTTGAAAATCTTGAGCGGTATAAAGCAGAGAGTGGCAGCAGACGCTCTTCATTTCTTGGAGCAGAACGCCAACTATTTTCAAGCTTTCCAGAAGAGCAACATTAGAGCAACAAGAGCATAGGACGAAATGAGTGGCGACTGGGCCACTAAAGGTCTCAGGTGAGAGCTTTGATCCATAGAATATGATCCATAGAATATTTTATGGGTGAAAAGGCGCTGGTAATGAATCGTTTTTTGATCCTTTTGGAATCGAATGCTAGGCTCTATTGTGCGTCCTATTGTCAGTCGAAGAAGAATAAGTCATCAGGCTGCACTTTCTTGGCATATGATTCTTGGACGCTGCAAGGCAAACGATCTTTTGTGTGTGGAATCAAACGGTATCCTATTAAGGTATAGTTCCAAGCTTCACATATCTTTTTATAGTATTACCTTTTTAATAAAGGATAAAGGATAAAGGACTTCTGGGATGCGCCAGCGCATTCTACATCTACGAGATGTCGTGGAGGCGACATGAATGCGTATTTGGCCATACAATGACTTGCGGTGGCCAGCCGATGAACAAGTCAGCGCTTTATCCTCCCCAGACAAGTCTGGTATCAATTCACCGACCCCGGAGGGATGGAAGGCTTGGTTGGCCTGGGCGGGAAATCCGAACCAAGAACCTGGTATCCACCTTACCGCGTAGAAGTAGAATGCGTGGCACATCCCACAAAAGGGTTGCCTTTATGCTTTATCTCTACTATTTAGCATATTTTCTGCTCTTTGTAATTTGCTGTCAACGCTGTAAAGGAAGGATATAAGATAGCTTCAAACAATACTATTGCCTTTGCCTAAATAAAAAAATAAAGTAAAAATATAGGTGCCATTGCCATCCCATTTATCAAGGCGCGAAGGCGTGCAGTTTAAAATAAGTGAGCCTATCTCTTTTTCTTATAAGGAAGCCAGCTAGCTGAACACTTTTTCTTGACACCACAGGTCCTGTGCTAAATTATGAAAAAAACGCTTATCATCGTTTAGTTAGAATAACACTTTCTGTTACCTCAATGTTCTTTATCTCTGGATCAAAGTGGCTCTTTTCAGTACGTCGCCACTGAATT
This sequence comes from Heligmosomoides polygyrus bakeri, assembly GCA_947359475.1. NCBI lineage: Eukaryota > Metazoa > Nematoda > Chromadorea > Rhabditida > Heligmosomidae > Heligmosomoides > Heligmosomoides polygyrus. Next base: position 17,246,705 of record OX375865.1, read on the forward strand.
TTAGGGAATTCCTTCTTTCCGTCGATCTTAAATTTTGATTTAGTTAATTCTAGGTGTATTCGAGATCCAAGCCATAAACATCAGAGAACACAAAAGTCGGACATTTTGTACGAAAAATGTTTTAAACCTTTTATTTTTTTGCAAAAAACTTAAATCTATATGTTTTCTCTACGAGAAGATGACAATACTAAAAAGCACTAGAACGACGGAAATTCTCGATCCGATTAACGGAATGCATGGCGCATCCCGCAAAGTGATTGACCAACGTTGAAAATCGCCCTTTAACTTTTGTGCATTTATGGAACGATGACGGAAAAGCGGCAATTTTTATTTTATTATTTCATACAAAGCGATAAAATGTTGGATCTTCGTGTCAGCCTATCAGATTCTAAACACAAATAATATAAATTGAATCAACCACCTACTTTGAGTTGTATATAATTGGAATAATGGGTAGCTTATCTGGTGCCAATAAAATCAGAAAATAATTCGTTTATTTATTTATTTAACGGCGTGAATCACAGCAGAATTACTCACAAAAATTGGGATACAACAGATCAAATGCTAGAATTTAAAACATACAACTGGATAATTGAAAAATTAAACAAGTCACAGCAGAAACCAGCGAAAATGGTGATGTGTGCGTGAACTACGACGAACAAGAGCATTTGGTGACGGAAAACACTGCGTAATACCTCAATGGCGGTATAATTTATGAATAAATTAAAGCGCAACTGTGGACGGTTCTGACCACGTTCGTAGTGAACTTTCTATCCGCTTAGTGATCCAACATCGCCAAACAATTCTATTCTCAGCGCTTCAGAAGGGCTATTTCAAAAAGACTGCGTACCAGAATCAAGTACTAGGTTTACCTTGCTTCAGAGTATTTCGACTCGCCATTCAAATAGTTTCTAGAAGAAGTTCAGAAAGTTCTATTGTGCTTGCAAAAGTCTTGACCACTGAGCGGATCGAACGCCCAACCTTTCGATCTGGAGTCGAACGCGCTACCATTGCGCCAAGCGGTCATGTCGATGGAGAGAGCTGCGGTACGCTATCATTGAACTGCTGTCCTATGCACCTCACGTTGAGAGGGTAATCATCCAACATTCGAACATCGAGCCACTCTTCTTCTATAGTGCGCTTCTGAAGGAGGTTATTGCCACTTGATTTCGAATTTGGTTTCACAACCAGGTCAGAATAACTCACCACGCCGGCTGGATATAAAGATGGTGTATACGCCGCTTTGGATGCCTTCATAAGTCACGATCCTTCTTGCCTAAATAACAATATTATAATTAGGATCCTATTATATATAACAGGGAAGGCAATCGATATCGATCGATATTATCGATTTTTTTGTGGATGTCATTCGAGCGGCACGAAACTTCAACCTTGGGGGTAATCTAGGTCGCTGAATACGAATCTGAAGTTCGTTTTTGATCTGTCGATCGCCATCAATCGATATTGGGCAAATAAGCGTTTTTGTGGATGTCGTCCATTTTTCGCTTTTTTCTAACTTGCCCTAATCTGGTAAAAGATGAAGGACTCATTCTCTTTTGGGATGGGTCACGCATTCTACTTGTACGGGATGTCGTGGAGGCAAGTTGAATGCGTATTTGGCCATACAATGACTTAAGATGGCCAGCCGATGAAAAGTCAGCGCTATACCCTTCCCAGACAAGTCTGGCACCAATTCGCCAGCCTCCGGGGGTAGAAGGCTCGGTTGGCCTAGGAGGGAAATCCGAACGAAGAACCTGGTATCGGGAGCATGCGATAGCCGGCACCTCTTCCGGCTGCGCTACACGTGCATACATATTATTTTATTTTATCAACATAAGTACAACAAAGTCTCGAAGTCTCTTCGTATCCCACGTGCGAGGACGATCCATTGAAGCTCTCTGCCAAATGGAAACTTCGCTGGCGTCTGCTCGAAGAGCTCGATCATCAACGAAGCGAAAGGTGATACAAGTGCTCATTTGTCTTACTTGGGTAGATTTACTCTGGGGTATGTCTACGGTACTCCGCACATTGACGCGTACAGAATCTGTTGGAAACAAGCGCGCTGAAGCTGCATCAAGCAGTCACATTGACTAGAATGTATTATACAAATTTACATTGCAGAACCACAACACAGCTCATTTCTTCGGACGTTGTCGTTTAGCACTGGGCTACTGCAATCGTCTGCTTTCGTGTTCTTTTGTGATCAGCTCTTCTTTAATGATGACCTTCGAATTGCAAGCCAAGTGCTCCATCACGACTATCGACGTACCTCGCACTTGCTCGTTTCATGCGATGTTGCAATGTCACTAATCATAACCTATGGACAATCACACCAAGTTAGCTGATCTACTTGTGCAGCTTTCGCCCTTCCCTAGCAGTGCAAAAGGCCATATTTGGGAACCTTATTATGTCCCAACCTTGCCCGACCTTCCTTAAGATCAGATGAGTTTTGCGGTATGAACCCATCCAGACCCCCTGCCTCCACCACTACACTCAACATCGGCATCATCTCAGACGGTTCAGTGATGGCGATGTTTGTGCTATTCAGTGCATTCGTCTTCTAGGTCCTTCGACAACCCTCCTGATGCCCCTTAGCACGGGCCCCCGCTTCACTCTAGCACCAAGTTGACTGCCTTCACCTTCACTGCTCATGCTCAAACGGCCAACCTCAGGCAAAATTCGACATTTTCGATAGAGACTGAGCGCCTGATGGAATTTGGTCGCGCGACGAAAAGCCTTTTTGTCAGAAACGAGGATTCCCACCTCTTGTAATGCCATGTTGAACAGAAAATTTTCCACGCGGGACCGCTACAGCAGTGTCCCCGCGTTGGGAGGCGTCTGGGTATTTTCCGCTACTCTCGCCCCTTAATTTGCGAACCGTAATTCCCCCCCCCCCTTTCCCCTATTTTTGCCGATCGATAACTCCTAGCGGAGTGTTATATAGTATGACCTGGACGACCACCAAGGCTGAATTTTCGTGCCGCTTGAACAGCATACACAAAAATTGATAGTTTGATCAATATCGATCGATTGTAATCGACACTTCAAAAACGAGCATAAAATTCGTGTTTAGCGACCTCGATTTTTCCAGGGCTGAAGTTTCTAGGCAGGTATCCAGCCAGGTAGAAGACGTCTGGGTATTTTCCGCTATTTTCGCGACCCACAATTTGATCAATATCGAACCCAAAAGCGAACTTCAGGTTCGTGTTCAGCGACCTCGATTGCCCCAAGGCTGAAGTTTTGGACGGCCTAAACGATATCCACGAAAAATCGGCAATTTGACCAATATCGATTGATGGAGATTGATACCTTGAAAACGAACTTCAGATTCGTGTTCGGTAACTTTGCTTGCCCTAGGTCTGAAGATTTCAGACAGGTAGAAGACGTCTGGGTATTTTCCGCTATTTTCGCGACCGTAATTCATCAATATCGATTGATGGCGATCGATACTTCAAAGACGAACTTCAGATCCCGTGCTCAGCCACCAAAGATTACTCCCAGGGCTGAAGTTTTGAGGCACGTAGAAGACGTCTAGGTGTTTTTAGCTAATTTCGCGCCCCTTATTTTCCCTCTATTTTTCTCACCGATTTTCTCCGATTTTCTCCTCTATTTTATGGCTAATTTATGACTCATCGCTTAACGGGTTATTATACACTACCAGTCGTTCGGCGGCCTAGCGGCCGCCTACGACTGGTTGGGGGCTTCGCCCCAAACCCCGAGAATAGGACGCCATGGCCGCTACGGGTTTCCTATTCTTCCCTAGGCCTTCTGACCATTATGTTAATCGAAATGGATCGGCTGATCTTCCTCAACGTGATCCTCAAAAAATCGATAATATCGATCGATATCGATTGGTCGACTTCAGATTCGTGTTCAGAGACCTCGATTACCCCAAGGCCGAAATTTCGCGCCACTTGAACGCCATCCTCAAAAAATCGATAATATCGATCGATATCGATTGGTCGACTTCAGATTCGTGTTCAGCGACCTCGATTACCCCAGGGCCGAAGTTTCGCGCCACTTGAACGTCATCCTCAAAAAACCGATAATATCGATCGATATCGATCGGTCGACTTCAGATTCGTGTTCAGCGACCTCGATTACCCCCAGGCCTGAAGTTTGTACCGCCGACGTGTTCGGCACGTCTACGGCTCGCCATGCACGGTTGCCGACGTGTTCGGCACGTCTACGGCTCGCCATGCACGGTTGCCGACGTGTTCGGCACGTCTACGGCTCGCCATGCACTGTTGCCGACGTGTTCGGCACGTCTACTGCTCGCCATGCACGTTGAACGACGTCTTCGGCACGTCTTCTGAATCCCGACGCACGTTGGACGACGTCTTCGGCACGTCTTCTGAATCCCGACGCACGTTGAACGACGTCTTCGGCACGTCTTCTGAATCCCGACGCACGTTGGACGACGTCTTCGGCACGTCTTCTGAATCCCGACGCACGTTGAACGACGTCTTCGGCACGTCTTCTTAATCCCGACGCACGTTGGACGACGTCTTCGGCACGTCTTCTGAATCCCGACGCACGTTGGACGACGTCTTCGGCCCGTATTCTGAATCCCGACGCACGTTGAACGACGTCTTCAGCATGTCATCTGAATCCCTCCGCACGTCGGACGACGTCTTGAGCACGTTTTCTGAATCCCTAAGCTCTGCACTTGATCCCCATTCTTACCCTGACGCGTTGTTCGCTGAATACATCGTAAACTTGGGTGATCCGCCGCCGGGGTTTCAGTTCGCTGGCAATCGCCCATTGTTAAGCTGAAAGAAAACCCGGCTGGCATACGCCGCACTGTCTTAGGCGTATCTTGGCTTCTGCCCCTCTCTCCGTGACTGACCACGTGACTGACGGATTAAGCGAATAATATATAGTAAGATGATGTCGCATTCTATGGGCAAGGAATAAGCCCTTTATTTTCTAGACTACAAATCACCAAATAATTTCAGTGGTTTTTTGGAAAACTTGCCAAGCACGAGACATGTAAGTATAACTTGTAAACTAGTTCTTCCTTCTATCAGACAAATATATGGTGTACCGACCAAGAGGTAATGCACATCGACAGCATTACAGTGTATCGTCCCCACCATGCGTTCGCTCACGCGGTAAATATGACATTTCCGACTGTCGTTACTGCCATCTTTTGCCTACACCTTTTCGGCAGCCCCTCTCCTTTGTAATAACACATTTTTATGCTCTTTCTTTAAAGGAATTAATCTGGCAAAGTTGCATCTTGTGAAGAACGGTCTTTCCAGCTCAGTGAATTATTTTTTACTAAAAAATTTTAAAGTCAGATATTTAAATCATCATAGTTACTTGTCTGTGTGCTTTTTCCACTGAGCTGAAATGTGGAACAGCAACAATTCTCTCACCCCCCCCCCCCCCCCTCGTCCCACCGTTATCCTAGTGGAAGCAGTCTATGAAGATGAGCACCAGTGGAAGGAGCGAGACTTTCGTAGATTTAACATTCATGATGCTATCTGGCTATCGCGAGAAGTAAATCCAACGAAATCGGACAATCGAGCTATTTGATGGAAGATCTTTGTGCTCTTCCAAGGGTTGAAAAAGATGCAGGGCGGAGAGAAACTCTGTGTCGAAGTGGACTGTGAACAAACCAACAAACTGACTGTTACTCTTCACGTAAACAGACCCAAATGCAATTCCCCTGTGAGTGCTTCTGCTCCGCGAAATTCATCCACTCGTCAAATCTTCGGTCGGAGTTCGAGCGGAATGCGTGGCGTATCTTTACCTAAGATTTTGAGATTTATCTTACTGTTTTTCTTCTTTACGGATGTAATTTCTAGAATTTCGAACGCAAATTCTCCATAAGAACACAAATAAACTAAGGCTTCAAGGCCAGAGAGAATTCATCGTTCAAAAGGTCGCATTAAGATTACCCTGATATTAGGTCGGGTCGACGGGTTCTGCCTTTTCAGTGCTTTGAGTTTTTCCACCTTTCATTCTCCATGAGTTGGAAGGAGGTTTCGAAATTATTATGTAAACTATTAAAAATATTAGAAATTAAAAACCAAACTAATAAACAATTAAATTATCATACTTTTATATAATTTTTTATACTTTTACTCATACTTTTTTGTCAAATTTTCAGCCAAAAATAATAATAGAAATCTGCTGAAAATATAAAGTTTTAAACACTTGTAGTGTATATCAGATATCTTCTAAGATTTAAGGGTTCACCCTAGTTTTGGTGAAAAACCAAAAGTCCAGTTTAGGTGTAATAAAGTTTTCAAGCTCAAATCTTGGAAAAGCTAAGAAGCTGAAATTTAATAGAAGTTCAGTTATGTGTGTAAAAGATTTATCTAAAACGTCAGCAGTAATATGCTGAGAAATACTCTTCAAACGTTAGAGATAAAGAACGTTAAAATGGCGGAGAGTCTTGGTTGAAATAAAAGATCGTCCAGAGGACTAGGTAGAGGCACACCCCCAATAATGGTTCCCTAATTTAGCTCAAGTGTTATGACATCAAAAAGCACCCTGCTGAGCCGTTTCCTTCCGAAAGGAAAGAAGTTCACTTAGATCGCAGAATTGGATCCTCTTCAAACGCAATGCAAACGACTACCTCTAGTTTTTATCTTTAGCGGAAAAAAGGAGAAAAAACCTAAAAGAGCGACTGAATATTATGCAAAGCGCTTGTCGCCAATTCCGTAAAATGTTTTGTAAAAAATGGAGAAGAACTAGCCTCCTAGCCATCGTGAATCTTCTTGGCCTCACTCAAAGCATCATCTTCGGTATGTTTGAACCTATTACTGGTGCAATTCCCAATCGAATCCACTATAGAATATAAAGCTGTGAATTCGTGAAGAACGTGCTGTTAAGAATCTAGAGGCAAACCATGAAAATCCGTTGAAAACTTGTCCCGCTCTAGCAAACAACGGATTCCTACCCAATCGATCGGCTTTTAAGATAACACGCCATCAAATTAATCCGCAGAAAATCTGTACAATTCGGATGTGAAACTTACAGCCTTATTCTGCTTAATATACAAGGAAGTCTCTTCCATTCCTTTATTTTTTCTGAATTTTTCAAAAACCATTTAGAGTAGTAATGTCATCACGAGAGGATGCAGAAAATGTTTTTTCCAGACAGTTTGTCATTCTTACCTGCCCAAGTATTCATAACTAGATAATGTTACTAGCTTATTTTTACGGTAGAAATACGACCGGGAGTAGAACAGATACCGCTATAAGAATTTATGATTATTCGAAATTAATAGTCAAAAACTACGGAAACCTTCGGTCCGATCTAATATTATTATATACTTTTGAAGGTCGTTGACTTGCACTTTGGCATTCAAGTGTTGCATCTTTCCCTGGAAAGGAATTTAGCGCTATCCGAAGCACCTCTTACTGATGTGGTAGAACCGACCTTGGCTGACCTGGAGGGCCACACATGTCAGTCTCTCCAGGTCATCAAAAAGAGCCGCTGATACTTATAACAAGGCGAGCGGGGTTTTCTTCGGTTCGCCCAGGTCTTCGTTTGTTGACGCCTTACTCGTATTATGGAATTTGTATGACGCAGGTACATGATGTGTTCGGTCATGCATACTCGATCGACTTGCCTTGTGTTGTTCTACAGAACTTGTTAAAGACAGTAGTCATGGAGCCGAAGGAAACAGCAGTAACGGCTCCAGGTCGCCTCTGGTGACAAGTTTCATTGTGGAAGTGAAGTGCATGGCGTATCCAGACCGAACAACAGACAGTTTTCCACCCACTGACCTAAACTGCTCACTTATCACCTGTGCGATTCATTCATTTCAAGGTTTTCTCTCACCATGCGACTAGTATCATCCATCAGACAACTAGTTATCGCAGTCGCTTATCATAGCGCTATCGGTCGCGCTGCATCAACATGATGAACGTAGATGACCTTAGATGGGCAGCCATCCATTCTGTTCACGAAAAAGTGCTCTTCTTCATTTAATAAATTGAATTCAGAGGCGCCTGTAGCGCGCTCGGAGCAAATGCCCGCTGGCGCGTGTTATCGATACCAGATTTCTGGTTCGGACTTGTCACCCAGACCAGCCAAGCGTTCCATCCCTCCGGGGTCGGAGAGTTGGTGCCAGACTCGTCTGGAAAGGATAGAGCGCTGACTTGTTCTGGCCACCGCTATTCATTGTACGGCCAAATACGCATGCAAATCACCTCCACGAAATTGTGAGGAAGCAGAATGCGAGGCGCATCCCAAAAAGGATTGACAAGGGAAGGATACTAGGTGACCATGAGACGTTGAGACGGGATGCATATCGCTGGATGCGGCTTCGAACGCTGATTCCAAATATGTGTTCCGTTTCTGCTGCGCGCATCCGTGAACGGGGTTATGGACCATTTTCAGCGTGGCTGCGAGCTCAAGTAGCCTGGAAACTGCCCTGCCGTTTGAGCAGTAGTGGCGCAGATGGTGGAGGAGCGGCGTGGTACGAACGAATAGTTTATGGTTCGAATCCACTATGATACAAGATTTTTGCACTTTCTAAAAAGGAGTTGCCACGATCAACCAGAGCACTCTATGTCAAATCTCAACGGGAAACCTCATCAGAAAGGACTCGTCTTCATGCTGACAACTTCAGACTGGCACGGAGATCTAATTTGTTATGAAATGTTGCTTAAAACATGGCGAAACAAACAACAGAACACACTATTACCTTCTTCATCATCTGCCTCGATGCTTCCGCATTGCTCATCTCGCAAGATGGACGCGAAACTGCTGGCCATCTTCGTCTCCTGCCATGGAGGAACGCGAGAAGTACCGGAAGGACCAAACTCCTCCAAAAGGCACGCCAGCACACAATACTGCCGCCCTATCTATTTAGTTTGGAAGATTAGTCGGCAGTATTGCCCTTACCGATCCCTTGTGTCGAAAAACATTCGGCTATGGAGGTACTTTTTAAGGAAATGATTACCCATATGTAAGTAGAGGTGGTTTTCCGTTGTGATTTAACATGGAGACCTTTGGTTGATATGGCAGTTCTTTTCCAGGAAGTGCAAAAATCCTGCATCACAGGTGATTCGAACAATAAACCAGACCGTCTCACCACGCCGCTTCTCTACCACCTGCGCCGCCACTGCTCAGAAGGCAGCGGAGTTTCTAGACTACTTGGGCTCGTTGTCACGCTGAAAATGGTCTACAACTCCGTCCACAGATGCGCACAGCAGAAACGGAGCACATATTTGGAATCAGCGTTCGAAGCCGCGTCCAGTGATGTGCATCTCATCTCAAGATCCCATGATCACCTAGTATCCTTCCCTTGTGAGTAACGCAGTCCTTTATCACTTATCATTACTTGGACAGCTGTTGCGAAGATTTTGGATTTCCAAAGTGTTTTATTGCGATCAAATTTAAATTGTCATGCGGATTTCGAACCTGTAGCATTTGCGGTGGTGTAACGACGTTGCATCCTGTCCGGAAACGAGAAGTTGGCGGACTAATGTCCTGCCTGGAAAAGGAGTTCTAACCGCAAAAAAAAACTTCATTGTAATAGCTTAATGATATGCCCTTGCTAGTGCGGCTGGAGTAGCCATCGGGTTTTGAATGTAACCCGAATCAAGGCTTTGGTTCCGTCAGGGTTAACCAAGCCTTTCTCTCTTCCGTGGTATGTGAATTGGTACCAGACTCGTATGGGAAGGATAAAACACTGACTAGTCCATCGGCTCGCCACCGCAAGTCGTTGTATAGATCAGATACGCATTCAAATCGCCTCCAGGACATCCCGTATAAGTGGAATGCGTAGCACATCCAAAAGGTTTGCCTAACACCGTTCGGACCTCTCCTATTGCGGGGGGGGGGCACTTCACTTTCACTCATTGACAACGGCGGCAAAACTGAAAGCAGACTAGTTTCCAAAGACAACACAGTGGATTAGCCTACAAAAGAATTTCTCTTTGCAATTTCGTAACCCAGGAATCCACACTGTTTACATTTTTACCTTTTCTAGTGATGCCCTCCCCCACTAGGATAGTTCAAACGGTCCTTTATCTTTTTTTGTTGATGTTGATTGGATGGTGATATAGGAATACGCGGCGCATTCCAGCTAGTATATCTAGAGGGTCCGAAAAGAGAAAGGATGAATACAAACAGGTCGCCGTGCTCTTGGAAATAGCCTCAATGGACAAGGGGTTTATTCTATGGAAAGTTAGAACTAGATCGTGACTAATACGTGACTCAGCCGCGAGTATCGGATGTTCCGCTCTGAAGGCTCGCCGCAGATGCGAACAATATTCAACAAAAACTCCACGCCACCACAGCTGATGGCGGCTTGGTGTCGTTGTTGCTTCGCTGCACAGAACACCCACCTCACCCATTGGTCTCGTGTGTCCTCATGGAATGAGCTGAGCTGAGGCCTGATGCTTCTCGCCCGCCTGACATCTTCTTCCTTTTGTTGTTCTCCTTGAGCGCTGTCATCATCGATCATGGTGAATCAACAAAAGAATCGGTAAATCGATTCGCACGTCGAACACGCTTTTCACCCCGTCGGTCGCCGGCGCGGCGGCGGCGACCGACGGGCTGCCGATGCAGTTCTAACCGCAGCGCAGCGCAGTTCAAGTGCATTCACCCTTTCCGTCGATTCAGTTGCTTCTCTCATTCAGATGGGTCGCGGCCTAATCTTGTGGATCTGCTTTTATCAATGTTTTCTTAGCATCTATGGAACACAGAGTGGCTCCGCTGTGCTCAAATTCTAGTAGGTACTCAGTCCGATGGAATGCGCCATGCATTTCAATTCTTCGAGTTGCTAGATCAAACAAGATTGTCAGATGAAAAATTCATTGCTTGGTAAGCCGATCATCGTCAAAAGCCGAATTCGTCAGCGACTTACGTAACTTTACGGAGAATTCTATAGGAAAAGCTCAGAAAACGCGGCTTATCAAGCGATATGGTGGGCGATAAGCTGCGTTATCTAAGCTTTTCGCTTACGATTCTCCGTTACAGCTACGTAATTCGTTGATGAATCCGGCCCCAGGAAGCTGCATGTGCTGATACTTTCGAACATTGTGTCGGTAGAAACTGGATCCAAGATAAAGAATAAAAAAGGATAAATGAAGGCCACCCGAATCCCTCTAGGGATGCGCCGCGCCTTCTACTTCTACGAGTTGTCGTGGAGGCGATTTGAATACATATTTGGCCTATACAGTGACTTGCAACAGCCAGCCGATGAGGAAATCAGCGCTTTATCCTTCCAAGACAAATCTGGTAGCAAATCACCGACCCCGAATGGATGTAAGGCTCGGTTGGGCTGGGGGCAAATCCGAACCATAACCTGGAATCGGCTGCACGCGACAGCCGGCGCCTTCGCCGACTCCAATACACGCGCCCTGAATCCATTATACAACACCCCTAAATAGCGTGAAGTATGTCATATTTAGGTGTGGTTTTTTAGGGGAATCACGGAAGATGTGTTATGCAAGAGCGAATATAGTTCTCGTTTGTTTTGACGATGTTCTGTTGCGATGAAAACTCTAGCGCCAAGCGGGACTCGAAACCGCACCTCCCTCTGACCGGGCGGGAATGCTCTACGCCATTACACCACCGGCAGTGTTTGATCGAACGCAGCATCTACACCTCGTGGAACCGATCACTAAAGATAGCGCTGCTTCTTTGTTGACCTCTTTCTGACCTGCGAACGACGATGTAGGAACCGCTCACCAACTAGACCTCACTGCTACTTTCCGTTTTTAATCGCCTTATCGATGGTTGAAAACATGTGTACATATTGCCACAGTACCCTATCACTCTACTCTAACAGTTGAATCGATTGAGGACACTGTCTTTGCCGTCCCGCTTCTTCAGTATTTCAGTGTTGCTCTCAGTTTCTTACTTTCTATGCTCAGCATTTACTCATAGTAACAACAATACATCTTCACCCAACATTGGATGCTTAGGAGTAAAGTCTCGAGTTCCTATTGGAGCCATTGCGTCTTCTCATTGTGTTTTCATAGACGTTTATCACCCTTAGTTAAAGTTTATTTTTTGTTTTTTTTTTGTTTTTTAAGTTTTTTTACGCTCCTTCACATTTAAATGTGTATGAAGTTCGCCTTAAGACACGTAATACTATTCATATTTATTTGTTTTATTTATTTATTTTAAATTAATCAATTAATTTTATTTATTTATTACTTAAATAATGAAATTAATTTATTAAATTTTTTGTTTTTGAATTAATTTATTTTTCAGATTTATTCAATTTTTTTCCGTTCAGATTTAGTACAAGCTGATACCAAAGAGGCGCGAAAACTGCCAGATCTTTCCTTACAACCTAAAATATAAATATACGTATACTTAATTGTTTGTTGCCGTCTTTATATTGTTCGCTAGACGATACTGAAACTCATTTTGTGTAGGATTATTTTTAGAAGAAATAAAGGATAAAGGTCGTTATTCAACCCCATTCGGGATGCGCCACGCGTTCCACTTCTACAGGATATCGTGGAGACGACCTGAATGGGTATTTGGCGATACAAAGACTTGCGGTGGCCGGCCGATGAACTAGTTGGCGCTCTAAGCTTCCCAGACAAAGTCTGGTACCAACTCGCCGACCCCGGAGGGATGGAAGGCTTGGTTGGCGTGGGCGGGAAATCCGAACGAGGAACGTGGTATCTGGTGCACCCGACAGCTAAATAAATAAGCACCACCTCCGACTGCGCCTCACGCGCCCTTAGCAGAAATACTTGCTAAAAGCTAGTTGTGAATAAAAGTGATGATTCCTTTAAGAAACCAGAGAGCCACAATATAACCACAATATGTCGTAGAAGTAGAATGCGTGGAGCACCCCAAAAGGGATTGAGTAACAACCTCCTTTATCACATCGCTTTCCTCTGTTTCTTTACGGGACCCGTGGTTCATAACGCAGTTCGAAGAGGTGTGCTGCCGCCTGCACTCCGAATCAGGTTCTTGACTTGGATTACCCGCCCAGGTCAACCAAGCCTTCAACCACCTCTTGGTCGGTCGGCTGCTACTAGACGTGTCTGGGAAGAAAAAAAAAAACACTAACCTGGGCACCGGCTGTTCACAGTAACTCATCGCTTAGGCAAAATACGCACTCAAATAGCCTCCACGATGCTTCCTCCGCAGAAGTAGAGTGCGTGGCGCATCCCAAAAGGGATGGATTGACGCTAACATTTATAGTTTATTCTTTATCCTGTCTATCTTCTGAAAGTATTTGTTTCGCGAACGTAAAACCGGGCGGCCTCCACAGCTGCTGATCCATCAATCACGGCCTTTCAGTGTTTATTTGCTCTCGTGATTGTTCACAGGCCTGCGGTGTCGAGACCATGTTTTGAAGTCCGTTATTTGTTCAGAACCCAGCGATGTCTGCCCTTTTTTGCTCGCCTGTGTTTCTTAGAGCTTTACTCGCCTTTGCTTACTACTATTTTGGATTTTGATTCCACTCCTGAGGGGTTCATGTTTTGGCAAGGCTCTGCTACGTAGTCATCCACGGGAAAGCTGCAGCGGCTATTATTTATGCCTTCTATAGATCTGTTGCTGCCCAAACCTTCTCAAAAATATGCGCAACAACCACAGGTCCTTTGCACCACATCGGATGCAGCACGAGTTCGAACTTTTTGTGAAAATGCTTCTGGGCTCTGGGCCGGATTCATCAACGACTTACAGCAATTTAACGGAGAAGATACAGCCGAATTCCCTGATAGAACGGCTTATCATCAAGAAACACTGACGCATTTCACCATATCCCTTGTTGATAAGCCGCGCTGTCAGGGATTTCGGCTGTATCTTCTCCGTTAAATTGCTGTAATTCGTCGAAGAATCTGGCACCTGCTTTTTGCTTGATTTACCAGAGGATATGTTCACTCTGTTCTGCCTGTTAACTGCAATGTCGTGATAAGAGCGACTGGGCATGCTGAGAGATCTACTGCAATATGCAAAGTTCTTCAATGTGATTGAGATTTCTGTGCGCTCCGAGACCATTCGATCTAACTTCGTTCCACAAATCGATAAGGTCGATCAATATTGGTCAGTGCTGTTTCCTTGTTATGAAGTTTGACCACCGACAATCACGCTTACACCACTTTCACCTTGAATTGGACACTCTTCTATGCTAGACTAAGACTTTTGAAATTAAAGCGAACGCTTCCAAATTAAGATAACCTTCTTCAACGTTAAACTGTAGACTCTCTAAAAAGGTTAGAATAATGCTTTGTTCAAGGAAAATTCTAGTATAACTTTCTTTGAAGGTTTAATTCATCTACCCAATAAGCAGACACATTGTTAGAAATTTTATGAATTTTTTTAAAGAAAAATAATGGTTGAAGGCCTGTTTTAAGGAGCAGGACGGCGGCCATTTTTAGTGCCAAGAAAGAGATGCGCCATACCCTCATCTAAGACGCCGCGGTTTTCATTCGATCGATAGCATAAGTTCTGCTTGCATGGAGTATGACATCTGCTAACAATACAACAAAAACTACTGTAAAGAACACACACACCTTCACGTCGATGGTTTACGTAAGTGGCATTTACACTATCAATCAAATGAAAGTTGCGGGCAACTTACTGAGTGCATGGCGCGATCTAATCCCTTAGTGAGCCATATGTTTCCTTCTTTGCTATGCTTCAAGACAAATTTTAATTTATTATTTTTCTTAAAATGAGAAGTTTATAAAATTATTCACTTACTAGGGCAGGTAAAGTAAGAAATTTTTGGAGAAAGTTGTATCAAGCTTTCCTTGAGCAAGGAATTATTCTAGCCATTGCACACTGGTGTAGGATGTTGTGAAGCTGTTGAGCCAAGATTGTTGTGGAAGCTTTATTCGGCTTGTGTTCCGGTGTAGCCGCCTTCTTCAGAGCCTGAAAAAGACAAAAAGAGTTTGAGAAATTACTCGTCCAAGCATCGTCTCAAGTTACAGGAGTCTCGAAAGATAGTGAGAGAATGAAACGAATAGGGAGTAAGGCAACCCGACTGACCTTATGGAAACAGCCGAAAGGCTGGCTGGTCACTCTCGGATGGAGAACTACTGGGTGAATGAGTTCTCCCCTAGGGTCAGCCCCTCAGCGGCCTTCCGGCTGGCGCCCTCCCGGGTCAAGTCCACAGAGGTCGGTAAATGGGGCCAGCTCCTGGTTTACGGCCACCCGCTCCTCTCTTCTATTGGTCACGGGATTCTTGAACACAATCCGCAACTCCTCCAGGGTTTTGCGCGCCGCGATATCGAACTCACGCGCTAGGATCGTGACCGCTATGCCAACCCCTGCTCCACTATGACTCCGCGGTCTGTGTTTCCCCAGAGTGGTGGTGGAGACCTTGCACTTGTCCGGTCCATCCACGTGCTCCTTTACTTGGACCCAAAGGCTTGTCCGTCTCGCCGATGTATTCCTCGCTGCATTGGATGAAGTTATGAGGTACACCGTATCCGAGATTCTACAGTCGCCTTCCCGATCGTGCGGGCAGACCATGCAGGAGGGAGTAGTACATGCGCTGTCATAGAGAAGGTTTCTAACAAGCTACGCCTTAACGTTGGCGGGAGGTATCTCAACGACCCTTACGAAGTCGTCTAGCTCGGCTTGCGAACACAGTCCCGCACTTGGGTGCTGAGTGCATCCGTTAGTGTTAGTGCACGGTCGGGAAGGCGACTTTTGAGTCTCGGGTACAGTGTACCTCATAACTTGCAGCCAATGCAACGAGGAATACATCGGTGAGACAGGCAGGCCCCTTTGAGTCTGAGTGAAGGAGCACGTGGATGGACCGGACAAGTGCAAGGTCTCCACCACACCTCTGGGGAACAGAGACTGCGGAGTCATACTGGCGCAGTGGTTGGCATAGCAGTCACGACCCTGGCGCGTGAGTCCGATATCGCGGCGCGCAAAACACTGGAGGCGTTGTGGATTGCGTTCAAGAATCCCGCGATCAGTAGGAGGGAGGAACGGGTGGCCGTAACCTAGGAGCAAAAAGGGTGACTAACCAGCCTTTCGGCTGTTTCCATAAGGTAAGTCGGGTTGCCTTACTCCCTATTCGTTTCTTTCTCTCACTATCTTTCGAGACTGCTGTAGCTGAAATGATCCTTGGACGAGTAATTTCTCAAACTCTTTTTGTCTTTTTCAGGCTCTGAGGAAGGCGTTTACGCCGAAACTGAGCCGAATAAAGCACCCATAACAATCCTGGCTCAACAGCATCACAACATCCTACACCGCTGTTCATGACAAGATTCAACGACAGTCAGACATGGAACATATTCTAGCCATCCTATTGAGTCTGAAGTTCAACCTATAATAAGTGTATTTTGATTTGGAAGAGTTCGCTTTCATATCAAAAGCCTTAGGCTAGCTTAAAAGAGTGTCCAAGTTGATTTGGAAAGTGTGTAGTTCGCCCTCGAATTGGCATTTTTTCAATTTTCAGTATGATGCATAAGGCATGCGTTATATAAAGATACAAGTACAACAGATAGTGAATACCATGCAATAAACAGAAAAATAAGAACTTGTCCGATTGGCTATTGATTTGTGGATATTTAAATCTTCTTCTTTTTCTTCTTCTTCTTCAGCGTTTGTCCCGCTTCGTGGCGGGGTCCGCTATTCTGGTGTCATGACGCCACCTTTCCCGATCCAGCGCTAGATCGGGGTGGACACCAGCTACTTTCAAGTCCGTATGTAACGTATCAGCCCAGCGCTGCTTCGGGCGCCCTCTAGGCCGCTTTCCTATTACCTCGAAGTTAAGGCCTATCTTGCGGACGCTGTCTTCTTCTCCACGCAGAACGTGGCCGTACCATCGTAAGCGAGCTTCGCGCATCTTGTCAGTTATCGGCGCGACACCAAACTTCTGCCGAATGACATCGTTTCGGATGCGGTCCATGCGCGTGACTCCTGCCGTCCAGCGCAGCATCTTCGTCTCCATGACGCTGAGGCGCGTTTCAACTTCCTTGGTCGCTGGCCAACACTCAGCGCCGTACATTGCTACCGGCCGGACGACTGCTCTGTAGATCTTCGACTTAAAGCGCTCTGGTATCTTCTTGTCGCAGTGCACGCCAGTCAACGAGCGCCACTTGGACCAAGCTGCACTCACGCGTGAATTCACTTCGACCATCAGTTTGCCGTCAGACGCGACTGCTGATCCCAGGTACTTAAAGACCGCAGTGCGTGGAAGCTCGATGCCGTTAACCTTGATGGAGCTGGACTCGGTAACGTCCGTCGTTAAATACTCGGTCTTCTTCACGTTCAATCTGAGTCCAAACCGCTCCAAGCGATCACACCAAGCTTGCAACTCTCGCTCGAGTTCTCCTTTATCTTCGCTAGCGAGCATCACGTCATCGGCATAAAGCAACGTCCAAGGGACGGGCTTCTGAAGATCTCGTGTGATGGCATCCATGACGACAACAAAGAGAAGTGGGGAAAGCGCAGAACCCTGGTGTACTCCGACAGAGATGGGAAACTCCATCGAGGTCCCAGCTGCAGCTTGAACTCGACTCTTTGGACAAGAGTAGAGAATTCGCACCCACTCTATGAGCTCTTCAGGAACTCCATGTTGTCGCAGGGCGTACCATATCACTTCACGCGGTACGCGGTCAAAGGCCTTCTCCAAGTCGAGAAAGGCGATATGCACTGGCTTCTGTTTCTCGCGATGCTTCTCTATCAGGAGGCGGACGGCATGTATGGCATCAACGGTGCCACAGCCAGCCACGAAGCCGCACTGATTGCTGGAAAGCTGGACGATGTCCCGAATTCGTCCATCGACAACTCGCTCAAAGATCTTCATGCTGTGCGAAAGCAAGCGAATCGGACGGTAATTGGAGCAGTCTGCAGGACTGCCCTTCTTCTTCCAAATCGGAATCGTCGTACTTTGACGCCAACACTCAGGCACTTTCTTCTCCTCCACAACCTGATTAAAGAACTTCGCCAACCACTCAACAGGGTACCAGT
This sequence comes from Heligmosomoides polygyrus bakeri, assembly GCA_947359475.1. Taxonomy (NCBI): domain Eukaryota; kingdom Metazoa; phylum Nematoda; class Chromadorea; order Rhabditida; family Heligmosomidae; genus Heligmosomoides; species Heligmosomoides polygyrus. The sequence goes on from OX375865.1 coordinate 17,264,585, forward strand.
ACTTGGACTTCCATAAATCAGCTGCCACGTCATCGGGCCCAGTCGCTTTGCCTGGCATCATCTTCTTCGAAGCCGCTTCAATCTCCTCCACGGTGATCTTCTGAACGGGGCCGTGGGTTGGAGCCGTGGAATGATGGCTGGATGAGGAAATTCTACTGTAGAGATTTCCTCAAAGTAGTCGCGCCATCGCTTCAATGACTTCTTGCGTAAGAAGATGGCCGTTCTCATCATTGATGCCGAAAAACTTCTCAATATCCTCGGTCTGCCGATGGCGATTCTTAGCAAGCCGGTACAGATACCGCTCGCCATCGCGTGACTCGAGCTTCTCGTTGACATCTCTATAATGAGTGGCTTTTGCAACAGCCACGGCCTTCTTTGCAGCTTTCCTCGCTTCTTGGTACTTCCGCCAGTTATCGGCCGTCTTTTCGCCGAGAAACACGTGATAAAGCGACTTCTTCTTTCGCACTTTTGCTTTCACGTCATCTGTCCACAGCCATGCCTGCTTGTCGACCTTCCGTCGCCCAGGCTTCGTAATGCCGAGTTCCGACTGTGCAGCTTGACGAATCGCGTCGGTCGCCTTCTTCCAAGTTTCGTCGACAGTCGTGACTGTCGGTAACCGCACGCGAGAAATCACAGCTGCTTCCTTCTCTCTCATTCGCCACCACTTGATTCTTGCAGCACCGCATCGCTCGACCTGCTTCACCCTCGGAGGGACAATCTTCAGAGTGCAGATAAGCGGTCGGTGCTGTGGGGCGACCGTCTCATACGGCACGATCTTCGCGTCTGTGACAAGACTCCGGTCGCGATCTCTCACAAGGACAAAGTCTATCTGAGACTTGGAGCTGTCACTGTAGTATGAGATAAGGTGCGAGTCGCGTTTTCGGAAGACGGTGTTCACAATGGTGAGGCTATGCGATTCCGCATACTCAAGAATGCGCTCACCATCGGCGTTACGTGATCCGTATCCGAAACCACCATGACAGCTGTACTCGTCTTTCGTAGCACCTACGTGCCCATTGAGGTCACCAGCGACTATGATGACATCTTTCGACGGTACCTCTGCTGTCTTCTCATCCAGCAGGTTCCAAAACTCATCCTTGGCCTGATCGGAGCAGCCAGTCTGGGGAGCATACGCAGAGAAGAAGTGATAGAGTCGCTCCTTAGCGGCGACAACGATCTTCATCAATCGATCGTCAAAGCGCTTAACGCTTACAATCGAGTCACGAAATCGTTCGGAGACGATTATTCCGACACCACTGGTGGTCCTGGGACTTCCACATAGAACGGCCTTGAAGCCACGTCCTATGTCCCTTGACTTGCGGCAGGACCACCTCGTCTCCTGCACCGCACAGAAATCAACTCTTCTTCGCTCCAGTGCTTCTACCAACTCGCACGAGCGGCCCGTCAACGTACCCACATTCAACGTTGCTACGCGGGTCTTGCCTACGTTGCGGGACTTTCGGACTAGCTCAGTTGCCCCCCGATGCCGTCCTCGCATCAGGGACCCTCGCATACTTTCCACACTCGCCGGGCTTTGCGAGTGCGCGTCGGCTCCCGCGGACGCCGTAGCATTATCTCGAGAACCCTGTAACGTCATCAACCATATGATGTGACATGGGTGTTCGTAGGCCGGCCTGTCACAAGGGCCTGTCGCCTGCAATCGAATGTCCGTGTTCGGCTTAGCTCGCAGAGCGGGCAGTTTCCAGTGGCACCACGTGGAGGAACGGACATCGCCACCGATTTGTGGATATTTAAATATTGTGTCGAATTCGTTGCGATGGCAGTTCCTACATTGCCTTTGTCGTGATTTACTATTTGGAAGTGGAAAGATCGGCTTATGGCTCACTTGCTTCAGAATGCTGGTGATTTTGTTATCGATAGCGACGCTGAGTGCAGCACAGAAGTGGGACGATCCAGCACGACTCCCAAACCCACGACGTGCCGACGGATTCAAACAGTGTAATATGCGATCGATCAGCAGCGTTTGCGATCCAGATGAGGTCCGGTTCATTTCTCTTTCAGAAGGACTCTCAGTTTTAGTCTAGGAGAAGGATCAATAAGAATAAAAATAAAAATATAAAAAAATGTTAGTATAAGTAAGCAAAAAAGTAAGTTAAAAATAAGTTAAAAATGTGAAAAAATAAGCTAGGGCAATAGGATGAGAGAAATAGTAAGAGTGTGGATTAGCGGGTGTTGTGCGCTGTTTTGCCAAAGCATAAAATTCTTCGGCTAAGTCAGCACGAACATCGTAGCGCTCATCTTGGAACATATCGGAACAGAATATAAAACCTGGTGAAAGGGAGCAACACTTTCTTCAGTCATCTCACTTTTGTTTCCTGGTGTGCCCACGTTTTTTTCTCTGCCTGAGGTTAGTGATGAGGAGAGAAACACGCCTTAAGGCCAACACACACTTTTGCGGCAAGCGGCGAGCGACGGAGCGAGAAACTCGTGAAGCGCACCGCTCATGCACACTAGAGCCTTGCTGGCGGGGAGCGGCGGTGGCAAGCGGCACAGGCACTGTACTCTTTTTGGTCGGGACCTACTGCTGTTACTCGCTTACCCGCCTTTTGTCTGTGCTCTAGACGATCCCTGCCGCGGTCGATTAGAGTGTTCTAGAACGCTGCGGCCAGAAATCAGCTGTGGCGGGCAACAATTGTGCATCATTATTGTCGCTGCCGCACTTGCTGCGCCGCTGTCGCCTAATATCTTGCCGTAAAGGTGCTCGACGCCGTTTGCCGCCGGCAGCAAGCTCTACGTTCCTGCCCTATGATTAAGGATAGGATAGTTATTATTTTTACATTAGGTTTAATTACCCAAGTTTGAGGTAGAGGGTCAAATAAATCGATTTGGTCCGGTGTCAGTCCAGTGCACCTCATAACAGGGCGAATGCTACCATTTGTTTAGTAATATCATAGTAAATAAATAAATAAATAGGAGTTTATGAGTCTTAGTTTGGCCAGCGACACCAATATAGCTGCTCACAAGTAGCGTATTAAGTAGGATAAGTGGTCATTAAATGGTGAAGCGTTCAAGATTGGCGTCTGCTGTGCAAACACATGAAACAATTCAATTCTGAGTCAACTGACGTAAGAGAAGATCCTTCGAATATCCGGAGTAAAAACATTGAAACTCAATGCTTCACTTCAAGAATGGTGGTGTTGAAGGTGATCAGCATGGATGGGCGATATCGTCTCAATAGCGAAGTGCAACGAATCTCCTCACGGACGGAGAAAACTGGCAATTCCTTCTGCGACAGAAAAGGAACGGATGCTGTATTGGTGCTAGTCAGACAGGTAAGATGATCCATGTGTTTTCCAGGGTTTTTCAGGGGTTTGGGCTGAATAGCTGTGACTTCGTTATCAGCTGTCAATTATGATTTGGTTACATGTAAAACGTCGATAAGAGTGACATGGGGCAAAAGTTATGCTAAACTAAACTGGGGAAGTGGTCGACTGGTCATGCAGTCTATGTGTTTCTGGGGAACCTTCTGGGATGTACATACAACTGATGTGTAGTTTTGGATTTGAAAACTGTCCAATTCGACGTGAAAATGGTATAAAAATGGTAATAAAACTATATCTGCAGTAAAACTATTTAGATCAAGAAACCATGGCGTATTGTTACTACAACAGTTCTAAGTAAGGTGTATGAATTTTCTTTGAATCCTTGTAGGTATGGAACATGTCATATTCATAGCTATTTTTATTTTTGGAATTGAACGTAGAGTATAGCAGAAATATAACTTTATCGTCTTGTGGAATACCTTCTCATCTTCTTCGTTTCGAAGGTTGTAATTTAGGGAATTCATAGTGAATAGTGAAGTTTCGTCACTGTGACATATCAACTAGTCCTTAACAATTGTCTTTTCAGGGATCCCAACAGCTTGTGAACGAGTTGAGTCGCCTATGGCACATGGATGATCAATGTAAGAAGAGTGTCGTCTTTCTACTGAGTGCTGACGACCGACGACTCTATTTCGCCGCTCAGCCGAACGTGGATTTCAGTGAGTTTGCGAATGGTCATTTTCAAGGCAGAAAATTGTGTCAAATCGTCCACTCATCTACTGTATACTTATACTGTTTGCTGTTGTATACTATTTATGGTTCTTCCAATAATTTGTTTCCATGACAGTGGCAATTTTTTCAGACAGCGACGAACTGCAATCAATTATCGACTCGAACAGCATGCCATTGCAGACAGGTCCGTTTTACCATCCTGGTATTGTAGCTGAAACCATAGGGTTGAAAAAGTACGGGGAAAGAAAGGAGTGATATTCGCGCTGCTGACCCAAGGCGAATGATAACTACGGAAATTAATAATAAGTGAATAAGATTGGCCTCTAAATGTGGTGAGCCGTTGTAGTATGATGCTTCGTATGCAGTCACAAAAATTACGCATTATCCTTCACCTCCACTCTAAAGCGCAGTCCGTGCAAGAGGGATGATCCATCATTCTACTTGAGCGCCTATTTTCCTTCTTAGTTACACAACAAAATTCTGTCATCGGTTTGGTAATTGAGTTGCTTAAATTTTGTTCCGAGGAAGTATTTTTGCGTCGGTTTTTAAGAGATATGTGGTGCTACAGGCGCGTGGCAGCGCAGTTGGGGGAGGTATAGGCGGTTGCGTATACCCTATTCCTTGGTTCGGGTTTCCCACCCATGCCAACCGGGACTTCCACCCTCTGGGGTCAGTGATTTGGTACCAAAGTTGTCTGGGAGGGACAAAGCACTGATATTTGTTCATTAGCTAGGTCATTGTAGAAATGAAAACGCGTTCAAGTTGAATCCACGGCATCCCGTACAAATATAACAGAATGTGTGGCGCACCCCAAGAGGAATTGATTATCACTGCTTTTATCCTTTATTCATTATGCGGCACCATCAGAAATGGAGACGATGTCGATCACACTGAAAATAGAGGACTTGGTGCGTGGAAATGCTTCATGCCCGCTAGTGTTATTCCGGCAGATTGGACGCGAGTGAACACACGTTTATTAGCGAACCAAGCATGAACTTCAACCGTGGGTGATTAAACCCTTAGAAAACTAACAGATAATAAAGACAGTACACGAAACAACTGGAGTATAAGAATACACTTCACGGAGCAGCAAAAAGTAGAATAAGACACTTCAAGATGAACAAGGAGTAAAACAAGACACATCACGCACGGAGTAGCTAGGAGTGAAATAGGGCAGGTACTTTACAGGATAACAAAAAAGAACAGGGGTGGGGCGAGTACTGTAGGTCACGGAGATCAGCGGTTTCGCAGAGATCTGCATAAAAAAACACAATCGCGCCCAAGGGTGCCATCGCTGCGGTGAGAAGCCACACTTATGGACCCCAGAACCGAATCACACAAAATAGAATCCCTTGTTGCAAGGCCGCATCGCCAATCGCATTTCCGTCGCTGGATCGCAGAAAAGAGGATTTGTCGAGATGAAGGAAACAAAGGAAACGGGTGGGAGACGGCAGCTGACGGAAGGGGACGGCAGGAGACGGAAGGAGACTGTAAATGGCTATTCCCGCACTCTGAGCTGCCTTTTACAGTTGAGAAACGTTCTAGAATTAATGCACCAATATTTGATGAGTAGCCGCCGATATTCGACGAGTTCAAATGACGATTGCGTGCGATCAGCGAATCAACGGCGCCCAAATCCTTCCAGCGATCACAATCAACTTGAATTCGCATGGATTTCGATAAAGAATAGAAAAAATCGCGTTTCACGATAGTGCGGGTGACAGGCGTTCTTGTGTTGTGTTGATGCATTTGCACACGTACATATGTACATACATACAAACAAACAACCAAAACATACATACATACACACATACATACATACATACATACATACATACATACATACATACATACATACATACACACATACATACATACATACATACATGTATACATACATACATACACATACATAAATGCTCCAACGAGAGAACGCGCAGCTCACGATTAAAGGAACAGATTTTGTATACTTACAGCTTAAAGCATTCACGGCCTACTATCCAACAATAGCCTCAACGAGGCTCTGCATTTGAAGTTGTGGGGCGTTACTATGCAGAAAGTGGTGCTCAGCAACAAAGAACAACTGAAGTCGTACTTTATTGAATAGATGGTTCTTCACATAATGTGCGTCTTGTTATTTTTATTTTTGGCTAAACTTTACTGCCGGACTGGTTTCTACACGTTTTTAAAACTTTTTAAGGAGACTTCGTCGTTGCTCTCGGCAACATCCTGAAAGAAGTCGGCAAGAGAACAGACATCGGAGTAGTCACACCCGCACCGCATGACCCCTCAAAGGTCGCTGCTTCGATGTTCCTCTCAGCACTATCGTTACTTATAGCCGTATTTATCGCATTTTGAACTTTATGACTTGTATAGCATTTTTATTGAAATTGGTTGTCTTGTATGTGTGCTTTCTTGGTTTGCCTTCGCGTTGAGCATTTGTCGTTCATGTGATTTCCACTCTAGCTCGAGGATTGAGAAGTGCGAGAACGTCTATTGTTCATCTGCTCGAATACCCTCACTAACACTCACTCCTATTTTACATTGCAATAGGTGACACTGTACATAAAGATATCTGTGAAATCTGTAGCGCATGATTTTTTTTCTACCCATACTTCGACACAGAGTAGATGAGCATACATAATCATCAAGGCTTTTCTTAGAATATCTCTGGCGCTCAGAATATGTCAGGCACAGACGTGATCTACCTGCGTGATTGCTGAATGATGGAAACCGAATGCGAGTCATGTGCTGTGCAAGTCCGGGGCTACTTCTAATCCATTTTGCCTTATATGACTGCCGTGCTGTGCAGTGGCCTCAATGCCGGGATCACAACAATGTTGGGTCGCTTTCTATTGCGCAGATCTCTGACAGATCAGTGCATCCGCCCATTACCTGATATTGCGCAGCTTGTTACTATGCAGTCTACTAATCGTTAAATATTTCGAACTATTTCTCAAAGTGCAGAATTCGAAGGGTGCCCTGTGAACTTTCACGGAAACAGTGGCTGGAAGTTTATTGGCCGCTGAACAGACTGTAAAAGTAGCCACACACACACACACACACACACACACACACACACACACACACACACACACACACACACACACACACACACACACACACACACACACACACACACACACACACACACACACACACACACACACACACACACACACACACACACACACACACACACACACACACACACACACACACACACATACACACACGCACACACGCACACACACACGCACACACACACACATACACACACACAATTTTGCACCCTTGTTGATTTTTCTCTGGATGGCGTTGTTTCGAATCAGTGGCTTGCTGGCAAAGGAAGAGGTTGAGAGGAGAAAATTCGCTCACACGCGCTTGTGCATACAAGGTTACCAAGGTACCGAAGGCCCCAGGAATGGTAGAGGTTAATGGTGGAATTAGGCTACGCTCCCTCTCAGGCAGACGGGGAATGTATCCTTAGACCCATGGTATACTCCTGCGAACACAAACGTGGAAAGTCTGCGGTACAGTGCACGGCGGCATGCTGTCGGTGCAAGGTGGGTGTGGCGGGCTGCGACGACTGACCAGGCATAAGGTCTTGGGGATCTATCCTAGTCCGGGGGGGGCCACATAACTAAAAAATAGGTAACAAAATAAATTGAAAGTTACCGAGCGGTTCCTAGAGGACGAAATGGAACCTAAAAGGGACTAAAAAGGGAACGAACAAACATAAAACTAAAAAATCGCCCCGGCTTACAACCGTCTCGGCGAGCAAAGAGCGACGGAATTGAGGCATGCTGCGTGCTGACCGCCGGCTGACATGTTATAACATGGTAAGGAAGGCACACAACTTTGCCTGCTTACAACCGCAACAAATGTGTTTTTTCGTTTTTTCTTTGCGACTTTTCTTGTTTAGGTTTAGATGTTGTTCTGTAGGAGCCGCTCGGTAAGTCTTAAATGGATTCGTTACCTATAATACTTTTCATTTATGTGGACCCCCGGACTAGGATAGATCCGGTCTTGGCAAGATTTGTGCCCGTCCGCGAGAGTGTCCGAGGGGATATAAAGTAAATACAACCACCCTGTCTTCGAAGTGGTCACACACGATTAATTATTAGGTTTCCGGAAAGTTTTAGACTAATGTCAGGGAACAATGTGTAGTTAATAACTTTATTAATAACCACTATTATTCAACAACATATTTCCATTTCCTCTAATTAAGTGCACCGGAGGACCATCAAATAGCTGTGCAGAGGTATATCCAGTTTATGCAGTTACAAGAGTGTTAAGGCCCCCCCCCCCCCGCCGCTGCAGGCCGGCCAGCGGCGCCGCTCAGCGGCGACGGCGAGGTACTGTAGTCTTTGTAGTCGGGACCAACTGGTGCTTAATCCCGATCCCCGCCGCGAAAGGGCAGAGCGCAGACAGTCTCTCCCGGCGCCGCTGGGGCGGCGCCATCTCGAATGATTCGAATCATTTTCGACGGTGCCGCTGGCATCGAGCTCTGCGTCCCTCCCCTGATGAAGGATAGGGCAGCGACAACGCCGCAGAAGTCTGGGGGTGGGTCTTTAGACTTCGTAACTGCAGCAGCACACACTATGTAGATGTCGCGCTTGCCGCAGCAGTAGCCGCGGCTGCCGCGCGTTTTTGTATGTTCAGCTTGCTCCCCCAGGACAGATACTCTGCGTCCTTCAAGAGTCGGTCGGTACGGTAAGAGGTTGTCACCAAAATCATTTTGAAAACCATGTAACATGACTGCTTAATGCACACCATCGTCTGAAGACAATCAAGTGTTTATTGAGATGATTCGGTAGTAGATCACATTTGTTAGCGGTTAATCCAATCGACGATGACAATCCTCATGAGAGCTTTGCGATGGCTCTTGACATCTTCGAACTACTCCAGTCCTGCTTTTCAATGAGACTGGGATTGTCAACTGTAAATTAAAGCACTTAATGAGCATAAGCTTCATCCTATGTGCTGCTTCACACTTTCGCAACCGAAAAATTGCGAGGGACTTCTGCTTACTTTTCTGAGCAGTGCTGACAGGTGATGTTTCCGGAGACTCCGATTCTACCATAGCCTTAAGCAACCCTTCGTTTATCAAACAGCGTTTATCCTGGTGCTGGATTCATCAACGACTTACAGCAATTTAACAGAGAAAATTATAGCCGAAATCCTTGATAGCGCGGCTTGTCAAGCGATATGGTGAACGATAAGCCGCGTTGCCCGAGTTTTCCGCTGTGGATTCTCTGTTAAAGTTATGTAAGTCGTTGATGAATCCGTCCCCTGAATGTAGCTTCGAACCTTAATCTCCCATGCGATCGCTTGTGATAATTGCTCTGCTGGTACATTCTTTGGCAGTCGAATGCTGAAACATTTTGCAGTCATGTTTGCTAAATATATTTAGATATGTTTGTTGTAGAAGAAGCGACTCCGATTGTTTGCTAAGGGAGTAATAATTTTCTGCTCAAAGGCACTCTGGAATCCCTGTCGTTTTTGGAGAGTAGTTCGTTTGACGTGAGCAAGACGTCGAAACAGGTCTGCTCTCGCATGGAATCATTCTGTTGTGAGGCATCCTATCCTACTATATATAAAGGAGTTAGCGGTTGTCCGTCCGTCCGTCTGTCCGTCCGTCCGTCTGCTCATCCGTCTGGTCTTTCCTAGAAGTCGAGTAGCAGGCGTCCGTGTTCAGACAAGGTGCCACCCACGCCGTGTCGAGACCGTCAGGAGAAGTGGCACCGATGTCACGCAAAGGGCGTTCAAGTTCAAAAAACATGATAGCGACGTTGCTCAACACGCGTTCGGATTTAGAAGATGTATCACCAACGTCGTGTAACAGGCGCTCGGATTCAAAAGGCATGTCAGCGATGTCGCGCATTGGGTGTTTGGGTTCAGAAGGGGTGTCAACGATGTCGCTTAATGGGTGTCTGGGGTCAGAAGACATGTCACCGATGTTATGCAAGTGGTGTCTGGGTTCAGAAGAGGTGTCACCTATGTCACGCAAGGGGTGTCCGTATTCCGAACACGTGTAGTGGGCGACCACTAAAGAGGAGACCAGTAAGCGGGGGTCCAGTGACGGGTGGGAGGACCAGCGAAGGGAGGAGGTGGGGTGGGGTACCAGTAAGAGTAGAACCTTTAATGGGAGCCAGTGAAGGGGGACCAATAAAGAGTACCACTAAGATGAGGGTTGGGGGCGGTAGTAAGGAAGGAGCGAACGGGAGCCAGTGAAGTGGGAAAGTTCTGTGAAGGGGGAACCGGTAAAGGGGGAACCATTAAAGGAGGACCAGTGAAGGTAGGACCAGTGATGGCGGCCGGTGAAGGGGAGGAAACCAGTAAAAGGGATCAGTGAAGGTGAGACAAGTAATGGGGGAACTATGAAGGGGGGGGGGGCAGTAAAGGAGGGACCATTAATGGGGACCAGTGAAGGTGACCAATAAAGGGTACCACTTAGGTGAGGGGAGGCAATAAGAGGTGGCAAAAGAGGGGACAAATGGGAACCAGTGAAGTGGGAGAGTCCTGTGAAGGGGGGGGGGGGGAGGACCGGTAAAGGGAGAACCAGTGAAGGTGGACCAGTGATAGGAAAGGGATCAGTGGAAGGATCCTGTAAGGGCGGACCAGTACTTCTTCTCACTATCGTCCAACGTGTATGACAGGAGCGTCTTATAACGTTGTCTAGATCAAGAGATTTGTCCCAGATCAAACATTGCGAAGCATGCGTTGGATTTTTAAATGACCTTTGAAAGGCAGCGAGCGTGGGCGTGTACATGCCTCTCACTCTCACTACTGACTGATGCTCACTACATTTTTATTCATAGTCTCTGGCTGCACATGGGTAAGGGGGTATTGCGTATTGTCGAGGAGGGGGGGGGGGTGGGGGTGGGGGATGACTTCGGGAATCGGAGGATTATTATTGTTGTCGGATATTTAGCGGTATAGAGCTCTCACAAGATTATCACAATCTGTTTCTCACCACGTAGAGGATGTGTACTTCGGAGAATAAGTCGGCGTAAGTGCGATAGAGGATGGATAAGCTTCATAGGAGCAGTTTTCAAGATTGTGCCCTACTGTCCCGTTTTCCTCTAGAACCAGTTTTTCAATGTAACGCGAGTAAGAAGGCCTAGACGGGGTGTTCTAATCTCGAGGTTTGGGGGTGAGGCCCCCAACCAGACGTTTGGCGGCCGTTAGGCCGCTGAACGTCTGGTAGTGAATAAGGTAGCAAAACTGTACACATATGTCTCATGTTGCCCTCATGTTAACGAGCCGAAAAGCGAATTTGTTTGTTGTGGCTTAGAACATAACAAGACCAACTAGCGCTGGACTTCGTAACATAAATAAGTACTTGAATACATGCTTTGATTCTTGTTCCGATAGAGCTGTACTTGTTCTCTACGTCTCCTTAAAAATGCCAGGGCAATATAGTTGACACCGTTTCGATATCGTTATTTTGGGAACGGGAGCCATAGTTTAGAATGCAAACAACTGTATCCTAACGATTGATTCACAATTTTCTCGTTAATCTGAAGGCTTTTGAAACCAAATTAGGCACTGTTCATAGCGAGCTGGATACTCCTGAAGAAAAGCTGCACATCTTCCAATTTTCCAATTTCAAACTAGTGACTTTCAGAAATATAAAAAGAAAAATTTATATTAGGTTCTTTTCTCCATTTTTTCAAACGAAGTTGTTAATGGTACACCTCTCCGGTGGCCCATCAGTGAAGCGAGGAAATATTACACAAAAACAGCGAACTTGAAAAATGGTTAGAATAAGACAACACTCCTAAGAAGTTCGGAATGAGCCTTTCTTAAAGAAAAGTTTCGTTTGACCTTCTTCATAACTCGCCTAGATGAAAAAGTGATTACATTGTTTGAAGTGTAATCTGCAAAATATTCTAACATTTTAGCCACAAAATACTACCAAGTCCGTTTAATAACTTATTGTGTGTTGTTGAATACCGCAAAAGCAAGAACAGCGATTCGTTAGCGTGTAATAAGGGACGAACGCACCACGCGCTTCACTAACCCATCGCGATTTTCATTCGTTTGATAGCGAAAATTCTGTCTGCGTATGATTTCGCACTAATAAGCGATGAAATATGTAGAAACAACTGCAGAACGCATCTGCAACTGCGCAGCTCCAAATAACAATAGCACTTGCATTATCTACCTCTACCACTATATAATTGAGTTAGCGGCCGAAGACGTTTGAGCGATCTAACATGCGCGAGATACGCCTCATCATATACTGCGCAAGCAAAATTTGCCGCTAAGCGTGCCATGTTGTTGCTGCAGAGGAAGCACAGCGTTTTCCTGCTTTACACAGCGGCCACTGCGCGTGCTTCTGAGCGTCCGAATCCAGAAGACGTGTCGCTGACTTCGTGCCAGGAGAGCGCCATAGCACCAGCTGGGCGCTTCTGAGCGTCTGGATTCGGAAGACCTGTCTCCTACAAGCGTATAATTCAGAAGAAGTGCCACCAACGTCGAAGTGAGGGTGAGCGTAGGCAGGTAAACCATGAAAGCGATTGGGAAAGAGAGGGCTGGAGATGGGACCAGGACGAAGGAAACAGCGAGAATGGATCAGTATGGGGGTAGGGGAACAAGGCTGTTGGCTAGGAGTTGGAACCCGGAATCTAGAGCAATAGGAGGGACCAGTAAAGGCCAGCAAGAGGTTCTCGTAAGAATACACGAGTAAGGAAACCAGCCATCCGGATTCGGAAGACGTGTCACCGATGTCGCGAATGAACCGGTGCATTCAGGAAACCTGTCACCGACTATGTGGAATGATCTCCGAATTCAGAAGACCAGTCAACGAGGTCATGCAACGAACGTCTGACTCAGATGACGTCTCACCGATGATGTGCAACAAGCGCCTGCATTCGGAAGATGTGTCAGCGATGTCACTGTCCTGTATCAAGTGCTGTTGAGCACGAAAACGGTTGCAGAGAAGCAACCTGAGCGACAGAAGTACTGCGCAGCACAAACCAAAGGCGTTACTGGACGGTCTGGAGAGAATGTCTACGATGAACATACCGGAGCGATGAGCAGCTTCATGCCGATATATAATAGTGCGCAGCAGAACACACATGTTAGCAAATTTAAGCTTAACAAAAATGGCTTTCCGTAGGTCAGTAATGCTGCAACGTCCGAGGAGCGCGCCTCACGGTGTGTCTCGCACTTGTCAATATCAATAAATGAAAATGGCAAGATGCTGAACGAGTGCGTGGCGCGATCTTCTCTTCTAATGCGCTCAAAATTTGCTACTTTCTTGTGCTCTAAGAACAGTAATATCAACAGTTTGAGCTAGAGAGCTAAAAATTTTACAAAATTTCAAACACAGTATTCACCTAATTGGAGGTGGTGTACTATAGTTTTTCTAAGAAAATCATTGAAAACTTTCTTAAGGCAAACATTTATTTTCGTATTTCTTTAGTGTTCAGTTTGATATGGAAGGCGTTCGGTTTTGATTTGGTAGATGATCAATTTCAGATCCGATTCATATTCAGAGAGGGTCCAAGTAATATTGGAAGTGCCCACTTCACGTTGCGAAGCTTCCAGTCTGATGTGAAAATGGCACCGTCAGAAGTCTTGGACCGATCTGCATGCTAGACACTTCCATTTTGATGTGGTAGTAAAAAGAACGAAAAAGGGATTATTGTCGTCGCACGCGGTAGCCGTACTAGAGGTACCTTCTGCAGACTGTGCCAAATGTGCTTTCGAAAATTCATAGTGCAATCAACTTCTGGAGCAAGAGCTTACCGTCCTAATACGCCGGGATTTTTCTTGTCCTTGTTTAACGTCACTTCTGCACAGCGTGGAGGCGGTGGCGGTCTCGTGCCTTTCTGAAATTTGAAGAGAACTATTTTCTCTCTACTTCTTCCTGTCGTGTTTTACGCGATCTTCATTTACAAAGACCAAGCCACGGCTGACTTCGCTAGTCTCGACTACCTCCTCGACCAAGACAGGTGGCTCGAAGAAGGGCAGATAGCTGACGAGGCCTGCTAACCAGCCATCCAGCCCGCTGACGAGCAGGCCTCTTCAAGCCAGCGCAACAGGAGGTACACCCGCCCCTGCCGGGGGCGTGGCGTCAGGAGGTACACCGCTGTTCTGAGGACCGGAAACTTTTGTTTTGCGTGTCAAAGGTTTCGTAAGGCAGCCGTTAGACTCTCGATGAAGCCTAGGGGGTTGGGGTGGCTGAGCAGGAGTGATGATAGGAAGATCGCACGCCCCCCAGCAGGGGGGCGGGTGTACCTTCAGACCGCCCCCCCCCCCCATTCAACCCTCTACCTCCCTCTAGGAGCGCTAATTTTCACGGGTAAGAAAGGACCGCCTTGTATCACCAAAGGTTTCTCGTTTTACGAGGCACGTGCGAAACGAAAACCAAACGAATTCTTTGTTTTCCATACTTTACAATTAAAGTTACTGTAATACTTATATGGCTTTGCTCTTTTATAATTCAAGAGGCATGTAACGAGTTGATTGCAGATTAGTGCTTATGAACAATTGAGGTGAAAACTTTTTTTGCGCTTATTTTGAATTGCGTACAGAATTCTGAAGTTCTTGTGCACTCAGTTTTAACTGTGTTGTTAGAATCGAGCACAACTTCAAACAACCAAATCAAGTTGATTGTTGAGAATTTATAGTCACCTAATATCTTTCTACTTAAATTGTTTGAAGTGAGTTGAACATATTTTCAAGAAAGCAATGACGTACCTTGATTTCAACAAAACCAAGCTTATTCTTTCTATCATCCCTTGTGTTTCCTGGAGGCGCTATACCGCCTATTTCGTGAAGCTTTTTCAAAGCACCATATCTTAATGAAAACTCATTACCATATTTAGTTAGCTAGTAGGTAGGCAGTTTAGTGTTCAAATACGAAATGCAATCAGGACAACCGCAACGCTCCTTCTTAGGTCCAGCAGAAAAACCCTAGGGTCGCTACATGCTAGCACATAGTTCTACCAAATTTCTTCACTACTCTACTCACCAGGGAAGGGTCTCAGGCGTAGGTCTGAACGGGGGAAATGGATAGTACTGCGTGAATCTCCACCCTTCAAATAGTAGAAAAAATACATGTCTCGTTTTTGCTAAGACCTTGAACCAAAAGAGC
Source organism: Heligmosomoides polygyrus bakeri (assembly GCA_947359475.1). NCBI lineage: Eukaryota > Metazoa > Nematoda > Chromadorea > Rhabditida > Heligmosomidae > Heligmosomoides > Heligmosomoides polygyrus. Next base: position 17,279,714 of record OX375865.1, read on the forward strand.
TACGTGCCCTCGAAGGGGGAGTGGGTACAGTAGCGCACCGTCAACACGTGCCCACGTGCATGCGTGCGCGCGCGCTGTTGTATGGGAGGCGGCGAAAGGCTTTGCGGCAAGCGAGTCGGTGGCTCAGTAAGGAGCGTGACTACTTCGCAGGTGCTAGGTCGGGTGTTCGACTCTCGAGCTATGCAGTACTTTTCCATTTTTCATGATTGCCTACATATTTATTTCAGTCTACATTGTCAAACAAGGATCAGATTCGTACTCAATGCGAAGTTTGGACAAGAACGGTTACCATGATCTTACCATTAATCACATTTACCTACTGTAATTTAAAGTAGGGTAATACGGAAAACGGATGTCAGATTCGTGATCACCATCCCAAATAACCCCCTGGGAGAAGTTTAGGCGAAATCGGTGATTATGACTTCGACGGCCCTAGTCACCCGCACCTAACTTAACCTACCGTAATCGGCCGGAAATTGAAAAACGAATGTCAGATTCGTAATCAGCACCGCAAATAGTCGCCCTGGGAGAAGTTTGGGCAAAATCGGTGATTGTGACCTCGACGGCCCTAGTCACCCGTGCTTGCTGTAACCCGTGCCCGTTGTAAGGTCATTGTTTAATATTCGCTGAAAAACACAAAACATTGTATAATTCAGAAACTGAGAAATGTGAGTGAAGCACAGCTCACAGAAACCTTTATTTGACAATTTAAAGTGAAATAAATGTGTAGGAGATGTGTAGGAAGTGAGCTGGTTTAGACTGCCATAAGGCACGACTTTCACGACACTCCTTTCACGACTCCAGAGGTCGAGGACAGCTTGAAAAAAATAATTCCCCAAACCTCGCCCAGGGGGTTATTTGGGGTGCTGATCACAAATCTGACATCACATTTTTTAAATTTCGGCCGATTACGGTAGGCTATGGTGGATACGGGTGACGGTGCAATACTGTACCCCGAATTTCGAGGGCCCGTAGCTCTTTGGGTTCAAGGACTCAGCAAAAACGAAACATGTTTTTCTACCATATGAAGGGTGGAGATTCTCGCAGTGCTATCCATTTCCCCCGTTCAGACCTATGCATGAGACCCTTCCCTGGTCAGTTTTACTCAATAAAACGATTGTTGGGACATCGCGTAGCGACCATGGAAATGCTCGTAGAATCGTGTTCGTGCGCCGGTGCATTATGCGCTGACTTATATTATGTCAAAGGAGTCCTTACGTGAGCGGAGCTGTGCTTGTATTGTGCGTAAGTCAATCAAAATGTCACATATACTGTTTCCCATATTGGATCTTCGCGGCATTAAGAGGTCCGCCAAAACCGTTATCACTCTTTGAAATAGCTGTGAAATATTATTATCCTGCATGATGCGCATGGTCGAAAGTTCGCGTGGAAAAACACCCATACTTATTTTTACGTACGTTCAACTGCAAATAGTTATTGACTTCACCACGCACTTTCGCCATGGATTCGTCGTTCCACGTTGGGACTGCTTGTCAAAAGACGGCACAGTTCCCATAGTGTAAAGCTGAAAACCAAATGTAAAATTGATATTGATATTGGAAAACAATAGGAAATTTATATGACGACCAGTCGTTTGGCGGCCTAGCGGCCGCCTACGACTGGTTGGGGGCTTCGCCCCCAAACCCCGAGAGTAGGACGCCATGGCCGCTACGGGTTTCCTATTCTTCCCTAGGCCTTCTGACCATTATGTTAATCGAGATGGATCGGCTAATCTTCCTCAACGTGATCCTCAAAAAATCGATAATATCGATCGATATCGATTGGTCGACTTCAGATTCGTGTTCAGCGACCTTAATTACCCCCAGGGCCGAAGTTTCGTGCCGCTTGAACGTCATCCTCAAAAAATCGATAATATCGATTGATATCGATTGGTTGACTTCAGATTCGTGTTCAGCGACCTCGATTACCCCCAGGGCCGAAGTTTCGTGCCGCTTGAACGTCATCCTCAAAAAATCGATAATATCGATCGATATCGATTGGTCGACTTCAGATTCGTGTTCAGCGACCTTAACTACCCCCAGGGCCGAAGTTTCGTGCCGCTTGAACGTCATCCTTAAAAAATCGATAATATCGATTGATATCGATTGGTTGACTTCAGATTCGTGTTCAGCGACCTCGATTACCCCCAGGGCCGAAGTTTCGTGCCGCTTGAACGTCATCCTCAAAAAATCGATAATATCGATCGATATCGATTGGTCGACTTCAGATTCGTGTTCAGCGACCTTGATTACCCCCAGGGCCGAAGTTTCGTGCCGCTTGAACGTCATCCTCAAAAAATCGATAATATCGATTGATATCGATTGGTCGACTTCAGATTCGTGTTCAGCGACCTCGATTACCCCCAGGGCCGAAGTTTCGTGCCGCTTGAACGTCATCCTCAAAAAATCGATAATATCGATCGATATCGATTGGTCGACTTCAGATTCGTGTTCAGCGACCTCGATTACCCCCAGGGCCGAAGTTTCGTGCCGCTTGAACGTCATCCTCAAAAAATCGATAATATCGATCGATATCGATTGGTCGACTTCAGATTCGTGTTCAGCGACCTTGATTACCCCCAGGGCCGAAGTTTCGTGCCGCTTGAACGTCATCCTCAAAAAATCGATAATATCGATCGATATCGATTGGTCGACTTCAGATTCGTGTTCAGCGACCTCGATTACCCCCAGGCCTGAAGTTTGTACCGCCGACGTGTTCGGCACGTCTGCAGCTCGCCATGCACGGTTGCCGACGTGTTCGGCACGTCTACGGCTCGCCATGCACGGTTGCCGACGTGTTCGGCACGTCTACGGCTCGCCAGGCACGGTTGCCGACGTGTTTAGCACGTCTACGGCTCGCCATGCACGGTTGCCGACGTGTTCGGCACGTCTACGGCTCGCCATGCACGGTTGCCGACGTGTTCGGCACGCCTACGGCTCGCCATGCACGTTGGACGACGTCTTCGGCACGTCTTCTGAATCCCGACGCACGTTGGACGACGTCTTCGGCACGTCTTCTAAATCCCGACGCACGTTGGACGACGTCTTCGGCACGTCTTCTGAATCCCGACGCACGTTGAACGACGTCTTCGGCACGTCTTCTGAATCCCGACGCACGTTGGACGACGTCTTCGGCACGTCTTCTGAATCCCGACGCACGTTGGACGACGTCTTCGGCACGTCTTCCAAATCCCGACGCACGTTGAACGACGTCTTCGGCACGTCTTCTGAATCCCGACGCACGTTGGACGACGTCTTCGGCACGTCTTCCAAATCCCGACGCACGTTGAACGACGTCTTCAGCATGTCATCTGAATCCCTCCGCACCTCGGACGACGTCTTGAGCACGTCTTCTGAATCCCTAAGCTCTGCTCTTGATCCCCATTCTTACCCTGACGCGTTGTTCGCTGAATACATCGTAAACTTGGGTGATCCGCCGCCGGGGTTTCAGTTCGCTGGCAATCGCCCATTGTTAAGCTGAAAGAAAACCCGGCTGGCATACGCCGCACTGTCCTAGGCATATCTTGGCTTCAGTCCCCCTCCCCGTGACTGACAAGGTGACCGACGGATTGAGCGAATTATATATATGACAATAAACCACGAAAGCCGCTGAACATACAATTGAAATCAAGTATGTGTTTAAGTAGAGTAGTATGTGTTTGTATATATTTTTATAGTATACGTCAATTTGGACGCTCTTGACCACAAGCATAACGCTTTTGAAATCAAACTAAGCATCTAAATCAAGACGACCTCTTTCGACATTAAACAAGAAATCCAGAAAGGTCGGAATAGTTTTTTGCTCAAGGAAAATTCTAGCACAACTTTTTTTGCAGTTTTAACTACGCAAAATACGTTCTCTGAAGTTGTAAAAAAAATTCTATTTTTAGAAAAAATAGTTCAAAGCATGTTTTGAAGAGTAGGAAGGTTGCTGGAGTTTTTAATGTCAAAGCAAGAGATTGCGCCGCACCCACGTCCAGGACGTCGCAATTCTTATTCGGTTAAGTGCACTCCTGTTCGCATGGAGAGGAATAAAATTATCATAAAATTATTACACGCATTCGAGCAGCTGAAGAAAAGAATCCAAAGAAACTTTTCGACGAAAATTCGCCCTCGCCATCGGATTCGTCGCCCCACCAGTCGAACGAGGGTCGTCTCTGGGTTCTCTTTCTTCAGCACACTTTCCCTCCGGGCCTGATCTTCAGGATCTCTAGCTTGAAGAAGCTGTGTCATACTGCGCGCTTTCTAGGATGCCGATGACCAGAGAGTCTCTGATGCAGGCCCTATTCGGTCTGTCATGCCGGTTTCCCTCATTAGCATATTGGGGTTGTTGATTCCCGTCTTCAAGGTCTTGATTTCCCGGTGGTTGTGTTGCATGTTGTATTCGTTTGCCTTCTACACTGAGTGTTATTGCCGTCTTGTGTTTGTTTTACTCCACCATTCGTATTGTGAGCTTGTCTATATCTGCGTTTCTCTGTCTCATTCATGTTCCAGTCTCATTCTCATCTCATTTTTTACCCTCACCTTTTCGGTACGGTCCTACTTGTATTCTCGCGTTTCTCATTGATATCCGTGAATCATTAGTCTCGTGATGTTTTTCCTGTTATTGATTTCTTATTAGTGCTATGCGTTATTTTGTCGCTGTGAGTTACTGAGGTGTTGTTTTCACTTACTATATTTTTTCTTGCTATCTCTTGGGTATCATTCCATTTTCTCATTCGCATTGATACTGGTCGTTGTAAAATGCTTTAATTTTAGTGTTCGTTCGCTGGTTTGGCTCACGCTCGTTAGCTTATTTAAGATAAAGTTTTAATTAACCAAGTTTGAGGTAGTGAGGGTAGACGTTTGCTCCTACCACACCGCATGGCAGCTGTGAACTTTTGACGAACCGACATTATACTCGTACTAGCAGCGGCTTTACTTATACCCATTCCTCCTTAAACAAAAAAATTATTCGATCTTGGAAAGCCTGCAGGTTTAATCTGTTAGAAGCTCGTTTCAATTTTGAAAATGGTTGAAGTGACTCCAATCAGACGAATAAGCAGTGCCACGCGGTAATATTATAGTTGGATGCGACCGAACGCACCTCACGCTTGGGTAATTAAACCTTTATTTTAATAAACATAAATAAACACGCGCGACTAACGTAACAAGGCATTAAAAGCATCGATGGTAAATCACTATACTGAGATAGGACAATAACATGAATAAATGCGAGGATAGACATAAATGAATCTGAGCATACTACGCGAAATATAAATAGAGGCCAAACGATACCTGTAGGAATAGCGCCGATATCATATGATATGATATTATATCGATTACCACACTAGAACATGCATGAATACACCCCTCCTAACGACCCTTTCCGGAAGCGCACAGACGATCGAATGACCGCAAGCCCATGAAGAAGGCTGGAAGCGCTGATTCCTAAGAAGACTCTGAAAATCAGGAATCTCAGAGAAATAGCCCGGGGAAGGAGGAAACCCAGAGCGCCCTCGGCAGTCGAAATGGGGCGCAGAATCCGTCAAAGGAGACGATTTGTCGTCAAAGGTCATTTTGGCTTTCTAAGATTCAAGTTTTAACGTGAAAAATATCCAATTTGACGTGAAAATTGTATATTTTTAATCGATAGTATCATTACCCAATAAACAAAGATAAGTTCGTGCTTTTGTGACCAACTGCATCACCTTTTTTCAAAAGGATAGTATTGCCGAGAAATATTACGTTGCTTGTCAACTAAAACGCTAGCTTCAGAGCTAAGCAATGTGCACCCGGTGCTTTATGAACGCTTGGCTCAAATTGATTCGCTTGATTCTTTCGATGAGGTGGTTAGAGTTGAATATATTTTCACTCTCTTAACAGCGTGGTTTTCCTGTGGTTTGACTAAATTACTGTTAGGTCTGACCGAACCGTTCCCTTTTTAGTGTTTGGAACTTTCCCACCTTTTAAAAGTTTTGTACTCCGCTTCTTGATAGCGGCGTTTGACACCCTTACGTAGAGAAAGACTTGAAGTTTTAAGAGCATATAAAAATTTAACATGATTCGGGAAACCTATAGAGTTTGGGTCCTTTTTTATGAGATTTTGTTTCCAGAGTTTTTCTGACATAGCCATCTGGAACGGGAAGGCAGCGTTAAACCGAAAGTTCTGTGCAAGGCTATGAAAGAGTTGTCTAAAGCCTAGTTTATACTTGCGCCGCCACGCGGCGCGGCATAACGGTCGCCATAGATATCGATTTTTCGCGCCCCTGGTCGATATCTTTCCCGACCATCGTGTCTCGCCGCGCATCCGCGCAAGTATAAACTAGGGCTAAGCCCTGGTTTATACTTGCGCCGCCACGCAGCGCGGCGCCAGAGTCGGAATAGATATCGACCGGGCGGCGCGAAAAATCGATACCTATGGCGACCGTAATGCCGCCCCGCGTGGCGGCATTAGTATAAACTAGGGCTAAGGCGCCTTTTATAGTCGTGCCGCTGCGCGGCGCTGCGTGATGGATGACATCGATTTTTCGGCGCCGCATCACTTTCATGCTCCACCTCCTCAAAACACAGCTTACGGTTCGGCGAATAGCGCCGCTCGGGGGGGGGGGGGGAGGGTGCGGCGAGGCGCGATCAGCTGCGGCAGACTCGGTATGGTGTGGGAGATCTCACACCAGGACGAATAATTTTGCTATGCCCTTTTTGTTTTTGGTTCCTCAACCAACTGAACGTCAAGACTCCAGAGCTCTAGGAGAGACTGTTAATTTTTTGACCAAACTTCGCCCAGGGGAGGGGTGGGGGGCGGGGCATTTAGGGTGCTGATCAAAACATCCGCTTTTGAAACAACGGCCGATTACGGTAGGTTCACGTGGCTAACGTTGTCAAGGTCATGATTACCGATATCGCCCAAAGTTCGCCAAATGGGGTTATTTCGGTTGTTGATCACGGATCCAACATTTGTTTTCCGTACTACGCTAGAGCTTTGGGGAAATCGATGACCACGAACTAGTCACCTGTACCTTCCGTAACCTAGGAAGGAAATGGAGGTCTGTTGACATTCCCGAAGTCTCACCTACTATACTAAAGATATGTTTAGTCTATGTTTACACTTCGACCCCAGCCTTAAAAGAGGATTCGTCGCTCACCATAGGAATCCCACCTCTACATTGGCAAGATGCATTCCGCAAATCATTTATACGAATCCTTTTTGTTTTGGTCCTCCATTGACTCATGGATCTTCTTCTCCGTCATCCTGATAGAGAAGCATCGGGAGAAACAGAAGCCAGTGCATATCGCATATCGAGATCTTTAGAAAGCCCGTCCCTTAGACATTCCACGCACTTCGGTATTTAAATACCTTGGATCGGCAGTAGCATCTGATGACAATCTGATGATTGAAGTGAATTCACGCGTATCTTGGTCCAAGTGGCGCTTGTTGACTGGCGTGCTCTGCGACAAGAAGATACCAGAGCGCTTGAATGCGGCCAGTAGCATCCTGGTCGGTGGGGAGGGGGCGAGCACATAACTATTAGTAAAAATTACGCCACCGATTGACTTGGAATTTACGGAGCCGCCTCGAGAAAACAGAGTAGGATCTAAAAAGCAAACAACAAAAAACAAACAAATATCCGTGGTTATAAAGACATTCCGGCGGGAAGGCATATTCAAACACACATGACCGCCGCCTGACATGTTATTACCGTATCTATCATAGTAGAGACGCATGTAAAGCCGCATAGCGCGTGCTGACCGCTGCCTGACATGCTATAACCAGAATCTGTCATGGTGAGGGGCGCACATAGCTTTACAGCCGTGGTGAAATCTTTTGTTTATGTTGTATTTTTTCTGTGAATTTTGTCAGCTTGGGCCCTATTCTGTTCTATAGGAGGCGCTCCATGAATTCTAAGTCAATTTGTTGCATAAAATTTAGTTGCTCCCCTTGGTAGAAAATTTTCATCTTGCATAAGAGCATGTCAAGGTGTTTCACAGTTTATGAGATTTAACTGTTTACAACAGAAAGTCTTTAGCAGCAATTTTTAAACATAAATATGCTAAACGCATCGTTTTTGCCTAATTGAAATAGATAATTTCAGCTGAAAATAAGTTATGATCATTTCAAATTGGAAGCCGAAAGCGGCAGAAACGTCCAATCCGACCTAATATATAGACGTAGTACCGTAAGTGCAGCGTTTAGCAGTCACAGCTCATTAGTTGTTTTCACAAAAACCCAGATCTGCTTCATAACATCCAAGATTGCGATACTTGCGATACGATACTCTCGTGGTTGTTCTCGCGATTCTAATTGACAAGAAACGTAGGCTTTATGCCGCAATATAACTCACCTCCTGAACCTCATTATGAGTCTCGAACACCACCTTACTCTTTGGAAACGTTTGCACTCTCGTAGCCGGCTCAAAAAACGATCTAAACACCACTCAGTAGTTGATAGTGCTTTCTTCTTCGTGAAGACTCCTTATAGCCCACCTTCCATAGCCATGAGGATTAGAGATTTTCATGATGTTTGAGGTCTCTGTTTGTGTTACTTTGGTGGTTGGAGGATTCGGTGAGAAATACATCAAGGATCGCGAGAAAAGATCGGTCATCTGAAGCTCACAGTAAAAAAGTGCCGCAACATTCCACCGTTTTTAGGTTACAGACTCATTTGTTGTCCTGCACTTACATTTAGTATACGTTTTTTGTCGCCTTTACTTAAAGAGCCTAATTTCATGCACGGTTCTTGTTATTAAAAGTGTCACGGCAGCTAGATTGGTGGGCACTTAAAGTTACAGCATCCAAGTTATTCACTTCCGAGAAAGGTTTTCAAAACTGAATTTCCGTATTTGAGTATGTTCAGGGTCCGATATCTGCAATTACAAAGCAAACTATTCGTGTAGTGATCACATTGGGGATCAGCTTGTGTCCTGCTCCTTCAAGCGAATGAAAAACATTTTTTTAATAGAGGGTGCCTGATGAGCCTTATGATTTGTGGGCCTACAAGGGTGAGACACGCTTAGTTTTTAACAGGAGGCTCTTTCTTTTGAGAAAAGGCCGGATTAACGATTGGTAAGGTAATGGGCTAATAGTACTGGATAAGGTTACCACAGAGGATAGTGGGCAGAGGGCAAGCTTGCTATTCGTGACATATAATACAAGTGCTCCGACATGAGTAACGCGCTTCGCGCGAATTTGCAGCATCACTGACCTATGGAAAGCAGTTTTTGTAAAACATAAAATTCGCTAACATCTAGGTTTTGCTGTGTACATTGTGGGCATGAACCCGTTCACTACTTTCGTCATAAGAATTTTCACCGGACCGTCCAGTAACGTTATTGGTTTATGCTGCTCACAACATCTGTCCTCAGGTTGCTTCTCTGCAGCCGTTTCCATGAATTCAGATCCTTACTACTCTTACCCTTTTAGTGGTCCTCCCATGTTTATGGCACGACACGGATATTCAATAACGACGCTAAGAAACGCGCACAGTAGTAGCGAACACTCATTCTGAATCCAGAAGCTAGAAAAGGCGAGCAGTTGCCGCTGTGTCAAGCAGGAAGAGGCTGCTCTCCCTTTCCTGCAGAAGAGTCCCACGTTGAAAACTCAAAGCGACTGTTCGTCACATGATGCTGGTGATACATCTTTTTAATCCAGATGCTTCCAGCAAGACGTAGAGGAGACGTCTTCTAAATCCGGACGCTCAGAAAGGCATTCACTTTCCGCTGTGTGAAGCAGGAGAAGGCTGCACTTCCTCTGCAGCACCCATGTTGAATTCTGAATTCTGCGGTCGCCGGAGACACATTTTCATTATCTAGATGCTTCTAGCGCGACGTAGAGGACCTGTGTTCCGAAAGCAGAAGCTCAGAAGCGCTCGCAGTTGCCGCTGTGTTGAGCTTGAAGAGGCTGCACAGTTGGCAGATTCCTTGTTCCCGTATAAATTACCTTACGGCTCCCTTCTTGCTGGTTCCCTGTCCTGGTCCTGCTTTCAGGTCACTTCTTCTTGTCGATACCTCCCCCCCCCCTGTCGTGGTCATCCTTACAACTCTACTGCAATTCAGTAGCCTCGCACGCTCATGGCACGACGACGGCGAGCGAACGCCACTTGCCCGACTCACATCTTCTAAATCCGGTCTCGCTTATTGGTTCCCCAGCAATGAATCCACTTGCTGATCCCCCTAATGGGTAACTCCCTACTAGTCCCTCCTTATTGTCTAAATCCCTCTTGGTACCACCTTCTGACCTGCTTCATTGTTCTCCCTATCCACTCCCCATCCCGATGCCTCCTACAGGTCGCTCTGTCCTGGTTGCTGTCGGTTCTCCACCCTCGAAGTCCCCCTTCTACTCTTACCGCTTTAGTGGTCCAGACTCATAGCACGAAATGAGCTGCACGGTTTTTGAATCCGGTCGCTCAGAAACGCACATAGGTGCTGTTGTGTTAAGCTGCAAAAGGCTGCACCTTCCCTGCTGCAGCAACATCCGACGTTTAATAGCAAACTTAGCCCACGCTGTAGATGATGAGGCGTACCTCATTCAGGTTAGATCATCGACCGCCCTCGATGTGGATAATGCGGCGTATCTCACTTCGGCTAGATCACTCGACTGCTCTCACTGTGGATGATGCGGCGTATTTCACTTAGCGCAGACCACTCGACGGACAAACTCTTTTATATATAGGTGGTGATGGTGACAATTTGGTGAATGATAAATCTACCACACAATTCGCTGATCTCCATGCTATTGTGAATTCTAGGTAGTGCATCAACTTCTACCCTCCATCTGCATAATCCTGGGTAAAATCATTCATTGAACCGGAATAAGATGTCAACGTTTTTGGGTTTTTGAGACTGTGTAGCATTTCTTTCTGTGATGTTGTTTAATGACTTCGTATTCGCTATCTCCTGCTACTTTCGTTCGTAGGCTCCATACCTGCCATTAAACTCACCTAACTCACATACGGGCGAGTTTTTGAAGGCTCTCAAGTCTTGTTCCGACGCGAACGAATTGCGAGTGACACCGCGGCGAAGCATGGGAATGGAAACCACGGGATTTAGCTTATCCACCGCCGTGCGTGACATTGAACTCAACGCCGATGTGATTGCCTGGCACCAATGTTCGCCTTCCAATTTCGGTCAAGCGATTCTGGTTGAAGCTAAAGTTGGCGCATATCAGATGAGCCAATTTTCAGGGATTAATCAAGGTGTCGCGTGTGACATTTTTCAGTTGAGAAAGACAGTTGAAAAGAATCCCGATCTCGCACTAGTACGTCTATCAAGTTCATTTCCACTTTTGAAAGGCTGCCAATGCATGATTTGTGTCAGTGCTCATGGTCGCAACACCGCGTGAAAGTCGTCAGAACTTTTTGCGTAAGTCTTATGGGATTTGGTCTCGTCAGACCGTGTCGAAAACTGCTCACCGGAAGTGAACACGGTATTGAATCTTTGTTGGAGCTCTTCAACAAGGGTGTTGTCCAAAGGTGTCTTTCAGAGGTATTTAAATGTCGAGAGTCGAGAAGACGAGCAAATCGCTTAGCATGCACTGCAATGGCTCCATAACGTGGTGATGCTGCTAATTGCGTAAGATGCGGCGTTCACTGTACAACGCCTATGAATACTTCGCGGAGAAGTGACACGACGTCACTCGATCGATATATTAGGGGAGGGGGCAAAAGTAATGAGACAAATTGAAAAAAATCTTTATCCCCCCATATATCTCTTTATAACTCAATTACAACTCAACGATGGTGAGGAATGTATTTGCCATTAAGGTCAATGACCTTGCTGCCATCGCTTAGCCAACTTCCTGATCCCATCCTTCCAGAACTGCTTGGGCCTGGTGTTGATCAACTGCTCGATATGGTTGTCAAGTACTGCTTGGGTTCTTGTGTCCTTTCCGACCAGGAAGTCCTGTAGGCTCAAGAGGTAGTGGTAGTCGCATGGAGAGATATCCGGTGAATACGGTGGGTGAGGCATGTGAACGTAGCCCAGCTGGCCAAGCTTATCCGTGCTTACTTGTTCCCGATGGGGTGCGGCGTTGTCGAAGAGGAGAACCTTCTTGAAGCGCTGCGAATGAATAAGAGCGAGTCGCCGGCCCATCTCTTCTATTTCGTTCACCATGACCTTGGAGTTCATCGTTGTGCGTTTGGTAAACAGCTTTCACTATACCCGTCCATGGGCGCAGACCCAAAAGCTCCAAAGGTGCTTCTCGCCGTGAACATCTCGCCGAACGAAGGTCGGTAACAGGTCACCAGGCCTCACCCAGACTCGCTGCTTGGAAGGGTTAAGGTAGAAGACGAGCTTCTCATCTTGCGTGAATATTGAGCCCAGGCTGCTCGGAGTTGGGAATTGGGCGAGGTTTGTGCGACACAGGTTGACTCGTCAGATTGGGGTTTAGGCATGAGACAGACTGGGGTTTTGGCATGCTTCTGGAAAGGGCGGAAGTGGTAACTTCTCCTGTCTCAGATGGGCTTCAGTAAGTAGCATACAAACGTACAAATACGATAAGTACGAAACCAGACTCCATCCACGAGATATATGGACACGGCATGGAGTGTCTCATTACTTTTGGCCCTCCCCCTTAATATTTAGATCCCGTTAGAACATCATGTCACACCGCGATGGTGTTCTGGGCATTACCCTAAGCTTATTGATATTTATTTATTTATTTATTAATACATCCATAGGGATGCGCCAACACGCCAACATGGTCGTAATAAAGCCGCGAAAACATTGCCATGAAAAAGCAGGAATAGGAAAAAACTCAGAACTCAACTTACAGACAGCGAAACCACTTAGAAGAAATCTAACGAGAGCATTGAGGAAAAGCCCGCCATCTATGAAATTGCGCTGTAAAGGGAGAAAATAACCAGAGGAAGGGTAGGACAGCCAACCCACAGGTAACATGATCACTACAGAAAATCAGACCAGCTTACCCATGGTATGCTATGGAGTCATAATGCACCTCAATATAGGAAAAAACAACACATCGTGAGTAATAAGTGCTATATAGTGCCTACGAAGATACTGGCTTGATACGTTGCACATGGACTTAAAGGAAGCTGGTATCTACCCCGATCAAGCGTTTGATCGTTCGAAGTGGCGTCATCATACCAGAAGAGCGGACCCCGCTGCTAAGCGGGACAAACGCTGAAGAAGAAGAAGAAGAAGAAGAAGAAGAAGAAGATAGTGCCTACGAAGATGAATATCCATAGGCCAGTTGTATGTGTATGAGAGACAGCACTTTTGCCTGATGCATGAAAGAAGCTGTCAGAAACTGGCAGTATTATTATGATAGTGATCTTGAGGCAGTTGAAGATCTGGCAGTAAATAAACCATGTCAAGGTCCCTATGCTTCGTTACTAAAATCATATTTGAGTATCGAATCTGAATGCGCACGCTTTCTACAAAACGTGATAGCATCTCTTGTAACGCCTATCGAGACCGCCCGGACGAAGTATCTATCTTCTATCTTCTACCACGATATGTATAATTGAGTTAGCGGTCGATGACGTTTGAGTGATCTAACTTAAAAGAGATATGCCGCATCATCCACAGCGAGAGTGGTCGAGTGATCTAACCGAAGTGAGATACGCCGCATTATCCACATCGAGGGCGGTCGATGATCTAACCTGAATGAGGTACGCCTCATCATCTACAGCGCGGGCAAAATTTGCGATTGAGCGTGGGATGTTGCTGCAGCAGGGAATGCGCAGCCCTTTACTGCTTAACACAACAGCACCTACGCGCGTTTCTGAGCGTCCAGATTCAGAAGCGGACTTCATGCCGTTAGCATGAGAAGACATAAAGGGGTAAGAGTAGAAAGAGGACTTCGAGGGTGGAGAACCGACAGCGATCAGGAGGCAGCGATCTGGAGGAGCATCGGCATAGTCGATAGGGGGAACAAGGAAGCAGGCGGCCAGGAGGAAACACCAAGAAGAGTTTAGGCAATATGTAGGGACCATTAGGGAGTTACCAATCAGGGGGGGGGCAGTAACAAGGGTTAGCAAGGGGATCCATTACCATTAAGAGGGACCGGAATTAGAGGATGTGACACCGATGTCACACAATGGGCGCTCGCTCGCCGTTGTCGTGTCGTGAGCGTGGGAGGACTACTTAATTGGGGTAGAGTAGCAGGGAGGATCCTGAGGAAAGGTGGGAGGAGGAATCTAGCTGGAAGAAGGGAACTGGAGGCGGAACTAGGACGGGGAACCAACAAGAAAGGAGTCGTGAGGGAATTCATACGGAGAACAAGGAATCTGCCATATGCATAGCCTCTTCATGCTCGACACAGCGGCGACTGCGCGCGCTTCTGAGCTTCTGGATTCAGAAGACGGCCCCCTACCTCGCGTAACAAACGTCCTGATTCTGAATGCGTTTCACCGACGGCTGCCGTGAGCACGGGAGGATCGCTAAGGGGGTGGTGGAGAAGGGCAGTAAATCGGACCTCTAGAGTGGACCAGAAGAGCGACAAGGAAGGAAAGAAACAACCTGGGGGAAAGCCCAGGACGGAAAAACCAGCAAGAAGAAACCAGTGTCAATAGTGGAAACAAAGAAGTGGGCCAGTAGTTGGGACCAGGAAGGTGGGGGACTAAAGAGGGGGAGGGAAGACCAGTAAAGGCGGACCAGCAACTAGATCCAGTAAGAAGAAACGAGAGAGGGAAACCTGGCTTCGGAAGACATGTCAACGATATCTGTAAACGCTACCTGTTGAGCATGAGAACGGTTACGGAGGAGCAACCTGAGGGACAGAAGCACTGCGCAGCACAAACCAATGATATTACTGGCCGGCCAGGAGAGAATGTCTATGATGACGGTACCGAAGTGGTGAAAGGCTTGACGCCAATAAAGTACGCTCCAAGTTCTAGATGCTAGCGAATTTTGTTTCACAAAAACTACCTTCCATAGGTCAGTGGTGCTACAAAGTCGCGCGAAGCGCTGTCGGAGCACTTGTAGAGATAATGCACTTTTCCTCTTAGTTATGATTGAGCAGACTCCACATACAGTCCTACAACATCTAATAAAAAGTTTTAAAAGATGACATAGTATCACTTACCGATCCACAAAACGAGCGAACATCATCGGCTGAGCGCATACTTCTTTCGGCTGACGAGCAATCGTCGGCAGTTCTAACATTGGCGTTCGAACTTGACGCTTTCACACTGATATTTCTAGGTGTTATTCTTTTTAGCAATATGTCTCAGCACTTTTAGCACTACTCTTGACTAGTAGTAACTGTGATACTGCCGCTTTGTTCATCACGAGCGATTTCTCTCATTTACAGTCGACGTCCTTACATTTATAGGCCCTGCGCTCTCGAGCAGAGTTAGGGTAGGATCTGATAGGAGATATATCCTTGTTGGGAACCGCTAGAAAAGTGAACTGAACGCACTCAGGGTGGCGCATTCCTCCTACGAGATTGAAAAACTGTCAGCTCACAAATATGTTATATTTAGAGCGTTGTTTTTGTATAATAGTCCACATTAAATTTTAACGCCGCTCCAAGATCAACATAGCGCAGCCTCCCTCCCTTCTCTACCACGACTACCATAGATCCAGCAAGCAAACGAAAGGCCTCACCCCTAAGGTACAAAGCGGGAGCAAGTCTGGAGCGGGTGGGGGGAGGGGATACGCCTATTCCTTCAAAACTTTGGAAGATCGTGATGTAACCAGGAGATATTCGCCCTATTAGGAAAGCAGATCTATGTTTACATAAGAAATTACATATACCTAGCTCAGTTCATCATAGGTGTAGAACACACCAGTGCTGGATAAAAATTTCAGTTTCATACAACACAAAACGTTGTGTAGGGCTGGCCTACATGGAGACCCCCTCCCAACCCTACTTCCGGCGGTACTTATGAGGCAGAGGGGCCGAGCGCAAAAAAAAAACCAAGATTTAGGTCCAGCGCTCTCCGCTAGTGACTCTGAAAAGAGAGCACAGTCTGAGCAAGGAAAGGTGCTCCAAGGCGGATTCATCAACGACTTACGTAACTTTAAAGGAGAATTGTAAGCTTATGTGGTGTGCGATACCTCACCATATCGTTTGATAAGCTTACAGTTGCCGTTAAAGATATAAGTCGTTGATGAATCCGACCCTAGGATGGACCAAATTTAACACAGTTGTGACAACCAATAAAGGATAAAGGATAAAGGATAAAGGACGGCGTTATTCAATCCCCTTTGGGATGCGCCACGCATTCTATTTCTACGGGATGTCGTGGAGGCGAGTTGAATGCGTATTTGGCCATACAATGACTTGCGGTGGCCAGCCGATGTACAAGTCAGTGCTTTATCCTTCCCAAACAAGTCTGGTTCCAATTCACCGACCCCGGAGGGATGGAAGGCTTGGTTGGCCTGGGCGGGAAATCCGAACCAGGAACCTGGTATCGGGTGCAGACGACAGCCGGCGCCTCCACCGACCGCGCTCCACGCTCCTCCCGTGTAATGGCAACCAATACCATGGTTCTTTCTGTGAACATGGGGCGCTGTGCCTAATGAGTATCTTTGTGCTTCTGCTGTGGCTTGCATCTACTTATATCCAGTTATTACCGTGACACTCCTGAAGTGATTTCGTGTTTGTCCTTCCTAGAGCGGGCCTTTTTGTGCGCTGGACACCTGTAAGGGAATATTATACGTTGCAGTGGCGACATTAACAATCTTATTTGAATATATTTTTACGCGAAGGGAAACCACACAAAAGTGGAGGAATTGCTTCCATCTCCGATGCCTTACCACCCCTTCCTTGAAATTATCTAAGCACTCTAGTATCATAAGGCAGTATCATAAGTGTCGAGTATGTTCGCGATAAAGGTGGTGAAGCAAAAACACTTTTCTTCCTCCCTTTCACAGGCTATGATTGAACCCGTGAGGAATCTAACCAGCGCTTAGTCCGACAGAGTTGAACGTATACCGGTCCTCATTCGATTTCTTGGCGCAATGATGGAATGGGGTGCAGCAGAGTTGAGAGAATCTGTGCCTTTCTTCGCAACAGC
Source organism: Heligmosomoides polygyrus bakeri (assembly GCA_947359475.1). Lineage (NCBI taxonomy): Eukaryota > Metazoa > Nematoda > Chromadorea > Rhabditida > Heligmosomidae > Heligmosomoides > Heligmosomoides polygyrus. Next base: position 17,296,673 of record OX375865.1, read on the forward strand.
GAAGGAGAACACATCACTCCCCATCCCTCCCACCCAAGCTTCACAGAGTACACAAGAAATATAATAAAGAATACAGAGCACGCGTGCGATTTTAGTGTACGGTCTGTCGCGTGCTGTGCATGGGGGGAGCATGCTGGATCGAACAGGTAACCCCTTTAAATTCAAGTCCAGGGCCGCTGAAAATTCCACTATGTGAGTTTTCTATCATTTTTATTTATTTATTTGACGTTTTCCGTCCCTTGCTTCCCTATTTGCGGCCTACCTATGATGTGCCAAAGCGTATACTACGTCGATCGAGAAAGGGGAAGCAAGGTCGGTGAGGATTGCCGCACCCGTCATTCCCGAATTGTGCCGGGATCAATCCCAATGGGGGGGGGCACTCCATAATCACTGGCAAATGGCAGTTTAGCCATAAATACATGTAACACATACATCATCGTACCTACCTGATCCCCCTCCCCTGGAAATCACCGCTCCTAACCTGCAATTAAAAAAAATCGCTACGAAACAGACGACGAAAACGACCGACGCGAACAACATGCAACAAAATAAAAAGACCGTCGGGTGATGTACTGCCCGCAGGCGTCACTCTATGTGTTTCCACACGTTGACTAAGTCGACACGCACGCATTTGGTGCGCGCGAATTTGAAAACGTGGATTACGTGCGGAGCCGCTGGACCCTCTTCATGTTTTTGCAACTATTTTTTTCAATATTCCAGCGATAGGACCGTCCATTTCTTAAGGAGGGCATCAGGTAAGCTCGTTTATATGTTATGCTGCGTGTATTTTTCCTCAATTAGGTGTGCTTTACAAGTGATTATGGAGTGCCCCCCCCATTGGGATTGAACCTCGTGCCGATTTCTTTGCTGTCAATAGCATGCTTCTCGCTTTCCTGAAATCAAAGGAAATGCACGCTTAGAGCGGGGTTCGCCTAGGTTTCCTTCACAGCTGACAGACTTACTCTAGCCGCAGCAAACCTAGGTGCCACAGAGTTATAGCATAAACGATCTGTGCTCAAAGTGCTCAATCTAAAAGTTTTTGGACAAGGTCTCATAAAAGATTAAGGCAGTGGGCTGAAACAGGAAGAGTTAATGTCTATACTTTTACCGACTCCTTCCCTAGACTTCTATTTGTGAGGGAGTCTTCCCCTTCTTGGAGAAAAAGAGAGAGTAGCCCACAATGTATCAAATCAACTGTGATAGCTGAGAAAAAAATTTTACCTTGGAAATCTCACTATTGCTTCTTTCATGAATGGTATAACCAGTACGCTCTAGTCCAGTCGGCCGCGCCACTCGACCGATTCCTTCGACCCGGCTTAAGCAAATAGACCACACTTACGGATGAAAAACAAATGTAATTGATTATATGCACCGAACGAGCTGTTGTCTTCTGTATCAAAACATACTACAGCGCTCTGCGTAATGGTACGGCAACATGGATAGCCATTAGACCTAACCACTTGCTGCTGTGGTAATGTGCCAGCGCCTGCTTACGTCATCCGAGCCGTTGTCATTAGAGCTCGTTTTCGTCGCCCAGGGGGAGTCCGCACCAGGTTAGGGAAGGGACTCCAGGGTGTGTGCGATCCAGGCTGCTCGTGTGGAAATTGCTTTCGTCGCCTAGGGGGTGATGCAAAAACGCAAAAACGCAGGAACACAGGAGAGCCGAACCCCGACCTCCTTCGTATGAAGCAACACCGCTACCTCTCTCCCACGCTCCGCTTGATAGGAGTGCCATCGCAGGCATGCAAGACATCGATCGAGTGCCCACGTGGGCGCTGACGCTATCCGCGACGCAATGGCAGCAGCTACACGCTACAGTATCGCGGGTTGATGAGCAAACCTGCACATCACTCCATGGAATGTGAAGAAAGTGGTTAGGTCTAAGTAAGACCGGCAGCATGTAGCCTGCTACAAGTAAACATAAATCGAACACGAGTATAGGCTATTCCAAACGCGATCAACAACACTAAATTAGGACACTCGAAAAAAACACTCTTAGTTGGCATCCAAGAAAAAAGGAACAAGATATCAAATGACTGGAAACGTGAGAAACGCACCACAGGGTTTCCTATTCTGTGCTTTTGCCATACGTTTCAAGGAAGGAAGAGAAAAAGAGAGAGCGAAGAGTAAAAAGAAAAGGAAGAGTAAAGTAACGTTGTAAAATAAAATGTAAAATTTATTTATTTATTTGTTGCACATGTTTGTGCACTATACAAAAAAATGAACACAATCAAATGAGAACGTAACATCAAACGGGCTCAAGTGTTTCTCAATGTCATCTTCCCCTCTGATGCGAAAGTTACAGAATCGTAACACTGGAGCAGAAACAAACTCGCAATGGCAAATATAAAATGCAGTGATTTTGATGCACAAGAGATATGTTAAGGACGATGAGGATGTTGAAATAAGAATGACGATGATTTTAATGTGCTAATACTTCTGTGCCGACGCCATTTTTGAAACAGTGTATTATGGAAGGGGTTTCAAGCACAAGAAGAGAGTAGAAGTGTAGTAGGACGATGAGATAGAAGCGTATCAGAATTTGATTTAGTAGAGATTGAAAATTATTGCAAGTTGAAGAAATTTGTGAACCTTGAAGGGATTGACGAGATTTTCTGCTGCGAGTTACAAGTTCTATTGAAAACTGAGAAGTGAAGGAGTGAGAAGCACCATATTACAAGCAAGCCAGATGCTACGTAATTAAGGTGGAATCTGAATGTTTTGTTTTCTTCTTTTCGAGTGGCAGGTTTGCTCAGGAATGAATAGTGCTATAGATCTTCAGTCATCTTGAAACGAGGGCAGCACTCATGATGTCTGCAACAATCTAGATACTTTACTTACTTTGATACTTTGATGGTCCTTTGTCGGCTGGAGGTCTTCTCAGCGGGGACCACAACTCTTCCAGACCGCTCGATCTTTGGCTGCTTGCATCCAGTGAGGCAGACTCCGCTCTCTGAAAGATCTTGAGAATGAGTCTGCCCATCGCGTTGGCGGTCGTCCCAGTGGTCTCTTATGGTCTCTCGGGAGCCATTCTGTGACACGGAGACTCCATCTATCGTCCTTTCGGCGAAGCAGGTGTCCGGCCCAGCGATATTTGGACTTCTTCATGTACTGCAGCGGGTCTGCTAATTGCGACTTCTCCCGTAGCTCCGAGCTTCGTAGGCCTTCTTGCCATTGCTGACGAAGGCTTGTCCTTAGAAGACATCTCTCCAGTGCACGATGCGTAGTTTGCATCGCTCTGGCGATTGTCTTGTTGTCGGGCCAGGTTTCCGTCGCGTAACACATCGCAGGCAGTACAGAGGCGTTGAATATCGAGGCCCTGAGACCGGGATCCTTGACCTGATCGGTGACTTCGCGAATCGAACTGAAGGCTGCCCATGCTGCGCGTCTCCTGCGGGCGATTTCAGGAGCGAGGTCGTTATCCATGTTCAGCTCTCTTCCCAGATAGACGTAGGAGTCGACCTGTTGCAGAGCGACTCCATTTAACCTTACGAGTCCCGTGTCACACCACTGGTTGACCAGAAATTGTGTCTTGGACATATTCATGTCCAATCCAATCTTCATACCTGCCACATTGAGCTCGTTCAGCATTTCCTCGGCTTCTGCCGTGCTGGTAGAGATCAGAACAATATCGTCGGCGAAGCGAAGGTTGCTGATCCGTTTACCGTCGACAAGGTAGCCTTTATCGTCCCAGTTCAAGTCTTTCATGGCATCCTGAAGTGCCGCTGTGAATAGCTTGGGAGAAATCGTGTCTCCCTGCCGTACTCCTTTCCCGATAGGAATTTTAAGCTTTCGATCGAACAGCTGGATGGTAGTCGATGTGTTCGAGAAGCATTCGTCGAGAAGTCGGATGTAGGGCGATGGTATACCAGCGTGCACAAGGGCGTTCAGAATGGCGTTGATTTCCACAGAGTCGAACGCTTTCCGATAATCCACGAAGACAAGGACAAGTGGGAGGTGGTATTCGCGGCTCCTTTCGATGAGCTGTGAGACAGTCTGAATATGGTCCATGCAGGAGAAATCCTTGCGAAACCCTGCTTACTCCACTGGCTGATATTCATCCAAGCAACGCTCCATGCGGTTAAGCAGTGTCTTAGTGAAGATCTTGTACACAACCGAGAGAAGACTGATGGGTCGATAGTTGTTGATATCCTCCTGCTGACCTTTTTTGAAGATTAAAACTGTTTTCGACTCCTTCCATGAGTCCGGAATCCTACCAAGTCGAAGGTAGTGGTTGAAGTGCTTGGCAAGAAGTGAGCAGACGGCACTGCCACCCGCACGAAGGAGATCAGCAGAAATGCCGTCCGGTCCGGGAGCAGTGCCCAGCTTCATCCTTCTGATAGCATGAGCAACTTCTGATTCCAGAATGGGAGGTACTTCCTCAGCTGGTGGCATCAAGCATTTCGGGACAGTGATGGAAGAACGGAACAGATCTGTGTAGAATTCCTGAACGATGGCCTCCATCGCTCTTCGAGACGTTTGCGTTGTTCCATCCTTATCCACGAGGGCTGACATTATTGCCTTCTGATCGCAGAGATCTCGTTTGCAGCGCTTTATGCTTGAACTTTTCCCAGCCGCTTCTAACAGCTTCAATCTTCTGTAGGCTTGAATGGACTCCTTCACTGCAATTCGACAGGCCTTTGAGATGGTGACTTTTTCCAGATGGGAAGCATTAGGATCCAGTTTAACAGCTCTTCTTTGCTCCAAGAGTTTAATCGCATGTGCGTTGAGTCTTGAAGCAGACGGCGATGTGGCTTCGCAAGAGCTGCTAGCACATTTCAACAGTCCTTTGGAGAGAAGGTCGTAGTCTTCCGATGGATCTTCAAGAAGATTCCAATCATACGACTTTATCGCATATTCCAACTCCTCAGACTTGAATGTGGGGATCCTCACCGGTGCCGGTTTATGGGTGTCACGCTTGAACATCCTCTTTTTGAGAGTCAGCTTCGCACGGACAAGACGGTGATCCGAGCCGGTGTCAAATGAAGGCAGCACGGAGACGTCGAACAGACTCCAGCGTCTGTTCGTAAGAACATGGTCGATCTCCGAACGTGTTACTCCATTTGGGCTTTCCCAGGTCCATCGTCGGTTTGAAGGCTTCTTAAACATAGAATTTCCATGGTAGAGACGGCACGCGGATAGGAAGTCTATCAGGCGCTCTCCGTTTTCGTTCCCTGAGGAAGTTCCATGTGGTCCTAGCCTCCATTCGTCGTGATCATTCGTACCGACGATAGCGTTAAAGTCACCAACGACAACTTTGTAGTAGCTCTTCTCGTCGTTGACAGTCCTTTCGAGCAGCTTGTAGTATTTCTCCTTTTCTTCATCTGTGGCCGCAGATGTTGGAGCATATCCATTTATGAGGAGATGGTTCCTTGATCTTTGGTTTCCAGACGAAGAACAGCTACTCGCGGACTGATGATCTTGTAAGAGTCTACTAGGTGGTGCACTGTCGAATTGACGAGAAATCCAACTCCGCCAATATTCTTTCTGTCCACCTTTGCTCCGATAATGAGAAGCTCGCTGTGGTCGGTCCTTCTTATGGTTTCCGTTCTGCCTTTCGTTTCCTGCAGGGCGATAACGTCGTATTTGATGTTTCGGCTTCTATAAAGCAGTGTCCGAAGATCCTGCTCAGATGCGATCGAACGACAGTTATAAGTGCAGACGAATAGGCAGTTTCCGTGTCGTGGTGGGAGGGAGTTTCCGGTAGTCCGATTCCAATGACGTCCTGATAGTTTAACTCCGAGAGATGGCCCCTCGCCGGAGGTGGATGCAACCGACGTCGTAGAAGTCCACCTCCGGCGCGCGGAGGACTGGGGCGCGGGTTTAGTTGTTTGAGCCGTACCGGTGGTCTGGTTACTCACATGTTCCTGGCCAGGGATACAGGAGAGCCGCCCATACACGACAAGCGTCGCGTACTGCGTGACCGTTTGTGCCGTTAGCCATCACAAAGTGATGTTCACCCCTTCACCGCGGTGAGGTGGCACATGAAGGGGACAATCTAGATGTAAACAAAAATCTTCGATCTTCAGTAAGTTTGGACCCAACCTTATTAATTTGCGTTTAAAAGTGTACGCTGATCTTACCCACAAAAGTTCTGCTGGGAGAAGGCTTACACGTCTTGTCGTCAGCGGTAGAAAAACGAGTTGAAGATGGAAGAAAATTTTTTTTATGGATTCTGTTGTACTGGATATTAAAATTATCCATTCTAGGACTACTAGCTCTAAATATCCAATATTTGCTTGAAGGCAGCTTAACTTCTCTTTTTAGAATGCGATAGCAAACCGTTAAATCAGCCAGTAGTCTTTTGCATAGCAGCCAACGTAAGGAAAAGGTTTTCAAGCGCTCTTCATAGATTGGCAATGCAAAAGTATGTGAGCATTATAATATTTAATGATGTTAGTAGAGGACGCTAAAAAAGAGAGTAACTCTTTTTTAGCGAGTAGATTTTAGGCAATAAAAAGAGTAGATTTTAGATACAACTATTGACTTTCGATCCCACCATGGTAAATTTCACCATTCTCACCGCCATAGAACAAGCACTCAAATCTTGAGTGCTGGTTCTATGGTGAAGAAAGAAAGAATTTTTCCGTATTCAGAGATTTTTTTCCGACCGCTCTTTCCTTTGTATTTCTACAGGGATATTTCAATCATACATATTGTTGTGCATTATTCCAGACTCAAGCGTGTGCTGCGATTTCTACCAAAAATTTAAAACTCCCCCCCCCCCCCCATCGAGAACGGTCTTGGTATGACACCCGCCTCCCCTCCTCCCTTCAAAAAATTGATGGATTTCAATGTTAAATTGTATCTCGTAGGGTGTAAACAATTTTAAAAATGTGAAAAACTAATAATTCTTAATGTTCAATTAATAAAGTTATAATGGAAAAAAATCGATTAATTGAAGATTTTTTAAGGCATGGTAATGAAATTGCGACTCTAAGCACCGCTTCTTCTACGGAAAGAGAACATCACTTGTGAAGGATGGGCGAGGCACGAGGCCGCGCAGTAGTGATCTTCTTGATGTGTCATTGTGTTATTTCTGTGTTTATAGGTTAATGTGTTGTTCTGTGTAGTTTTCTGTTGTATCTGTGTACATTATTGCAGTGTATCTGTATTTTCCCAGCAGCGGGATCGATCGATCGCCGTCCGCCCCGCCTGTGCCCAGCGCCTGCCATTCGAAAGCGGCGGGGCGGCGCGTGTCCATTTAGGGGGCCGGCCTTCCCGCGCGCGCAACTCTATATAAAGGGGCCCGGGCGCGCCGGCCTTAGTCTGCACTGGTGTCGAGGACGCGAGCGGTCGGTCTTGGAGTCTTCACCTGGTGCGTGGTGGCGAGCATTCTGGTCTCGGTGGTACCTGGCGAGCGGCCGGGTCGGAGAGGAGCGCGTCAATTCGGAACGCGGTCGCGCCGCGCCTGAATTTGACGCGCCGCTGCACGATTATAGTTAGAAAGGGGAGCGTCAGCGACGCTCGGCGACCAACTTCTACGTACTACGTTCCGTGCGCCATAAAGGACGACGGAGGAGACGGTCCATGAGTCACTTAAGAACCAAAACAGAAAGGATTCGTCTGGCCGATCAGCGGAATGCATCTGGCTAATGTTAGTGGTGGGGAGCGACGAATTCTCTCTTAAAGCTACTGTCGAATGACACTAAACGACTCTTTATTTTGCATCATGTGCGGGTTCAAATGTAATGTTGCTGGAAGGTACTCGTTGTCGAGAATCCTCAGAAATCTCTCTCATATTGCCATTCCGGGGTCATTGTTCACTGAACATATCTTTAGCGTAGTGTGTAAAACTTCGTGAATGTCTACAGATCTCCATTCCCTTACGAAAGGTACGGGTGACTAAGGTAATGGTCACCGAAAAAGGATGTCAGATTCGTGATCAGCACCCCAAATAACCCCCCCCCAGGGAGAAGTTTGGTAAAAAAAACCTTTTCGACCTCTCATCGACCTCTGGAGTCCTGAAAGTACAATGGTGCCATAATTTTGCTACTCCTTCTTTGTTTTGTTAGTGGAGGAGCCAAAACAAAGAGGACATAGCAAAATGATTCATCTCGGTGGTGAATCTCCCACTCCACATCGAGTCTGCCGCAACTGATCGCGCCGCGCCGCGCCCTTCCCTCCAGCGGCGCGATTCGCCGAATACCGTAATCCGAAATTCCGTCAAATGTGGTGTTTTGAGGCGGTGGAGTATGAATGCGACGCGGCGAAAAATCGATTGCTATGTCAACCATCACGCCGCGCCGCGCGGCGGCGCGAGTATAAAAGGCGCCTAACACACTTGGTTTTGAAATTGTATCTGATAAAAAATTTGAACACTTGTTGCTCTGCGATAAAATAATGAATTTTTTCGAAGCAGTTTTCAAAGTAGCTGAAATGGATCGATTGTTGCTCAATATTTGCAGTGATTGTACACATTTTTCAGTTGAGCGACGTAACTATTGAAGCTGGAAATGGATCGTACCAAAATTTAACCTTCAATTTGTGGCAAGAAAAAAAAATCAGACCTCTCCTAAGCAACCTTTCACCCGATCAGGTGGAGTAATTTTTCTGTCCTTAATTTTTCCAACAATAATATGTATCCTAAACAAGGCGACTACTGGAGCTGAAATTGGAGTTTGCAATGGCACAGTTTTTATTTAGCACTTATTCAAAAAATCAAGCCTTTTCAATGCGATCTTACTTGTAGTCAGAAAACGTTTTTTTTTAAGCTAAATGTTAGACATTATATATGCGCATTTTTCGCAACAAATTTTTTGGGTCAAGCTGACCAAGCAGCGCGCCATATTGGATGTGCCATAAATGAGCAATAAAAATTTTACCTTTGCATCAAATACTTTTTTGAATAGACGGAGAGGCGATTGAAGATTTAGGAAAATAGAAAGGGTAGTAAAAAACTTGAATATGTAAAAATGGCGCTATTTTAACCTGTGTAAGGCATCGCTTAGTATGCACGCGACGCGCGACGCAATGTCAGGATAGGCTTCCATATCGATTCATCGCGTCGTGGGATCGATATGGGAGCAGGGTCAAGCATGAGCTGCGAGAATCGCAGGGAGGGGGTCGTACTGCGACCTCGTTAAGGGGGGGGGGGAGTCGTACTCTTTCTTGGTTTTGGGAAGATTGCATTTTATTTTTTAGCTTTGTAGCTGACGCTTGTACTTGTATAGGGTCAAGCGAGGTGTGATTTTTAAGGAAAACTGTGAACCCTCCCCCTTCCGAAGCGCGTTTGGTTTGACCCCCTTGTTTCCATCAATGGTTTATTTCTTATCTGTCATGATTTTTTCAAAATTTTATGTGGTTTTTGTACCATTTTGTTAATTGATTGTTCTTTGCAGGTGTGGCTTCGATATTGTAGGGATTCGCGCGCAGCGTCGCTTACTGAGGAAGACATGTTAGTATTGATTGATTAAACAACTTGATTGATTAAAGCCCAGAATTGAATAACGCTTCTAATTCTGATTTTTATTGGTTGATTTTTTATTGGCAGATTTCGAATGGATGAGAGGTGTTGAATTCTTATCAGATTTTCTTAGGATGTTATGGAAACGACAGCATTCTACCTGGAAAAGCGAAGTCTGCGTCCAAACCTGTGTTGTATAAAATTTCAAGCGTTACTTATTAATGATGACTTAAGTGCTTTCCCTACGAAATTTTTTGAAGAGCTCTTCGAGTCGCTGATGAAGTTGCAACCCAAGGATGGAGCGGAAAAATTTTTCCACCTTCTGAGAAAAAGTGCGTCAGAGACTGAAACTGTACCATATAAAATTCTAAGCCGTGATGATTGTACAGTAAAAACCAACCTTCTTCGCTTCTTTGATATAACTAGGGTGAATTATTCAAAATTTTCGTTTTTCGTGCAAAAATTAATTATTCTCTTCCTCAAACTGACTACCTATGCAGTTAAAATTCTGCCACAGATAGTTTCTAGTCTCAATCAAGGCACCGTAAATAAAATCATGGTTTTCTAAATCGAACAGGTTGGATCGACCTCTGGTCAGCACTGCACCGACGTCATTGGAGCGACAAAATTTGCGTTCACAAAAATTGTCATAACTCGGTAAGTTATTCAAACCTTGAAAAGCCGAAATCCTTTTATAAAATAGAAAAGAAAAGCTTTCTTATTGTGTGAAAAACATCCATCAAAAGCTCTTCATGCGGAGCGTGTAGGGTTCGACTTTTGACCGAAAAGAAAATTGAAAACGTTTTCAATAAATAATCAAAACTCGTTAATTTTTTCGAATTCAAATTTTTTTCAAAAAGCCAAGAGCTTTTTGAAAATTAGAGGAAATGCGCTTTCTTAGCAGATATAAATCAATTTTGAAAAAGAGGGTCTTCATGCGCGACCGGGGGGGGGGGGGTGCGATTTTTTTGTCGATTTGTGCGTAAATACTTGCCAGAAATTGCACACTCCGCCACGCATGAAGATCCCTTTTTTCAAAACTATTTCACATACGGGAAGAGAGCGCATTTCCTCTAGTTTTCAAAAGGCTCTCGACTTTTTCAAAATTCAAAAAACGATCAACTCGATAAGTTTTTCGAATTTTGAAATAGCCAAAAACTTTTTATATAGCAGGATAGCAAGTAATCAATATCGATCTTCCTGCCATTGGCGATAGACATTGATTTATCGATATCTGGCGAAGATGTTGATGGCGAAGATGCCATTTGAGTAGAAAATCGAATGAATATGTTTACCACCATACAAACAAAACAAGCAGACAACATTCAAAACGTTTAACGGCCGTACAATATCATCCAATTTTACTGATTTTTGTCGGACACAAGTAGTAAAGCGTTCAATATTTGAGTCACCGAAAAACGTTTGCCGGTGGGTAGACTTCAGAACTGGTGAAAAACACCGATCGCCTTGCCACTATTGATCGATTTTGTCGACATCAGGGAAGATGGCCATTCAAGACGGAAATCGCGTGAATATTTTGACCGGTAAACAAACTACACATCAAGTAGAAAACATTCAACAGCTGCGCAGTATTAATCGATTCATTGATTTGTATGGGTAGAAGAACGAAGAGTTTATTGTTGAAATCGGCAAAATGCGCCGTCCGATGGGTAGACTTCAGAGTAAGCGAAACCGTTAATCTACTGGCCATTATCGATCGACGTTATCGATGTTTGCCTGAAACAGCCATTTCAGGTGAAACGTCGTCGATATACAGACTATACAACAATTAGGAAACCATTTCACAGTTAGCCAATATCGATTAATTTAATCGATTTTTCCGGAATAAGGAGTGAAGCGTTTATTGTTAAAATTATCAGAATACCTTTCCTAGGAGGTACACTTCAAAACATGTACACAAGTCATCGACTGACCAGTATCGATCGTTTTATCGAGTTTCAACAGAAAATGATCTTTTCAAGTGAGAATTGTACGATTACGATGGCCGAAAGAAGGACATTACCAACTGAATGCATTTTTGATCAAATCAGCTAGTCAATACCAGAATGATTACGTTGAGTTCGTGGTGGAAATTCGACGGATTGGAGGAACGAGGCCGGCCTACTTCTGGTTTTCTGCGGATAAAAGGCTTCACCTCTAGATGCATTGCATAGTTCCAGTCTTTGGTGAAGAATAAAGAAAGAAAAATAAATAAATAAAGAAGACGTGTTTAAAAAATCGAGAAAAATATGGAAAAACAGCAGATGGAGAAAATGAAGAAAAAAAGAAAGAAAAGAGAGCCAGTGAAAACAGCAACAGGTACAAAAAATGGTAAGCGCGTCTTCAGTGGGCAAGAACTGAGTTAGATACTCATCAGCGTAAGTCCTTGGCAGTCCGGTAATTTTAAGATGAAAAAAAAATGTAAGACCCCCTAGATGGAAGTTGGATTTAATACAAGTTCTTGCTAGATCCAAGTTAGGCTAATCGATCAAAGTGCCTGGCTTTATACATAGCTTTGATAATGCCATAAAACATTGGGAAGTTCAGGAAGCAGCGGGAAGGAAGAAGCCATCCGAGATCGCCACAACTCACTTCCAGAGACCCCCAACGGTTTCCGAGTCAGGGACCGAACGCTTTGACCGGCTTACTGAAACACGCCGCCGATCCGATGTTGTGTTGCGTCATAACGAATACGGTTTTCGGACGTTGCTAATGCCTAGGGTGCCGCCGGCCGGCCGGCCAGCCAGCCAGCCAGCCGACGATGTCCAGGAGAAAGCTGGTCAGCGGCGCGGGCGTTGACCATCTGACCACTCGGCCGCTTTCGAACGCTTTCACCACCGCGGTCACTCCTACTTTCCACCACTGCTCCTGATCCGCCTTCAGAATCTCATCACGTTAGCCGTCTACATAGTTGATGGTGAAGTTCACCATCAGCATCTTCAGTACGGAAAATGAAAATTTATGCAAAATTGTGGAACTTGTCTTCTACCAGAGCAGTTTTTCATATTTTTCCTTTTCCTACTTTTTTCTCAATTTTCCCAGTCATCCTCCCAGAATGTTAGTTTACCAATGTTATTGTTTACTTCAAGAGGAATTTTCGGTGCATATAGAAAAGCGTGCCCCTCCACGTGACAGGAATGCTTTTGGTTGGGCACCGCAGGGAACAAGGAAAGGAACTCCAGAATGTGGCTAATTTTGGCACAGCTGCCAAAAATGCAGCACTCCTTCCTATTCCTGTTTAGATCCTAGAGTTTGCGGGCTACCTGTTTTTCTGTATGGCACGTGTTCCCATTAACGGTCGAAATTTATTTAATTACTTAGGGCGTGTGTAGCGCAGTCGGAGCAGGTGCCGGCTTTTGCGTGTACCCGATAGCATGTTCTTGGTTTGGATTTCCCGCCCAGGCCAGTGTAGCCTTTCATTTCTTCGGGGTCACTGAAGTGGAACCAGACTTGTCTGGAAAGGATAAAGCGCTGACTTGTTCATTGGCTGGCGACCGCAAGTCATTGTATGGCCAAATACGCTTTCAAATTGCCTCTACGATATCCCGTATAAGTAAAATGAGTGGCGCATCCCAAAACAAAGTCGAGTAATACTGTCCTTTATTCTTATCAACTATTTACTTATTTACTTATTTAAGATGTTGTTCTCCATGATGCAGTCCGAAACGGAAGCATTAATTCTCTTCGTTATTCAGAAATTGAATTTTCTAAAATATGAAGAGAATTAAGGTGACGGTGCAAAAAGGGAGAGTAGACCGTGTCTTCTATTTTCATTCTAAAGAAAAGCTGATTAGGGCCCAGAATACCAGAATAAACTTCAGCAGAATTTGATAGACTCTTATAGAAAATTGAAGAAATGACAAAAAATGGTTCAAAAATATAAGAAATCAGTTACGGTTATCGGTAATATGTGATGTTGAACTCGAAGCAAAGCCGCTTATTGTCGCATGATCCTAAACTCAGGCTTTCAGCTATTTGCAATGCCCATCAATTATAAGTTTAAGCAAAATCGACAATATCAAGCGAGATGTTGTGAAGGCTTTTCAGCGGCAATTAATTCTGCGTGGACGGACGGGAGGACTAACGGACAAACCTACGTGTTGCCTTATTACTAATCGGCAGCGGCGATTGCTCACCTTCCGGCGCTCCCCTTCGAAGAGAGAAGTCGTGCCTCAAACTTGGGTGTTTAAACCATCGAGCCCCCAAAGTTTACGAAGTTCCGAAGAACGAACAGACAAAAAACCCTCCTATATTAAATATGGTGGCGTAGTGCGCTGGTGTGTCTAGCATAGTGTGCTCCATACTAAACGTAAGCATTCTTGCACTCTGAGTTCACTTAAAACTATTATTTGAACTCGATTTTGAATTATTCAAAAACTTCCCACCTCACTGATTTTATTTTATTTTATTTGAAAATCATGTGATCTATTCGTGGCAGACAAGCACTGCTTTGCTTGAACCACTTTTTTAGAAAAGACTTCCATTTCAACAGGACAACTGAAATGACTTACATTTCCGTAGCCTTTATAAAATGTTCAACTTAAGGGAATTAAATCGATAGTTATGAACTGAACGTACTCACAGTATTCAAATCAGTTCATGTGTACAGAGAAATGGTTGGTACAAAATTTGTTTGTAGGTCGTTTAAAGCGAATATGGTGGGCACTAGATGGATGAGAGCAGTGTCGATCGATATACTCGACTTTATCTGGTCCGTCCTTTTTTATTGGGAACTAGGAAAATATTATGGCTGCAGGATGGGCTTTTCAGAAGAGCAGTTAAAAAATCAGTGGATAAATAAAGGATACAGTTTATGGAATAGAAAGCGTCGGTCCATCAGCAATAAATAAATAATTAAACCTTACTGGAGGAGCAATTCGTCCGTGCGTCCCTACGCCCTTGCATCCGCGCGAAACTAATGCCCGTTCAAAGCACGTCTCAATCGATATTGTTGTCCGCAGCGCGCAAATATAATGAACGATTCACAGACTGTGGCTACAACGGGGATCAAGAGGAGTTAGCTGCTGAAACTTTTTGCTTTTCTTCTTCTGAACAGCTCCCACATCTTCTGCCTCCGTCTAGGCCTCACCGCACGTGATTTTGGGATTCACAGTGGACGTAGTACGCGCGGGTTCAGTTACGTTTCGCAGTTTTTTCATGGACTTCCCTTTCTTCGCCGATGCTTTTTTCGTTGTCTCGCCGTTCATTGCCACTTCTGGCTGACCTTTCTGCTGCTAAGTCGCTTACGCAGCTACCTCCTCACCGGGAAACCACATCCGTCGCCCCATTTTGCTCTTCTGAAATGATAGAAACCAGGTGCTTCAGCGTTGAAGTTGCACCACCTTCAGCCCTCGGTTGCCCGTCGCTAGCCCGTCGTCGGGCAGTTTTGCTTTACTCGATTATCAAAACTACGACAAACTAGCTCCTCTGAACATTACAGCGTTCTCGATAAGTGCGTTTACGTGATCGATTCCGTGTGTCCAAGTACAAAACTGTTTGCTTATATGGCTCAAGTCGTCGACCACCGAACCGTCGTCGTGCAACTCGTGCATTTTTCGTCGACGACTTCATAGTCATTGATCGTTTCGTTTGCTTTTCTTCTGCTTCAACGGTGTGGTCGTCGGCGACATCACAGGCGCAGCTAGAACAACTCGGACGTCGGCAAAAACCGGTGACTCCTCATTCCTCACCGCAGCTGCCTGAACGCCTTTCTAGTTTCTGTTCAGTGCTCGCTAAGGTAGAGCTTCATTCAACGGAGCCGAGCGCCATGCTTGTCAAACTCCACACGCAGCGCGAAAATAATGACCGATGCTTTGCTGTTCTTTTTTGATGTTTAACACTTACGTGGACGCGTGTAGCGCAGCTGAAAGAGGTGCTGGCCATCGTGTGTACCCGATTCCAGTTTCCTGGTTCGGGTCTTCAACCTAGCCTAACCAGCCCTTCCATACCTGCGAAGTTGGTGATTGATACCATACTTGTCTGGGAAGGTATTCAAATCGCCTCCACTACATCCTGTAGAAGCAGAATGCGTGGCGCATCCAAAAGGAACTGAATAACTCCGTCCTTTATGTTTTATTTTTTTAATACCCGTGTAATAAAATAATCAATGGAGGTCGACATTATTCAATTCCGTTGCCGGATGCGCCATGCATTCTACCCCTACGGTGTGTCGTGGAGGCAATCTGGTCCATACAATGACCAGACAAGCTAGCACGAACTCAGCAGCCCTGGAACGGTTTTCGTGTCTGGGCGGCAAATCTGAACCAAGAACCTCCACTCAGGGTCATACGAGGGCCGGCGCCTCCTCCGGCTGCGCTATCCCTGCGACTGAGCGCCTGGTGCGGTCATATAAATAGACGCTGTTAATAAGCAAAAAGCTTCATTCAGAACAAAATGAAATAAAAATAAAAATTGAAATAGTTGGTAGTAGGAGCATGCTCTACTCAGTCTTTTTTATCAACAAAATTTTCTTTCTTTTTTTTTTTTTGAACACTGCACTGGTATTTATAAACTTAGAGAAAAGGCCTAGTCAATACTGTAGAACTGAAAGAACAAATCTCGTTATTTTGGAAGCGAGATCGAATTTGACTCAATTTTAGTGCACGTCATCTCTAAAATCAATCAAAGCTACCTCTACTGGATGTCACGGAGGCAACTTGAATGCGTTGTTGGCCTATGCAATGAAATGTTGTGACCAGCCGATGAGGAATTCAGCACTTTATCCTTCCCAGAGGAGTTTTGGTTCCAAGTAGCGACTTCATCAGGAAGAAGAACTTGGTTGACCTTGGCGGACCTGAACCAGGAACCTGGAGCCGAACGCACGCAAGAGGTGGCGCCTCCTCCTACAGCGCTAGCGCTATCCAAGCTCTTACATGAAATGTATGTAATATACATTCACATGTGTTTATTTGTACACAAAAACGGTATCGTCAAAAAAAAACAAGGAAAACTGATCAAAATACCTTGAAACAGAACGAGCAAACAACTACAGCAGCAGCAACAACAACGACAAATGTAGAAATATTTTAATAAAACGTCTTGTAGACACCTGCCAACAAGTTTTTTCATTATTTTAACGATTTCAGCAAGACATTTTTGAAAACTAAAAATTGAACTTTAAAATTAGTTCAATTCCAGCTCGCCTTGTGAAAATGGCGAGCTTATATTACTACTGGCGGAATTTGGTTTTTCAAAAGTGATTTCTAGTAGTTGAGCATGGTTGTGAATGAAAATTCAGCAAAAAATAGAATAGGTGTTATTACCGGGCGGGCTCACTTAGCGCATCGGAGGAGGTGCCGGCGGCCGCATGCACCAGAGACGAGCGGATAAAAAATTTTGAAACCCGGGTAACGGATTACGGTTAATTTTGCGCAAAAATGGCCGGATAACGGAAAACCGGATAACGAACAAACAACAAAAATTAAAACTACTTTTAAACCATTCTTGCTCCAATGGTAGGTCGGTAATTGTAACAGTGGCCATGTCACAGTCAAATAAGCCACTTTTAACATTCTTATAGGTGTTTTTCCTCAAGGCACGTGTTAGTGCAGTCGGAAGTGCCGCCTGTCACTGTCACATGCTCTCCGACTCATTGTTCTTGGTTCGGATTTTCCCTCCAGTACAACCAGGCTTTCCATCCTTCCGGGCTCGATGTAATGGTACCAGACTTGTCCGGGCAGGATATGCACTGAATTGTCCATCGGCTGACCACCGCAAGTCATCGTACTGGCCAAATATGCATTCAAAGTGCCTCCAGCATATCACGTGAGTGTAGAATGCGTGTCACATCTGGCACTACCGTCGTCTTATATCCTTTATTCATGTTTTTCAGCTGCAATGAAGTCACTATGGAAAGATCCCACGGGAATTTCTGAGCTTGGGTGGGGCGTTCGTCAAAAAGAGCCGCTTTTAGTTTACTCTTCAATTAAATTTAACACTAATTCTTGCCCAGATCGAACAAAACTCTCTCTCTATTGTTTTGGAAAGGATAAATTATGAATTGCTGCTAGTGTCAAACATAGTTCCAAAAAGCGCTAAAAGGTCGTGTAGATGCGGAGTATCTGGCACTCCTTAAAACGATGTTACTCATATAGACGTTTGCCCTTTTCTCCACTGATCCACAGGTTTATTCCAGATCGTACATTATGCTAGAAGGAATTTTGGTGAAAACTCCACAAATTAAAATAAGCAAGGCAGTGTTCAGCATTTCAATACGCGCTATAAGTAATAAGATAGTTTAGTCTAATTATAGCATTGAGAACTCTGCAAAGGCAGCGACCTGGCATTGCAAGCGTATATCGACTGCCAGTGGAAAAAACACAAGGCGATTTTTTTTAAAGAAATTGTCCTTATATTCAACTACGTACCCATAAGCTTGCCACACTTTGTTGTTCGTTATCCGGCGAAAAATCCCCGGATAACGAACAACAAAACGGATAAGCCAAAACCCACCAGAAACCGGACAACGGATAACGGATAACGGTTAATCCGCACATCCCTGGCGTGCAACCGATTCCAGGGTTTTGGTTCGAGTTTCCCATCCAGCCCAACCAAGCCTTCCATCCCTCCATAGTCGGTGAATTGGTACCAGACTTGTCTGGAAAGGATAAAGCGCCGGCTTGTTCAATGGCGTGTCATCGCAACTCATAGCGTGGCCAAATACGCACTCAAATCGCCTCCACGACATCCCGTAGAAGTAGAATGTGTGGCGTATCCCAGAATAGATTGAGTAACGCTGTCCTTTATCCTTTAATGTTACTATTCTTATCCTATCTTATAAAGGATAAAGGATAAAGTACGGCAATCCCTTTTTGGATGCGCCACGCATTCTACTTCTATGGAATTTTGCATTTTGATTTTGAAAATTGAAATTGTTTATCCTTTCCAAACATGCCTGGTACCAATTTTCTGACCCCCACCAGATGGAAATATTCCCGGTCTGGATGGGAAATCTGAACCAGGGACCTGGAATCCTGTACATGCGACATGCGGCGCCTCCTCCGACTGGCACTACAACGCGCCGTTGTGATCTTTCTTGTCATTAAATCGCGCTTTGCCAGCAAAATTTTAGCTCCTTAGGTAGCTGGGTCTTCCACACCTTATTTTCGATATAATGTTGCATCTTAACAACGAGCACCTGCGTTCATACACAATATGGAGAATATTTTCGTGTTATTCCGTCAGCTGTAATCCATTTCTTTTTGCTCATCGGTTTACGTGGCGCGCTGCCTAGATCTCCGGAGAAAACCTGATTCTTGATGTTTCTTTCCTCAGGAATGTTCATTGGCTTATAGTAAACAGGCGGTTCAACGAACATAGAAAGCGGTTCACACCGTCATCCATCTGATGCAGTGGCTTCAATAATTGAGTTCCCGGTGGTCTCTTGAAAAAAATTACGCCACCTCCACCCTTTATTTGTCAAAATTATAATCTTTTTAACACCTGTTATTACGATCTATCATTATCTATCGTTACTATATACGATAGATAATCATTCTTGATGATCATTCTTGTACTTAGATGAATGTTCGGTTGCAGTCAAAACTCTTGCGGGACTCGAACCCACACCTTCTGCTCTCATCCATCTAAGAACCCCTCTGTCTTCTATAAATTACAGGTATAAGTCAAAAATGTAAAAAAAATATTTTTATTTTTTAGCTACATTTTCAATCCTTTCTGCGTCAGCTATATCGTGTTTAGTTTATTTATGTCACCTCCCTATAGCATGCTAACCAAATAAATATACAATTTTCACTCGAACTAGACACCTTTCAATTCAAAGTGGACATTCTTCTTAGCCAGCCTAGGACTTTTGAAATCAGAAACACCTCCAAATAGAGATGACTTTTAGGCAGGGTACACCATAGACTTAGGAAGATGGTTAAAACAATTTTTTGTTCATGAAAATTTGGCTTAATATTTTATGAAACATTTTAGTCTACCTGTTCCTATAAATGTAATAATTTTATTATTTTAAATTTTTATTTTCATAGAAAAAATAATTAAAATTCGTTTTAAAGCACAACAAGAAAGCAAGCATATAGCGCATTAAAATATTGAGCCATGCACTCAAAAAGTATGCCGCAACTTTTATTTTATTGATGGTGTAAATGCCATTTACACAGACCATCAAAAAGAGGAAAAAAATCAGTGTCTGTTCTTTACAATTGTTTTTTTATTGCTTTGTTGGCAGAATCCATGTAAACATAATGCTTTCACTATCAATCGAATAAAAATCGCCACGTCTTGGACGACGTCATGGAGCGACCTCTTTTTTAATACTAGAGAATGGCCGCTTTCTTGATCTTAAAAAAGTTTCAAACCATTGTTTTTTCTTAAAAAGTAAAAATTTAATACAATTTTAAACATTAGGTTCACTTATTGGATAGGTGAACTGAAAGTTCTAGGAAAATTATACTAAAATTTTCCTTGAACAATACATTATTCTAATGTTTTTGGCGAGTCTCCATTTTAATGTAGAAAAAGCACATTTCGATTGGAAAGAGTTCGCTCGGATGTCAGACGTCTTGGGCTTGCTTAGAAGAGTGTCTAATTTGCTCTAAAAGGTGCTCAATTTGACCAGAAAACTGTTCAGTTTGTTTTAAAACTGTTTAATTCGACGTGAAAATGGTATAAATAAAATAAATAAATAATCAAGAGCCTTCCTCTAGAATAAAGAATAAAAGACGGTGTAAATCAATCCCTTCCGGGATGCGTCACACATTCTACTTCCTCGGAATGTCGCGGAGATGATTTGGGTGCGTATTTTGCCAAACAATGACTTGCAATAGTCAGCCGATGACCAACTCAGCGCTCTATTCTTCCCAGTCAAGTCTGATGCCGATTTACCGACCGTAGAGGGATGGAAGGGTTGGTTGGCCGGGGCGGAAAATCCGAACCAAGAACCTGGTATCGGGTGCACGCAACAGCCGGCACCTCTTCCGACTGCGCTACACACGCTCAAAGTCTTACTATGACTAGAGCTAAATTCACTTGTTTAGCTGTTTTAGTGTCATTTCTCACTCAGCCATCAGATGGTCAGGTTGACCCTTGAGGACTTCAGCGAAACAAGCCGTGTCTTCGTGGAGCGATTTCCGATCGGAACGACGGTCGGCCGGGTGAAAGCTGGTTTCGCTAGCCGCCACCGATCGAACAGCGCTGACGCGCGTCAACGATGCCATGCGCGGCGGTTCGTTCACTTCACGTTCGTTTCGCCCGTAGAAACACCCAACAGTTCGTCGAATGGCTTGCTCTGGTAACCGAACCGGAAATCGCGAAGTCAGCAGCAGCAGCAGCGCTCTCTCACTAACGTAGCTCGAGTTCTTCTCAGTGCACTTTGTCCTTCAGCATCGACACGAGAGCATCGTCAGTGGAATGTGATCTGGAATGCTTTATGATAGATGCTAAAGTATGGATAAGAAACTAAAAAGGATAAATGACAGCATTCCTAAACCCTTTTTCGGATGCGCCACGCTTTCTACTTATACGGCATGTCGTGGAGGCGATTTGAATACGTGTTTGGCCTACGCAATGACATGTGCCGATGAAGAGTTCAGAGTTCATCTTTCTCAGACAAGTCTGGTGTCACCTCACCGAACCCGAAGGGATGGAAGCTTCGGTTGGCCTGGGCGGGAGATCCGAGCGAAGAACCTATTATCGGGTGCCGGCGCCTCCTCTGTGCCACCACGCTCCTAATCCAGTAAAATGCGTGGCGCATCTCTAATAGTGATTGAGTAACGCTCCTTTTATTGAGCACAGTCTTAATGCCATGCCATCAGAATCCGTAGACGTTTCTCGCCATGAATCCTTGCAGGATCATTGACAATTAGACTCAGGTCTCTGCATCTAAGAAGGCATCGCACAGGTTCAGAAGACGTTGTTTCATGCAGAAGATAGCTCAGTTGGTGAATAAGCGGTAAGCGGTCACTATTTTTGCACAGGCACTCCAAGTTGCGTAGCAGTTATAACACAGGAGTTAAAATACGGAGCTATCGACGACTTTAAGGTTGCCTCAGCCGTCCACAACACACATGTCGGTGAAGAATAATGGACAAAGGACGTCGTTGTTGAATTCCTTTTAGGATGCGCCATGCATTTTACTTCTATGGGATGCCGCGGAGATGATTTGAATGAGTATTTGGCCACAGAATGACCTACGGTGGCCAGCCGATGGTCAATTCAGTGCTATATCCTTTCTAGACAAGTTTTGCAACACCCTACAGAAAAGTGAAAGGCTTTGTCCAGGAGGAGTGGAAGGCTTGATTGGCCTGGGCGAAAAAAAAACGATCTAAAAATCTGGAATTGCGTGCTCCCATAACCTCTGCCAGCTGCGATGGTACGCTTCGAAACCTAATAATACCTCAAGGAAATAAATAAAAATTGATAGAAGAATCGGTGTACAGGTTATAGCTCAGTTTGGGTTACGGTCACACGGCTGGCGGCGTACCTCTAGATGACATACTTGAGAAGGGTAGCCTGGCGAGTAGTTCAGAGCACAATCACCTCCGCCATGTCGCGTAGAGAAGCATGCACGGCGCAATCCGAATAGATTTAGCAGTCGTCCTGCAGAACGTGCAGATCTGCCGTTCCTTCACCGCATGCACTGATCCATACACGGTTCGGGCACGGATGACCTGACGGATGGCGCTGTTCGATGCATCCCCCCCCTCCCCGAGGTAGTCTTTTTACGTCCCTTCCACTCCGTCTTCATCATGCTTTAAACTTTTAACTCCGTTAAAATCTTAAAAGTTTTCTTAACGATTTTTTCTTAAACTTCGTTAAAATACAGTCAATTTCGCATCATCGTTTCAAATGAGAAGTCAAAGAACCCTTTTGTGTGACGATTCCACCTCAAAATGGACGCTTTCCTAAGCAAACTCTACACTTGACAATACGAACTGGAAATACTCTTTTTAAATGAATCTGAACGCCCTTCAAATCAAAGCAAACATTCGTGCAAGTCTAGTCGAGAAGGAACCCAATGTTCTCACTTAAAAAATTATAGTAGAATTTAAAAAAAAAACGTCCAGCATAAAGCACTACATTTCAGCCTAAATGTCTTCTAATCCTGATAATTGCTCGAATGGTTGCCAAAAACAGCAGCATTCCTAGCTGAGGGGGAGGGAAGGCGAAATAACAGAATGGAACAAAACCTGGAACAGAATCGAATAACTCTTCCAATCGGTACAGGGTGCGTAAAAAGTATTGACGCACTAAACGCAAACGTTAGAAATAACAACACATCATAAAATTTAACAAGTTTCTATACTTAATGTCAGCAACGATCTAGCGAAAACAATAGCGTCACTTGTATTTTATACGGACTTCTTTGCTGCGAATGCAGGGGCGAAGACGACGAGGAAAGGCACCGATGGTGCGCCGCAAGTAGTCCACGTCGATTTCGTTCCATGCTTTGACCAGATCATCGTTCACTGACTTCATACTTTTGTGGGAAGTAGTGGAAGCCTTGTTCTCCAAATCTTCCCATATAGAGTAATTCAGTGGATTCAAATTCGGTCTATACAGAGGTCATTCCTCTCCCGAAGTGAAGTCCTTCATGTTGGCGCGGCACCAGTCCTGAACAATCCTCGACAACATGCGCAGGAGTCTAATCCTGCTGGAAGATTCTCTCGAGGTGGGGTTCGAGCCAAGGAATCAGTCGCTTCTGCAGGACATCAATACAGATAGTTCTACTGATTTATCTTCACCCCTGTATTCATGAAAACGAGAGACGCTTGTGATGAATGCACAAGCCATGATATTGGCCGGATGCGCCTCACTTGCAGCGAACCTTCCGCCAGAATTAGCACTTTGGGGGTGCTTGAAGAATATGCAACACGTTTACGGGTTGAATGCGCAAAAGTATCAAGTCACTGAAGGTCAAAGCATGGAACGAAATCGACGTGGACTACTTGCGGCGCACCGTCGATGCCTTTCCTCGTCGTCTTCGCCCCTGCATTCGCAGCAAAGAAGCTCGTGGAAACTACAAGTGATGCTATTCTGTTCGCTAGATCATTGTCGACATTTTGGATACAAACATGTTCAATATTACAGTATGTTGTTATTTCTAACGCTTGCATTTAGTGCGTCAATACTTTTTACGCACCCTGTAGTGTCAAGCAGTTGACGCGCAAAGGCCTGATCTCGGAGGACGCATATGGACATGACGTGTCAGAGGGGAGCTTGCTGACGTGAAGGCATAAGAGAATTTATTGATTTTGATGAGAATATCAAATGAGCCCTCTGCCCCCTCCCCCCCCCCCCCCCCGAACCTACTTGAAGACGGACATCTTCCAAGTTAAGACAGGTACTCTTTAAAAATGCCAAAACAAATTTCTCATTTAAAAATGTATATAGCCTTCTTGGAACATACATATTAGGTTGTCCGGAAAGTTCTCAACGTTTTGAGTGCTTCACTTTGAACTACCCTAACTTTCTCAAGTCTTGGCGGATTTAATCGAAATAAGCACCGTTCGAATCAGCACGCTTTTGCCAACGGGCCACCAGTCGACTTATCCCATCAACGAAAAAATTATGTGGTCGAGATTCGACAAAATCCATGTAGGCTGTTTTGCCCTGGTCCTAAATTGGTACAAGGTTTTACTTCTGAAAGTGTTTGAAAAGGTGGTAGTCGGTTGGAGAGAGGTCTGGAGAATATGGGCGGTGAGGCAGAACTTCATCCCTTAATTCGTTCAATTTTCGATTAGTGATTTGTGGAGCGTGTGGGCAGGCGTTATCGTGCAAAAGAATGGGGCGTCTTCTGTTAACCAGTGCAGGCTGAAGTTGACGCAATTTTCAGTGCATTTCGTCGATTTCCTTACAGTAGGACCAAGCTGTGATCGTTTGGCCTGGTGCCAAAAAGTTGTAATGGATCACACCAGCCGCTGACCAGCCCACAGTGACCATTACCTTCTTTTGGTGGAGGTTCGCCTTTGGAAAATGCCAAGGAGATTCGTCGGCGTCCAGCCAGTGTCCGGAACGTTTTCTGTTATCAGACATAATACACGTTTAATTTTTTGCCGCTCACTCAACTCGTGGGGCACCCATTTTTCAAACTTTTTTACCCTCCCAAGGCATTTCGAAGCATCCGCAACAGTAGCTTTACTGACATCCAGGTCTTCCGTGATCCCTCGAACTGCTTGGGATGGTTCAGCTTTCACCAGTTCCTCAACTCGTCGTCCAGGATTGCTCTAGGTCGACCGCTACGGGGGTCACCTTCGAGGCTGAAATCTCCGATCCGAAATTTACTGAACCACTCTCACACAGCGCGCTCTCCAGCACTATTAGGCCCCATACTTGACTGATTTGCCGAGCTGCTCTCACGGCTGCGGATTGTCTCAATTTGAAGTTGAAATAAAATATCATTCGGAATTGCTCCTTCGACATAATGAGCCCTTCAAGAAGAGGAATATAAAACAACGTTGAACTATAAATTATTCCGTCACATAGAACGAAAAATTTTGCACAGAAAGTAGCATTCATACGCAGTGCAAGTTGAAGTGCTACTTAATAATAGACGAATGAAAAATAGTAGCACAAAACGCTGAAAACTTTCCGGACAACCTAATAATTCGCGTACCCTAACTAGGGAAGGGTTTCGACTTCCCATGGAACTTCAAGTTGAGACCAGGATCATTAGAAAGAGCTCGGAATGCTGACCACGAATATGAGTGTCAAAATTGCAAAATGAAACTCCTGAACGAGTTATGGCCTGCCGAAATCGGGGGCCTCACCATAGTTGGCTGTGCGCCGCACCGGGCGCGGGAGTGGTGCGTCATCAGGGCTTCGTAAGAAGGACCCGCCAGCTGCGGCGGTGGCGCAGGGGTAGCGCTGGCCCTCGACGGGGACGAGGTCGTTGGTTCGGTTCACGTTGCAGCCGGTTTTTTTCAAATCATAATTCATCTTTGAAATGGCCTTTTGTTTTGAATTAAGACACGTGTCTGATTAAATTGCCGGTAAAACTACCATACTTTGTAAAAATGCTTGAAGGCAAAAAACTGCTACGGTGATATTTTTATTTACTCTGGGACCCCAAATTCAGCGAAAAGAATGGACACCACCTTTGCTGGTGAAAAGGATACAGTGAGTGAAGAAAAAGCAGTAGATCAACGACATCTAGTTCTTCCTTACCATACATTCTACTTACCTTTTTACTTTACACATTTTTTTGCTGGTTGTTGGAAACACCTCTAGTTATTCAATATATGATTTAGAATCTATTTGTGCAAAATAGTAGATAAAATTGTCTCCATAGCAGTTTTTTGCCTTCAAGCATTTTTACAAACGTGTATGGTAGTTTTCCCCGCTATTTAATCAGACACGTGTCATAATTCAGAACAAAAGGTCATTTCGAAGATGAATTATGATTTGCAAAAAAACGGGCAGCAAGGAGAACCGAAACAACGACGTCGCACCCGACGAGCGTGAGCGCAACCGCTGCGCCACCGCCGCAGCTGGCGGGCTCCTCTTACGGAGTCCTGATGACTCACCACTCCCGTGCCCGGTGCGGCGTACAGCCGACTATGGTGAGGCCCCCGATTTCGGCAGGCCATAACTCGTTCAGGAGTTTCATTTTGCAATTTTGACACACATATTCGTAATCAGCATTCCGAGCTCTTTCTAATGATCCTGGTCTCAACTAGAAGTTCCATGGGAGGTCGAAACCTTTCCCTAGTAAGTAGTGAATTCCGCATAATATTCTTATAAAATGGATTCAGTTCGATTTCTCTAAGTCTCAAGTGGCTAGTATCAAGGTTGTAAGCTCTCGTAACAATGTTTTGTTGCAATCAAAATTCTAGCTCCAGGCGGGACTTGAACCCGCACCTCTTGCTGAGCGGTCGGAAATACTCTATGTCATTACACCGCAGGAGCTGTTTAATCGAACACAACATTCCCGATCATCAGTTGGCGCTAGAGTTTTGATAGCAACAAAACATCGTTATGAGAGCTTGCAATCTTATAAAATTTGTATTTTTTTAGCTACAAGAATTATTTTTAGCTATTTTAGAGTGCCATAAACAGCAATCTTTCAGAGCGTTGCAAAAAGAGATCGCACCATGCACTCGTCTAACACATTGCAATTTTAATTCAATTAATACATTTGGTGGATTGGCTTTGGAATTTATGTGCAAAATTTGATCTTCATTTGATTGATTGAAATTATTAGCTTCATCTGCGAGGAGTTTTGCACTAGTCAATGGTGAAAAAAGCAATTTAGTAAAGCAGGTATATCCACACTTGGTAGCCTCAAGCAGTTTTCACATAACCAATCATCAGATGGGTAGTGAAGCGGCGTAGTAGCTCAAAATTTGCTGCACTTTCCGACACTCTGAAATAAGTCAGAAATCCTTTTTTCTGAAATTTTTTAGAAAACTATCGAAACGAATTAAAAAATAAAAATTCACACGCTCGAATCACATTTTTAAGAGCGACGAATTACAAATATGTTTTAAAGAAAGGTTGTAAAAAAATTTCGAAATTAAGAATTTGTTACTACCCTCTTATAGAGCGCCTGGCTTAATTTGAAAGCGACCCGTTTTGATTTGGAATACATTCAGCTTGGTTTCAAACACACCAAGTTTGCTTTAAAGGGTCCAATTTCGCATGGTATAGATGTATTTCGGCGCGTGATAGCGCAGTCGGGGTAGGCGCCGGTTGTCGCGTGCACCCGATCACAGTTTCGTGGTTCGGGTCTCCAGTCTAGGCCTCCCCCCCCCCCGTGAAGACAGATGTTATAGGAAAACCACCATTTCGTTCAATCGCTAACAGTTAAATGTACATATTTACAACCTTGGAGACAGATCTATCAACCGCTTAGTGCCATTTAATGGTGAAAATACCGCCAAACCTGATGCTGGATGAATGCCATATAAGGGGGTTGGGCGGTATTTTCACCGTTAGTGGACAGTAAGCGGTTGATGAATCTGGTCCCTGGTCAGGCGCTCTACAAGGCAAAAATCGAATGCGATCCTTGTCAATCGATGCAGTCAGATTTCCGGCTTTCTTTCGAAGAAGCGAATCACGTCGTCGACCTCCGGGCTGCTGATGTTGTCGTCGTGGTTGCATCATCGCATCGCATTGCGCCACGCACGCCCCGACGAGGAAGGATGCCGGGGTGGGGGGGGGGATATTACTAGCTGTGGGGGCGAAGAACTGGTATGGCTCGAAGAAGACTCGTTGTCTGGTAGTGGTGTGGTGGCGTCGTCGAAAGTGACATGTGTTGTAGGGTGCCCAAAGAGAGAGAGAACGACCGGGGAGCTTTCACCCAGTAGATGCCGCCACGAAAACAACCAGCACACAAGCATCACCACCGGCAGCAGCAGCAGCAGCAGCAGAGCCAGCACCTCGAATACTCGTTCTCATCCTCGTTCGTGTCACTCTCTCTGTGTGTCGCTGACGGACTGAAACTCGCCGAGTGGCTGCCGTCATCTCCTCGCATCCACTCACATCTACAGTAACTTTCTCCAGTTCAGTTCCCTCCACATCCTCGGTCGCTTTCAGTTTCGTTGGGTTTTCCACTGCTACTATGACCGTCCCTGCGTTTCCCTCGTTTTTAAGGCTGTTATCACCAGAAATATTTAGGTTTTGCCGATCTATCCTAGACGGGAGGGGCAACCGTAAAATGTCATTTATGTAGGTCATCCATCCCATGCCACATATCCATATCCACTACATTTAAATCAAAATCCTCGCATCACGTGACTGTACCTGAATCTCGCGTAGAAGCCCAAGAAAGAGTATGAACACACAAATCACTATGTGCCTGCCCTCCGATTAGGATAGATCTGATTTCGCCCCTGTGCAGGTCATCCCATGCCACGCAACCATACCCACAAAATTTTATCAAAATCCTCGCATCACGGAACAGGAGCCAAATCGTATCCATCCTGGTCGGGGGGGGGGGGGGGGGGGAAGGGCAACCACAAAGTGCTGATTTCGTACGTCATTGCATTTCACAGAACCATATTCCTTGATGGGACAGTAGTTGAAACTCTCCTGGAAACTCAAGCCTGGCAATGAAGGTCAGAATTCACTATGTACTCCCTCCGATTAGGATATTTCTGGGAGGAGTACTGTATGCTGCTGATTTGCTTTTTTTTCTTATCACCGGCTACCGCTTCTTCTTGGAGCTACAGTTTCCCAGATTTAAAGCCACTTTGGTCAGACCGTTTAAGGGCAAGATACACCACATATTATGGTTCCGTTGAGGTCAGGTGGTCGCTTACGTAATTTCGTAGAAGTTTTGCTGCATGGCGTGCTCCAATGAGTTTTCTTGGCATCAATTTCTTGTATTCGTTTCTTTTTTGCGCAATTTCTATCAAGTGCAGTACGTCTTTATTCCTGAATTGTTTGTTATGCTTAGGAATTTGATTATATTTGATTATTTTTACAAAAACCCTGCGTCTGCGGCTGAGTAGGATGGCGCGCCGTCTCTTACGTGCCGTCTCGTCTCCGATTCGAAGTTATTTGTTCTGACTTCTCACTGAGACCAACCGAACCTTCCATCCCTTCGAGGTCTGTGAATTGGTAGCAGACTTGTTTAAGAACGACATGAAATAATAATAAAAGTGAAAAACATAAAATTACAAATTTTTCGTTTTCCAAATTGGCTCGTTTCGCCACATATATCCAGACGAACCTTTCTTGTTATAACACCTTCCGAGTGGCAGATCAGTGAACAGGAAGATCTTTTGACGTTTTTGAATGTGTAAAAGTACCAATTTCAATTAAGTAAACTTTGATGTCTTTGAACAAATGTTTTAAAAACTGATTTGCATATCAGTTAGTCAGCACAAAGCTAATTTGACTGTGACTTAAACACGCATTCAAATTACCTCTACGACATCCCGTAGAAGCAGAAAGCGTGGCGCATTCCAAAAGAAGTTAATTAACGCTATAATTTATTCTTTATTTCTTACCATTTTTCAAATAAAAATCAGTAGGTCTATATCTGTTTTGACTGTTAAGACAGGAAGCTTAAGTTTTTCTTTTGGAAAAAGTCTTCATGAGTTTTAAAGAATTTTATGACTTTCAATATTTTGGTCTTGGGAATTATTTGTTCCTGATCAACAATTACCTACCAATGTTGCCTTTACCATACCACCAAGGAGTGTAGCGCGTGGCGCATCCTCCCCTCCCTAAAGGAGAAGAAACTCCACGTTTCCCTTTATTTTTTAGCCTCTGAGGATTGGGAATCACTTTAAAAACGTCAATTAACGTAAGCGATACGAGGTTAAAGCCGATGTAGAGCCAATCAATTCGTTTACGGGATGCGCCACACATTCCACTAATGAGTGATAACGTGAGTGTACTTTAGTTAAGTAGGTTTTGAAGTTTTTGGCCTTTAAACCAACTTGGGATGGCCAGTCGACGGGCAGCTTGACGCCTTACCCCTCGTTGAGAATCCAGAAGCAATTCCTGTATGGAGGATGGCTTTATCCTAGACAAGATCCGAACCGCAAATCGATTCGGGGTGCTCGTGAGAGCCGCGATAGACAACCATTTGTTTCATCAATATTTCCAGTAAAATTGGAGCGCACATATGATACTATGCCCGACGCTAGTTCAGATAAAATTAGACCTGACTTTACCTGAAACTTTCTTAGCTTAACTAAGCTACAGTGACTTTGACGACTGCCATTCATTTGGGCTGCGCCATGTACCTGATTTTTATGTGAAATTCAACAGCCAACTAAGTATTTACATATTCTTTCGCCTGAGGCTCTGTTTTAAGAGCGACGCGGTTAGGACAGCTAAAGTTGAGTTGGAGCGCAAACTAAGGAGTGAAGGCTTAACAGATGGATGCGAAATCGAACTGGTGGTGTGCTTTTTATTGCGTCCGCAAAAAACCCAATGCTTGGCTGCGTGGCGCATGGCGCATTCTTCTCCATCTTCTCCACTCTCGCCTAACGAACTTAGCTTCAAAAGTTTGCTAATTTTGATGAATTTTCACTGTCGCTCTTCTCAAAAACTCCCTTACGTATCCTTCTTTTCTTCCTCGTTGTTTTTACGCGCTTTGTGATCGTTTTTTTTTCTCGCCGAGGTTTTTTGCTAGCCACCCAATGCATTGATGCATTCGTAGGCAAGTGATCGAAGTTTCGCCGTCTCCATTTGTCAAGCTGTCACAGAAAGACGGGCCCAGTGGCCTTCTAGGCGTTTTGTACGCAACAAAATCTGACCAGTTTGAACGAAAGGGATACTGATCCTCAAATTACTTATGATCTAGCTTTTCTTTGATTACATAAGCTTGCCGTATATGGAGGCAAATCCTAGCTAAAAACTTTTAGGCGTGGTTTAGTTGGACTACATAATGAGAAATTCCACCCCTTATCGAGGAGGTAGAGTGAGGAAATGCTGCATTTAAGAAAAGGCTACAACATAAAGGATAAAGGACGGCGTTACTCAATTCCTTTTGGGATGCGCCACGCATTCTACTTCTACGGGATGTCGTGGAGGCGAGTTGAATGCGTATTTGGCCATACAATGACTTGCGGTGGCCAGCCGATGAACAAGTCAGCGCTTTATCCTCCCCAGACAAGTCTGGTACCAATTCACCGACCCCGGAGGGATGGAAGGCTTGGTTGGCCTATGCGGGAAATCCGAACCAGTAACCTGGTATCGGGTGCACGTGACAGTCGGCGCCCCCTCCGACTGCGCTACACGCGCCATGGACGAAATAAACGCCAAAAAAAAACAGACGCCTTGCCATAAGTTCCTTCAAACGGCTCTGTTCAAAAAGTGAATGTTACCATTTGAATCCAATGTGGGTGATCAATTCAATGCTGTAGGTGTTTAGAACGATATATTCTTGGTAACATATAAAACCTGATGGCGACGACACTAGATCGACCCCTATCACTCGAGAGATTTGCACCGACAAG
Organism: Heligmosomoides polygyrus bakeri; assembly: GCA_947359475.1. Lineage (NCBI taxonomy): Eukaryota > Metazoa > Nematoda > Chromadorea > Rhabditida > Heligmosomidae > Heligmosomoides > Heligmosomoides polygyrus. Next base: position 17,327,957 of record OX375865.1, read on the forward strand.
GTCCAGGTTGTATAGGCTATAAATTTGTTTTTTTTTCTAAAACCACTGTATGATACTTATATCGCTGAATAGGTCGCCAACATTGAATTCTGATGGTGACTTTTGTTTTTTGAATAGGCCTCTTTGAAGCAAGTTATGGGAAAATGGCGAAAATAGCAGTTTTTTGCACCTATTCTGGCCAAATACCAAAAGTCGGGTGCGGCATTGTATTAGGTTGTTCGGAAAGTTCTCAGCGTTTTATGTAACTTTTTTCCATTTATCCATTATTATGTAAAAACTCAAATTGCATTGTGCATTAATGCCACTTTCTCTACAGAATTTTTCGCTCAGTCTGACTAAATATTTTATGGTTTAACGTTGTTTTATATTTCTGTTCCTGAAGGACTTATTGAAGTATGTCGAAGGAGCAATTCCGAACGATATTTTATTTACTTGTTTACTTATTTGTTTATTTAACTGTGTATCAAGGACGCGCACTCTATGTGAGAACAAAAAAATAGGCCACGCGAAAAAAAGGAAAAACACAAACCAGGAACAATGTAACATTGAAAATCAGACATAAAGCAGGACTTCAGAAGCCAACCATTTGCGTTACGAAAGTCTATATAATGATGGCATGTTCCAAAAGTAACGAGGGCAAGTTAGATACAAAAACGAAATCCTCTCAGGTAGCCTAGAAGAACATTGCTTACTCATAATGGTTTCTAGTGAGTTATGTCGTTTTGACTTCGAATGGGGAAAATCGGCAGCCGAGACAGCTCGACAGATCAATCAAGTGTGGGGGCCTAATAGTGTTGAAGAAAGCACTGGGCGCCAGTGGTTCAGTAGATTTTAGACAGGAGATTTCAGCCTCGAAGATGACCCCCGAAGCGGTCGACCTAGAGCAATCCAGGACGACGAGTTGAAGGAATTGGTGGGAGCCGAACCATCCCAAACAGTTCGCGGGATCGCGGAAGGGACAGACGCCAGTAAAACTGCTGTTGCGGGTGCTTGGAAACGCCTCCTGAAGGTGAAAAAGCTCGAAAAGTGGTGCCCCAGGAGTTTAGTGAACGGCAAAACCGGCACGTTTCGAGATTTGTTTTTTTTTCTTCACTTTTATGCAACAAAACGGCCCCGTTTTTGGATCGAATCATCACTTGTGATGAAAAGTGGATTCTGCATGATGAATGGAAACGTTCCGGACAATGGATGGATGTCGGCGAACCCCCTAGGCGTTTTCAAGAGGCGAACCTCCACCAAAGAAGATAATGGTCACTGTGAGGTGGTCGGCGGCAGGTATGACCCATTACAACTTTTTGGCACCTGGCCAAACGATCACAGCAGAGTTCTAATGTAAGGAAATCGACGAAATACGCTGAAAATTGAGTCATCTTCAGCCAGCTTTGGTCAAGAGGTCCGATTCTGCGCGATACTGCCCGCCCACACGTTTCACAAATCACTATTCGGAAATTGAACGAATTAAGCGTTGAAGTTCTACCTCACCCGCCATATTCTCCAGACCTCTCGCCAACCGACTACCACCTTTTCAAACACTTTCGAAACTTTCTCGCTGGTAAAACCTTGTACGCAATTAGGACCAAGCCAGAACAGCTTTCGTGGATTTTGTCGATTCTCGACCACCTAATGTTTTCGCTTATGGAATCAGGCCCGTTGGCAAAAGTGTGCAAATTCAAACAATGCTTACTTCGACTAAATCCGATAAGATTTGAGAAAGTCGTAGTAGTTCGAAGTGAAGCGCTCAAAACGTTGAGAACTCTCCGGACAACCTAATATATTCAGATTCGAATACTCGAAAATTGCGGCTATTCGAAACCATTCGAAAAAAATTTTGCGAGAGTGCAAGAATAGTCGGCAGCTTCACAGGAGAGCCACTACTTGTTGATAACAGCAGTTACAACCATTGTTATGGTTATCGTTTTATTACGATTGCATAAGGCAATACGTTAGAAAACAAACACAGAAACAATCACAAAAAAGAGCACAGGGACGAATACATACAAGCAGTGAGACAATACTTACAACCAATCATACTATTCAACCAATTTACTATTCAGCTGGTGAGCTGGTGAGATCTGAGCAACAAACTTTCAACTCGGCTTCCGAATTGTCTCGGTGTTAGGTGAAACTGAAGGTGCTTAGAGAATTTCAGACATAAACTACCTGCCCTATAAGTGAAGGACATTGCTCGTGAATTGGTTCTTGGCCGAGGTAGCTGTAGCTTAGCGGAGCCACCTCTTGTGTGCTATTTATTATTATTGCCGTCTCCTATTAACCATGATAACCATAGCGCTGAGGATATGCTACGTACCACTCCGTATGTTGCCCAAATGCAGTTGGAAGCGTCTTCTGTTAAGGTCGCCTCAGTTTGTTGCAAGGACTTATGGGCCACACCGTAGTCGGCTCATAGTTTAACAAACACCCCTAATCTATCAGTTATTACTTGCCGTCCGACGGCTCCGTAGAGAACGAGGACGCCCACAGTATACGACGGCCGCGGTTATGGGGAATGCAGACAACTGAAGAAACGGGTGCAGTCCTTTTTCTAGTCAGGACGTGATGACGCTGGTGTCTGGAATTCCAGTCAGAACTAACCATCACCTTCTTAGGTTCTATCGAACTGATGTGTTCGGACACTGTCCATCTTTCCAACAGTGATTTGATTTCCAAATGAATTTCACTTATAAACCACGTATGATAGATGCTAAGAAAAGCTGCTTCAACATTCGCTTGGCTGAACAAAAAGCGGAAAATTTTCAAATAAAGTAGAAGTCAGCTGCTTATTTCTATGCCTTCTGGGTAGTTTTTACAGTCATATAAGTAGGGCCACAGTATAGACTTCTCTTTCTTTCCTAAATTTTTACTTAGTTTGCTTGAATTATTAATCTTAAAAAGAATATCTCCTCCGGGTTTCGAAAATTATGAGGTATTTCATGATCAACATTATTTAAAAGGCAGCTAAAACCTCTCTGTTTTTTTACGTTAGTTGTGTCTTGATTTAGGTTTGTTCTTTATTTTTTATTTCGTCCTAAACATAATGATGATGGTTCATTCTTCATGGATTGTTGACTTTTTTCCATGGTGGCGCACCCATGAGTGCATGAAATAATTAAATAAATAAAGCACCACGCATTCTACTTCAACGAGATGTCGTGGAGGAGCTTTGAATGCTGCGGTGGCCAGCCGATGGATAAGTCAGCGCTCTATCCTTCCCAAACAAATCTGCTACCAATTCACCGATCCAGGACGGATGACAGGCTTCGTTGACCTGGGCGGGAAGGTGTACACGACAGCAGACACCTCCTGCGATTGCGTTACACGCGCACAAAATAAGTAAATAAATCTAATTAATCTTTAATCGAGTAGCTGGTGAAATCAGTCAGGGTTGAAATAGGTAACCCTTGACACAAACGCAAGCCGAATGGAATGCGCCATGCATTGTTGCCCTTCTTCGATTTGCAGACGCTTTGTATTACAATTAAACCAACGACCTATTCTTCTCGCCCGTGCATATTTCATTACTGTTACACCTCTAAAAATTCTTTTTCATTTTTGCTTTTTTCTTTGTTCCTTGCAATCTACTAACTTCATCTGGAAAGGGAGGTCAATGAACTCCCCGTGGCAATTTTAGAAGTGACCTACTGAGGGTTGTAGGGGATTGTCTGTAAAGCACCGTAGTGGTTATCAAATGTTCTGTAGTTCCGCTACTGTTCCAACCCTAAATCTTCTCTAGGTTAGATTCCAACCACGACATGGCAGTTCCAGGCGTGAGTTTTGCTCTGTCGGCCCGCGCTGAAGTGATACGGTTTTTTGCAATTTTTCACCTATCCAGAGGCAGGAAATTTGAAAACCACTACGGTGCATCTCAGACAATCCCCTACAACAATCATTAGGACACTTCTAAAATTGTCACGGGAAGTTCATTGACCGCCCTAGTAAGGCTTTAGACAGCGAACGGTTTTTCAAAGTGAATTTATTTGTTCCCTTTTGCTTATTTTTCTCATTTTATGCGTGGAGTACTAGTGTTGATTCTTTCTTTATACAGGTTCGGGCAGTAACCTGGCCTAATGGTGTTACTGTCCAACATTATCACGTAATTCTAACCTCAAATTCTCAGTCTTGAAAACACTAGCAGCACTGATCTCTGTTGATCGACCAATTTTTACTATTTTCACATTAAACTGAACACCTTTTAGTTTGAGACCGGAGACCTTTAGAAGTAAAATAGACATCTTGTAGAACAAGCGAGACGTATCAAAAGAATTAACATGACTAGTCCTAGCATGATAAAAGTACGTTTGTTTATGATCTTTTAAATTAAAGATTTAGGCATTTTTAAAAATAAAATGGACAATTTACAAACGAAATTAGACCAAGTGCTAGAGTTTTGATGCCGACAAAGCATCGCTACAAGAACTTACAAATTAGACTTGTCTAAATGCCGAATAGGCATCCACTAAAGAAATTAAAATTATCTTTTTAACTTAAAAAATTCACCTTCGCATATTGTCTGAGAAACAATAACTGCGCTGTCTGAGTAAGCACAAATTCTCATGACTTGAAGTGAAACAAAACTTTTGGGGCACATCCTACGTGTTGGGCGCATGTAGCGCAGTCGGAGGAGGCGCGGACTGTCGCGTGCACCCGATACCATGTTCCTGGTTCGGATTTCTTGCCTAGGCCAACCAAGCCTTCCATCCCTCCGGGGTCGGTGAGTTGGTACCAGACTTGTCTGGGAAGAATAGAGCGCTGACTTGTTCATCGGATGGCCACCGCAAGTCATTGTATGGCCAAATACGCATTCAAATCACCACGACATCCCGTAGAAGTAGAATGCGTGGCGCATCCCAAAAGCGGCTGAATAACGCAGTCTTTTATCTTTTTATTTATCCTAGATGTTCAAGAATAACGAATTTAGAGGTGTGTCGTATCGAGAGTGCGCCGCGCACTCGTTCTACACACTACCTTTGGCCGACCATTTTAGTGTCTGCATCAGCTAATGGTGCCGGAGAAGTGGCGTGGAAAGTAGAATGCGTGGCGCGCTCCTAAAGGCATTCCGAAGCGATGACCTCTACCCCTATTCCACTCTCTTGTACGACCACATTGATTAGTTATTAATTGCCGTGTTCATGGTGTTTGGTCATCTCTGCAACTGCAGACCAGAACCACCAGCTCGTTGCTCGTTCTGCACCGCTGTGTCTGGTCCTGAACTTGTAATCGTCGCTGCTGTACAGTTACGAAATGATCTATAATCACACGACGCGTGGAACCGAGCATGAATGTGTCGTCGGCTGTGTTTACCGAAAGCGAATAAACAAATAAACACTGTGTGTAAAGTCAGTCATTTGACCGACAAGACGCGCTGTGTCTCAGATAACGCGCCTCATCCCGTTCAAGCACACACGACATCCTTGCTCATGCTTCTTTACGTGCCATTTTTACCTCAAACTGAACACTTATCAGATTAAATTGGACTACTGGCAGCATCCCCAATATTAATAGGAATGTCTTGTAGATTGAATTAGAGACTCTCCAAGAATGTTAGATGTTAGAATGTTGTCCAAGAAAAGCCTGCCGAAGCTTTTTTTCTGAAATTCACCTGCCCTAATAACTAACTGCCCTTGGGCGCGTGTAGCGCAGTCGGAGAAGGCGCCGGCTGTCACGTGCACCCGATACCAGGTTCCTGTTCCAATCACGCCTTCCATCCGTCCGTAGTGGGTGAATTGGAACCAGACTTGTCTGGGAAGGATAGCGCTGACTTGTTCATCGGCTGGCCACCGCAAGTCATTGTATGGCCAAATACGCATTCAAATCACCTCCACGACATTCCGTAGAAGTAGAATGTGTGGTGCATCCCAAAAAGGATTGAGTAACGCCGTCCTTCAGCCTTTATCCTCCTTATTAACTAGACAAACAGTTTGGACTTTTATAAAAGATATGGTACATGTCGCGAAGATGAGGCAGCACTGGGAGGTGGGAATGCGCTAGCCAATCGGTCCGCATGTTGTTGGCGTTCCATTCAAAGAGCGATCGCGCGGTCAGTATATTTTGATTGGCTGACGTGTGTTCGATCGGTGCTCCGCTTGAGTATGATTGGCTGGCGAGCCACAGCTCTAAAATGCTGCCCATTTTCGCGACATGATTTAAAAATTTTACTTTTTAATCAAAATTTGTGGTCTTACGCTTAGTCTAGAACATTTCTTTTTAGCACAAAAATTGCCTCTTTCTGTTCTTTAAAACCAACTTTAGATCATATTTCTCTATAGACAATAAAAGTTCCAAACATTGTGTGGAGGGTGAATTTTAAAAGACTTTAAGCAAAAAGTCTTGTTAAATTTTCGTGGAAGAAAAAAATCAGTCCAACTTTCTTGAAGTTTCTGGTTTAATTTAGAAGACCTAACCATCTTCTTTCAATTTTTTTAGGTCAGCTGCTTGACCGAATGTGATAATTATAAAAGGCCTTATTAGTGAGAAAAATAATAAATTAAACTTTGCTTTAAAGCGCAACAAAGCAGCGTTCATTGTCTGCACTAAAAGGCGAGATTGTGCGATGTGCTTGAAAAGCTCGTGGCGGTTTTTATTTGATTGTGTAAATGCTGCCTGCTTGAAGCATCATAATGAGGATATTTGTACTGTCCACATCCGCCGTACAGGTCGTATCTCGTCCGCCCTACAGATCGTAGCTCTAAACCTTGTCCTGATACAATTGTTCAAATTTATTCCCTCCCACTTACCTAACACTAACGCTTTGCTCCAAGTGCTCAACGCAACCAGGGCGGAAGATGGGTATGTCATGGAATCGTTTGATGTAACCTCACTATACACAAACGTTTCCAGAGAAAGCGCCGTACATGCCGTCTCGGAATTTGTTGCCGAACACCAAGCAAGGTTGAACTTGTACGGCCTCACTGTTGTGCAGATCATAACACTTCTTAATGAGTGCCTGAGGTGCAACATATTCAGGTGGTGTGGGGAGTACTACAGCCAGGGGACTGGCAATGGGACAAAGGTTGGCTCCCGCGCTTGCGGTAGCGTTCATGGCGAAAGTGGAAGCTCTCCTCTTATCGTTAAAGTGCAAACCTATTGCATACTTGAGGTACATAGATGACTGCTTCATAGTGTGTTCCACCTAATCCGAGATGGACACGTGCTTTGCCTTTTTAAATGAGCAGTATGAGCACATAAAGCTCACGAGAGAAGAGCCCTACAAAAAATTGGCTTCCATTTCTGAACTGGCCGGTGACTGGCCTCTCGAAGGAGTTTTCAGGACGAGGTTGTGCCGCAAGTCGAGCAATAAAAATATCCTTGTCCACTTCCGGTCATCCCATCCAATCAGTACCAAAAGGGGAGTAGTGCGAAATATGTACCGAACGGCGGCTAAAGTTTCGTCTGATGCTGAAAAGAAAGCCATCTCAAGGGATTTGGCAGATCACATTGCAAGAACCACCGGGTATCCCATAGAAGCGTTCCACGGAAGACGAAGGCGGCAAGCTGTGGTGTCGGCAGCGCAAGCTCAAGAACGAAAGATACCCTTCTGCATCCCTCTTCTATCAGACAAAACCAGTGCGTCTATTCGCACATGCCTTCTACAGGACCTAGTAAGAGTGATTGAGATCCCTCCTACAAACTTGAGGGGACAATTGATTCGGAACCGCCTATACGATAGGACGTGCACTACACCATCCTGTATTGTCTGCCGTTTGGGAATGCAGGTGACTGTATGACATCGGAGTGCTGTACCTCATTACATGCAGTCAATGCGGTGATGAGTAGGTAGGGGAGACGGGGAGACCGCTTTACACCAGGGTTGAGGACCACTTGGAAGGTCTAATGTGTCTACTCCGTTGGGGGAGCAAAGGGTCCGGAGACACGATGGCGCAATGGTTGAGGTGGCGGTCACGATCTTGGCACGCGAGCGCGACGTCACGGCACGCAGAACTCTCGAAGCGTTTTGGATCGCGGCCAGAAATCCAAAAATCAACCGCAAGGAGGAGTGCATCGCGGTGACGCAAGAGCTGGCGCCCTACGTCGACCTCTGCGGGTTTGACCTACGTGGTCGTGCTCAAGGGGATCCCTGGGGCAGGTGGTCAGTCGATGTAAGCTCGCAAACCCATCCGAGTTAGCCCACCTCCAGCTACGGGTGACTGGTGGATCACTTCGACCCCACCACTAAGGTTAGCGTTACCATGCTCTACGACACTGCTTCCTGACTCTTTGTCTCCTTCGGAATTCACTCCTATAGGATGAAATGGCGTTTGGGCGGGTATGTAGTTTTTCAAACGAACTCGACTTTCCAGGCTCTGACGAAGGCAACATCGCCGAAACGTAAGCCTACTAAAGGTCGATACCAATCTTGGTCTACAGCTGAGAGCAACTTACGGAGTAGAGGATGCTTGTGTGTTTTTTACAGTTGCTTTTGTTGTGTCGTTAACAGGTGTGAAACTCCACACACAAACAAAATTTTTACTATAAATCGATTAAAAATTGAGACGTCTTGGAAGAAAGAATGGCGCAATATCTTCAATTGGAGCTATTAGGTTGTAACAAATTAAATGGCACTGGCTCGCGCCATTTTTTGGCGCGTCTTTTCGCGTTTGATCAAGAACAAACCGTAACATGTGGCATATCATTTAGAAGCGCAAGCTTTGCTCTACCGGTGAGTACCAAATATGTAAAAGTGGGAAAACTTTAGAGTTTTATTGACTTTTTTGCAGATGGACAAAAGGGTAATACGAGGCATTTACTTGTATGAATTCAAGCTGGGCACTACTGCTAAGGAGGCGGACGAGAAGATCAACGCTGCATTCGGTCAAGGATGTTCCACAATTCGGACGGCGTATCGTTGGTATCAGAAGTTCCGGAATGGAGATGAGAGCTTGGAAGAACATGAAGGTCGTGGGAGGCATGGTGATGTTGATGAGGACAAGCTGAGAGATGTGGTAGAGGAGGATCCACACAAAGGTACCAGGGAGATAGCGAAGGTTCTCGGCGTCAGTCACAACACAGCTGCCCGGCATCTGAAGGAGATTGGAAAGACCAAAAAGCTGGAAAGATGGGTGCTCCGCACTGCTTCTACGGAACGAAACGGAGCCATTCCTTGATCGCATCGTAACCTGTGACGAGAAATGGATAATGTACGACAACAGGCGACGATCGGCACAGTGGGTGGACAGCGATGAGAGCCCCAAGGTTTTTGCGAAGCCGGAATTGCACCAAAAGAAAGCAATGGTGACAGTATGGTGGTGTTCCCTGGGAATTATTCACCACAGCTTCCTCCCTCCCGGTGAATCCATCACGGCAGAGGAGTACTGCATTGAAATTGAAGAAATGATGAAAAAGTTGAAGGATATCCGGCCGGTCTTGGTAAACCGAAGGCGAGTTCTCCTTCTGCACGACAATGCTCGCCCCATGTAGCACGAATGACGTTGCAGAAATTGAATGAGCTGAGCATTGAAACTCTACCACATCCTCCGTTTTCTCCCGACCTCTCCCCAACAGACTACCATTTCTTCAAACATCTTGGCGACTTCTTGGTAGGGAAAATATTCAAATACCAACAGGATGACGAAAGTGTCTTCGAAGATTTCGTCAATTCCAGAACTTCTGATTTTTATGCCACTGGAATAAAAAAGCTTGCGTCACGTTGGCAAGGATGTGTAGAATCAGAAGGTTTTCATTTCGATTAGTAAACTTGCCTACAAGCCGAGATATTAACTGTTTAAATTTACAGTGGTTCAGTGCCATTTATTTCGTTACAACCTAATAAAAATGGGCGTCCTCTGTTCTCAAACCAAGTTTTAAACTATTGTTTTTCCTCAAATATAAGATTTTTATATAATTCCAAACAGTGTGTTTTCTTATTTGGTATATAAGTCCAAAATTCAAGCAAAATCATACAAAGATTTTCCTTGAACAAAATATTATTCAAACTTTTTGGGAAGTTTGCACTTTAATGTGGATGAGCATGTTTCGATTTGAAAGGCGTTCACTTTGATTGCAGAAGCACCAAGTTTTTTTTAGAAAGTCTCCAATTTGACTTGAAAATGATATACACCATATTCGCGTCAAGCTGGACACTTCCAAAAAAAATTGGAGACTCTTCAAACCAAACTGGACACTTTTCGATTCAAATTGAACACTTTCTAAGCTGGCCTATAAACATTAAAATCAATTTGAAGGTCTTCTAAATCAAAACAACCGTTCTCTAGATTAAAGTAGAGACTTTCGAAAAACTTTAAAATGAATTTCTGTTTAGGGAAAATTTAGAACAACTTTTTGAAACCTTTAACTTCGACTGCCTGAGTGGGTGTAATAACTTTATAAAATTTTTATTTTTGAGGAAAAATAATGAATTAAATCTTGCTTTAAAGTGCAACAAACAAGAAACCATACAGTGCACTAAAAGACCAGATTGCGCCATGCACTCGAAAAGCTTGTCTCGATTTTTATTTAGTTGATAGCGTAAATGCTGCCTATGCATCAAAGTGCATCAAAGTGAGAATTTGCGTTTTTTACAGTTGTCTGTGTTGCATCGTTCGTAAGTGTAAAACTCCATGAAAACCGAAACTTCGCTAACGAACGAACAAAAATGGAGACGTCTTGGACGAGAGCATGGCGCAATCTCTTTTTGACACTAAAAAATTGCCGCTCTCCTGTTCTTTAAAACAAACTATAACCCTTTATTTTTATAAAAGTTTAGAGTTTGATAAAGTTTTAGACAAAGTGTTCACTTGTTGGATAAGTGAGCTAAAAGTTCAAAGAAATCATACTAAAAACTTCCTTAAACAAAAAATTATTCTAATGCTTTCGAAGTATTTAGCTTAATGAGAAGAAGCTCATTTTGACTTGGAAGAATTTGCTTTGATTTCAAAAGTGATAAGATGATTTAGAACAGTATCCAATTTGACGTGAAAAGTGTCCAATTCGATTTGAAAAGTGTTCTATTCGACGTGAAAATACTAGAGATTATTCATGAAATAAACTAAGGTGCCCGTAATACTGGACCACCTGTCGTCCCGTTGATCGTCGAGTTGCTCGAGCGGGCGCCAGCAGCGTCTCCATTCGCCCTTGTCGCGTGCCAGAGTGTTCCAATGGATCCTCCTCGCCCAAGGGACACGAAGAGCGTCGTATCGCTCGTTTAGAGTACTCACGAAGAAGTGCGCCAAAGCGTTTGTGGGCGTCCTCGTCGCGACAGTGGAATGCAATCGGATACGGCTCACGTCCAACAGGTGTCTGCGAAGCGCATTACGTGGCCGACCCACCTAATTTTCGACGACTTCGCCCATGCGACAGTAGCGTTTCTGGATCATTCCCCCTGACTCCCTAATACTATATGTTTGAAGGCTTCTCTGCAGAAAGCGCTACTTCAAGGGCGAGCCGCAGGTGTGCATAACAACTCTTATCTGTCTCACTTCGGTGAACTTTTTTCAACTGCCTCTTATCGGCACTTTTATGTCAACGACTTCCAAAACTTCTGCAAAGTGTCGACGATGTCACAATGCCACCGGAATACCTCTCCTGTTGGGCTGTGCTCTCTGAAACCACATATGGTCGTATGATATATGCCAGCCGGAAACCCGTTAGGTCGTGCACAACCACCTACTCAGACGCCGAGAACGGTCCACATGGAAAGAACATCATGGCCAAAGAGTGCACCTGTGACGCACATCGCGCTTAAACTGGTTCTGTGGTTTTACTGAGGGTTCAACTTGATTGTAGTCCAAAGGGGCATAGTCCACTAGGACTGGGCGATACGCAGCACCATTTTCACGTCGAATTCGACAATTTTCAAATCAAATTGGACACTCTTCTAAGCTAGCCAAAGACTTTTGAAGTCAAACTGAACGCTTTCAAATTAAAGTGAGCTTCTTCAAACTAGAGACTCATCAAAAGGGTTTAAATAATTTTTGTCCAAGGGAAATCTGAGCATATCTTCCTGTGAAGTTTTAACTGATCTGCCCAATAAGTGAACACATTGTTTGCAAATTTATTAGATTCCCATTTCTTTTTCAAAGAAAAATAATGGTTTAAAATTTCTCTCAAAGAGCATGAAGGCTGCCATTTTGTATTGCTAAAAGAAGCGATTGCGCCATGCCTCCGGATAAGCCGTCGCGATTTTCACCAGCGATACCCCAGTTCTTCTACGTTAGTTCTTCGAAAGGCACCATCAGGTCTGTCTGCTAAGGAAAAACAAGAGCATCTTCCTTAAAAGCTGGTGTCATCCTTGTACGGTTCATGGTTACTTTTTTTAATTCTTTGACAATAAGAAAAAAGCATAAGGTATTAAGTGGGCACGTGTGGCGCAATCGAAGGAAGTGCCGGCTGTAGTGTAGCAGGTTTTTGGTTCGGGTTTCCCGTCCAGGCCAAGGTAAACCAAGGCTTTCACCTTCAGAAACTAGAGAATTGTTACTAAACTTGACTGGGAAGGATAAAGCGCTGACTTGTCCATCCGCTGGCCACCGAGGTCATTCTATAAGGCAAATACGTTTTCAAATTGCCTCCACGAAAAATTTGCAGAAGGAGAATGCGGCAGAGGAAAAAACAAAGGCTTCTACCCTAAAATCTTGTCCATAGAGTCACCATGTGCACAATACACGTCGCTTCGTTGTCGTGCGCTTGGTAAGGTTGGCTTAAAGGAAAAGGAGGATGAAGGATGACGTTGCTCAATTCGTTTTGGGATGCGCCACGCATTCTACATGCTTCTATGGGATGTCATGGAGGCGATTTGAATGCGTACATTGGGCATGCAATGACTTGCATAGCCGATGAACAATTCAACTCTTTATCCTTCTCAGACAAGTCTGGTACAGTTCACCGACCCCAAAGAGATCGAAGGCTTGGTTGCCCTGGACGGGAAATCCGAGCCAGGAACCTGTTATCGGGTGCAGGCGACAGCCGGCGCCTCCTCCGACTGCGCTACAAGAGTAAAGAGTTAGCTTACGTTAGTTAACCCTTTGAAAATAGGTATAAACATAGAGGACGCATAGTGCCGTCGTAAGAGGCGCCGGCTCCAGCATGATCCACTAATCACTTCATAGTTCGTTGTCATCTGCCTAGGCTAACGAAGCCTTTCATTCCTCCTGGGTCGGTGGTTGGGTTCGAGACTTGTCTGGAGAGAGTAAAACACTAATAATTTCTTGATAGAAATGATTCAAGTCAGTTTCTTCAATCCTCAAGTGGCTATCAGGTTGTAAGCTGTTACAACGATGTTTTGTTGCGATCAAAACTCTGGCGCCAGGCAGGACTCGAACCTTCTGCTGACCGGGCGATAATGCTCTACGCCATTACACCACCAGTGATGCTTGATCGAACGATTCTATCAAGACCTTCAGCTTTGCTGGTTCTATGCTGATATGAGCGGCCGATACATGAGTGTGCTGATGGATTTCACAAGGTGTGGATGTCGCGTTCAATCTAACAGTGTGGGTGGTGTAACGGCGTAGAGCTGCCCACCCTGTCAGCACGAGGCGCAGGTACGAATCCCGCCTGGCGCTAGAGTTTTGATCGCAGCAAAACATCGCAATGAAACAGTAAAACTCTGACCTTCACATCGGCTGGCCACCGCAAGTCATTGTAGGGGGTCGAAGACACACCCAAATTGCCTCCACAATATCCCGTTGAGGTAGAATGTGTGGCGCACCCTACAAGCAATTGAGTAACGCCGTCCTTTATCCTTTGCAAAGCATAAACATGATCCAGGTGCATATTCGGATCCTTCTTTGCAGAGGGTCGCGTTTCCGGAAGACACAACGCCTGTACTCCGTCGCAGCTGATAACGAGCAGATGTTTACTTGTTGTCCAGACCCACACCGTGTCACTCTGTCTGGAAAGGCTAGGACTAGAGAGTGACTAGTTGCGAAATGTTCTCCCATGGCTGGACGACAGGTAGGCTCGTCCTAGAGCCTTATCACCTTAACCGGGATGACGCCGAGTTAGTTCACCAGACGGTCGGTCAAGGTGTTCAGCAGCTGCTAGCCGTCTTCTGCTTTTATACCGTTTTCGCGTTGAACTGGACACTTTTCAAATAAAATCTTTTTAATGAAAATTTTCCTTTTTTCGTTGTTTTCTGGAGAACCGATAACCAATACATTGTTTTTATTCTTAGTTCAGTTTTATTTTTTCATTTTTTCTTTGTACTTGTTAATTCTGGATTTTAGTCAATTTGTACTTGCTTAGACTTCGATTGTAGGCGTACCTTGGCGTACACACATAAAAAATAAACAAATTCGACACTTTTTACGTCAAATTGGACAATCTTCTAAGCTAGCCTATGTCTTTCGATATCAAAGCAAACTTTTCCAAAGCGAAATAAGCTTCTTCCGAATTCAATTACAGACTCTTCAAGACGGTAAACTACTTTTTTCTCTAGGGAAAATTTGGTATAGTTTGTTTCGAAATTTTAAGTTGAGATGTCCGAGTGAATAATATTAAGTAATTGAGTGAAACCATTATTTTTTCACAAGCACTAATAGACAAAATTTTGCTTTAAAGCGCACCAACGCCACAATTATAGTGCATTGAAAAGTCAGATCGCGCCATGGACTCGAAAAGCTTTTCGCGATCTTTGCTTGATTGATAGTGCAAGTCTGCTGCTTACATGAGGCATCAAAGTGAGGATATGTGTTTTCTTTACAATTGTTTCTGTTGGATCTTTTAGGTATGAAATTCCTTGCAAACAGAAATGTTGATATCGATCGAACAAAAATCGCGGAGTCGTTGACGAGGGCATGGCGCAAGCTTTTCTTTTGACGCTACGAAATGGCTCACCGCCCTTTGAAAAAATTTCAAACCATTATTTTCTTCAAAAATTGAGATTTTTATAAGATCAAATAACAAGTTTTCTTTTTAAGTATGTGATCCAAAAGTTCAAAGTAATCAGACTAAAAATTTTCTTTAGCAAAAACTATTCTATTCTTTTCGGAGGTTTATAGTTTATGTAGAAGAAGTTCATCACAATTTGAAGCAATTCACTTTGGTTTCAAATGTCTTAGGCTAGCTTGGAAGAGCGTCCAATTTGTTTCGAAAAGTGTGCAAGTTTACTTATTTATTTATTTATTTATACATTACAAATGTCCGTTCCTCCACGTGGTGCCACTGGAAACTGCCCGCTCTGCGAGCTAAGCCGAACACGGACATTCGATTGCAGGCGACAGGCCCTTGTGACAGGCCGGCCTTCGAACACCCATGTCACATCACATGGTTCATGACATTGCAAGTTTTTCGTGATAGTGCTACGGCGTCCGCGGGAGCCGACGCGCACTCGCAGAGCCCGGCGAGTGTGAGAAGTCTGCGAGGGTCCCTGATGCGAGGACGGCATCGGGGGCAACTGAGCTAGTCCGAAAGTCCCGTAACGTAAGCAGGACCCGCGTGGCAACGCTGAATGTGGGTACGTTGACGGGCCGCTCGTGCGAGTTGGTTGAAGCACTGGAGCGTAGAAGAGTTGATTTCTGTGCGGTGCAGGAGACGAGGTGGTTCTGCCGCAAGTCAAGGGACATAGGACGTGGCTTCAAGGCCGTTCTATGTGGAAGTCCCAGGACCACCAGTGGTGTCGGAATAATCGTCTCCGAACGATTTCGTGACTCGATTGTAAGCGTTGAGCGCTTTGACGATCGATTGATGAAGATCGTTGTCGCCGCTAATGAGCGACTCTATCACTTCTTCTCTGCGTATGCTCCGCAGACTGGCTGCTCCGATCAAGCCAAGGATGAGTTTTGGAACCTGCTGGATGAGAAGACAGCAGAGGTACCGTCGAAAGATGTCATCATAGTCGCTGGTGACCTTAATGGGCACGTAGGTGCTACGAAAGACGAGTACAGCTGTCATGGTGGTTTCGGATACGGATCACGTAACGCCGATGGTGAGCGCATTCTTGAGTATGCGGAATCGCATAGCCTCACCATTGTGAACACCGTCTTCCGAAAACGCGACTCGCACCTTATCTCATACTACAGTGGGAGCTCCAAGTCTCAGATAGACTTTGTCCTTGTGAGAGATCGCGACCGGAGTCTTGTCACAGACGCGAAGATCGTGCCGTATGAGACGGTCGCCCCACAGCACCGACCGCTGATCTGCACTCTGAAGATTGTCCCTCCGAGGGTGAAGCAGGTCGAGCGATGTGGTGCTGCAAGAATCAAGTGGTGGCGAATGAGAGAGAAGGAAGCAGCTGTGATTTCTCGCGTGCGGTTACCGACAGTCACGACTGTCGACGAGACTTTGAAGAAGGCGACCGACGCGATTCGTCAAGCTGCACAGTCGGAACTCGGCATTACGAAGCCTGGGCGACGGAAGGTCGACAAGCAGGCATGGCTGTGGACAGATACGTGAAAGCAAAAGTGCGAGAGAAGAAGTCGCTTTATCACGTGTTTCTCGGCGAAAAGACGGCCGATAACTGGCGGAAGTACCAAGAAGCGAGGAAAGCTGCAAAGAAGGCCGTGGCTGTTGCAAAGGCCACTCATTATGGAGATGTCAACGAGAAGCTCGAGTCACGCGATGGCGAGCGGTATCTGTACCGGCTTGCTAAGAATCGCCATCGGCAGACCGAGGATATTGAGAAGTTTTTCGGCATCAATGATGAGAACGGCCATCTTCTTACGGACCGCAAGAAGGCATTGAAGCGATGGCGCGACTACTTTGAGGAAATCTCTACAGTAGAATTTCCTCATCCAGCCATCCCTTCCACGGCTCCAACCCACGGCCCCGTTCAGAAGATCACCGTGGAGGAGACTGAAGCGGCTTTGAAGAAGATGAGGCCAGGCAAAGCGACTGGGCCCGATGACGTGGCAGCTGATTTATGGAAGTCCAAGTACTGGTACCCTGCTGAGTGGTTGGCGAAGTTCTTTAATCAGGTTGTGGCGGAGAAGAAAGTGCCTGAGTGTTGGCGCCAAAGTACGACGATCCCGATTTGGAAGAAGAAGGGCAGCCCTGCAGACTGCTCCAATTACCGTCCGATTCGCTTGCTTTCGCACAGCATGAAGATCTTTGAGCGAGTTGTCGATGGACGAATTCGGGACATCGTCCAGCTTTCCAGCAATCAGTGCGGCTTCGTGGCTGGCTGTGGCACCGTTGATGCCATACATGCCGTCCGCCTCCTGATAGAGAAGCATCGCGAGAAACAGAAGCCAGTGCATATCGCCTTTCTCGACTTGGAGAAGGCCTTTGACCGCGTACCGCGTGAAGTTATATGGTACGCCCTGCGACAACATGGAGTTCCTGAAGAGCTCATAGAGTGGGTGCGAATTCTCTACTCTTGTCCAAAGAGTCGAGTTCAAGCTGCAGCTGGGACCTCGATGGAGTTTCCCATCTCTGTCGGGGTACACCAGGGTTCTGCGCTTTCCCCACTCCTCTTTGTTGTCGTCATGGATGCCATCACACGAGATCTTCAGAAGCCCGTCCCTTGGACGTTGCTTTATGCCGATGACGTGATGCTCGCTAGCGAAGATAAAGGAGAACTCGAGCGAGAGTTGCAAGCTTGGTGTGATCGCTTGGAGCGGTTTGGACTCAGATTGAACGTGAAGAAGACCGAGTATTTAACGACGACGTTACCGAGTCCAGCTCCATCAAGGTTAACGGCATCGAGCTTCCACGCACTGCGGTCTTTAAGTACCTGGGATCAGCAGTCGCGTCTGACGGCAAACTGATGGTCGAAGTGAATTCACGCGTGAGTGCAGCTTGGTCCAAGTGGCGCTCGTTGACTGGCGTGCTCTGCGACAAGAAGATACCAGAGCGCTTTAAGTCGAAGATCTACAGAGCAGTCGTCCGGCCGGTAGCAATGTACGGCGCTGAGTGTTGGCCAGCGACCAAGGAAGTTGAAACGCGCCTCAGCGTCATGGAGACGAAGATGCTGCGCTGGACGGCAGGAGTCACGCGCATGGACCGCATCCGAAACGATGTCATTCGGCAGAAGTTTGGTGTCGCGCCGATAACTGACAAGATGCGCGAAGCTCGCTTACGATGGTACGGCCACGTTCTGCGTGGAGAAGAAGACAGCGTCCGCAAGATAGGCCTTAACTTCGAGGTAATAGGAAAGCGGCCTAGAGGGCGCCCGAAGCAGCGCTGGGCTGATACGTTACATACGGACTTGAAAGTAGCTGGTGTCCACCCCGATCTAGCGCTGGATCGGGAAAGGTGGCGTCATGACACCAGAATAGCGGACCCCGCCACGAAGCGGGACAAACGCTGAAGAAGAAGAAGAAGATTTATACATTACAAAGAGTTCGCCTCAAATCAATTAGATAGGTCGGAAACGACCATAATCAGCTAAATTTCACTCACGCTCAGAAAAACATAGTAAATCGTTTGAAGATTACACCAGAAATAATATAGCAATATAATTATAGTTCATTAATCAAAAAATTATAGTTGATTAATCAATGTAATTATTGGTGATTAATCATTTATTATAATTACAGTAACTCAATTATGGTTGCAAACTGTGGAGTCTGCCATTGAAAATAGTTGCTTTCCAAAAAAGGACATGTGCAAGCATTCGCATGCATCCATGAGGAGCGAGCGTGAGAAAATAAGGTAGCCTTCTCTGCGCCCTCTCGGTTCGAAACAGTCACTACGCGCTTTTCCGGGCCCGATTCGCTCGCCGCCAACAGGGAACATGAGAGTCGTCTCTTACCTGACCTCTCTCAACCCCCATACTCTCTACCTTCTCGTCCTCAATCCTCTCCCATATACTCAACCATTTTCCACGCATTTTCCAGTCGAGCTGCAATGCTTCCGGTGCACTAATGCGTCATTGTAAAGTGTTGCTATTTTATCCCATCTTTTATTTATTATCTTATTATACTTATTATATATTTATTTAATTATTATTTATTATAAAAATTTCATAGAAATTGCTTAAGCCTGGCGCGGCTGGGAACTCTACGCTGTACAGAATACTTTGCAGCGATCAAAATTATCGCGCCAGGAGGGACTCGAACCCGGGTCCTATGCTTTCCGTGCAGAATGCTAACCCTTACACCATCGGTGATTAAAAATTTTACACTGCACGTGCACTAATGCCATAACATATAAGGCACCTATATGATCTTCTCCTAAGGCATAGAACTCTGAGAAGACCTGGGCTCGTTTCGAATCCACAAACAGTTCGCCTGCGCCTGCTGCCGATTGCGCCATGCGTTTCACTCTTGGGTTATAAGACAGTGAAACACGTCCATCGGCGACCAGCAGGTGTTGGGGGAACCTAATCCTTTCTCCATTGCTTTTGGCAAGCAAAATCGAAAAACAAAGACGTGCATAGCACGAAGGCTGTCCACTGGGAAGCAGAGAGCAACCGTTACCGAGCAACTCTCTCCCATTGCAGCTCTTCCTCATTCTAATTGATTCGGACGGCACCTGGCCAGTGCTTTTCGGCGCTATTAACGTTAGTCGTCAGTTTCTTTTTTTATTTCACAAAATAAATGACCTACATAGAAGTTAGGTTTTCAAATTAGGTTAGTTTTGATTTATTGCGCTTATGACCAATTTTGACAAAAAATTAGCGTCGACTGAGAAGTGAATGTTTAGGATGAGCCACGCATTCTACTTCTACGGGTGGTCGTGCGTGCAATTTTATTGGGTATTTGGCCTAGACAATGACATACGGTCGCTAGTCGACGGGCAACCCAGGGGCCGGATTCATCAGTGACTTACTCGTGGGCATAGGGGGTAAAGATACCCACGATAAAGCGTGCGTCTCCGACTCTTACCTTATCTCTACCTGACTCTTATCTCATCTCTACCCTATATACCTCGCATACCCACGGGTTTAATTGTTGATGAATCCGGCCCCAGTGTTTTATCAATCTCAGGCAGGTCTGGTACGAGCTCGCCGTTCCCGTATGGATGGAAGAAAGCATAGTTCCTGGGCGGGAAATGCCTGAACTCGGGTGCTCACGACAGCCGGCGCCTCCTTCGATTGCATTACCACGTGCCTGACGAAAAGTGCTAATATAAAGGTGGAACCACAGAAATAGCACCATAACTATAGCTAGTGATACTTTCACGACTTCAGATGTTGAAGAGAGGCCGAATTAATTTTCGCCCAAGCATCAGCCACCGAAGTCATTTTGTGTGCTAATCCGGAATCTGGCATCCGTTTCTGTTATTACGCTGGGGTATAGACTATTCATTCCGGCAATTCGTCAAGCACACCAATTACTCCAATAACGGATGCGGGACCTGAAATAAATTAGTATTAGAGGGGAAAAAGTAAGGAGACAAATTGAAAAAAATTCTTTATCTCTTTATAACTCAATTGCAAATCAACGATGCTGAGGAATGTGTATGCCATTAAGGTCAATGACTTGCTGCCATCGAACAGCCAACTTCCTGATCCATCCTTCCAAAACTGCTTGGGCCTAGTGCTGATCCACTGCCCGTTATGGTTGTCGAGGTCTGCTTGGGTTCTTGTGTTCCTTCCGACAAGGAAGTTCCGTAGGCCCAAGAAGTGGTGGTAGTCGCATGGAGAGATGTCCGGTGAGTGAGGCATGTCAACGTAGCCCAGCTGAGTAAGCTTATCCGTGGTCACTTTTCCCGATGGGGTGCGGCGATGTCGAAGAGGAGGACATTCTTGAAGCGCTGCGAATGAGTAAGTTCGAGTCGCAGGTCCATTTCTTCAAATTCGTTCACCATGGCCTTGGAGTCCATCGTCGTGCTTTTGGTAAACAGCTTCCAGTATACCGGTCCATGGGCGCAGACCCAAAAGCTATGAAGGTGCTACTCGCCGTGAACATCTCGCCGAACGAAGGTCGGTAACGGGTCAACAGGCCTCACCCAGACTCGCTGCTTGGCAGGGTTAAGGTAGAAGACGTACTTCTAATCTTGCGTGAATATTGAGCCCAGGCTGCTCGGGGTTGGGAATTGGGCGAGATTTGCGCGACACATGTCGACTCGTCAGACCGGGGTTTCGGCATGAGACAGACTGGGGTTTTGGCATGCTTCTAGAGAGGGCAGAAGTGGTAACTTCTCAGGTGGCCTTCAGTAGGTAGCATAAAAACATACAAATACGATAAGCACGGAACCAGACTCCAGCCACGAGATATATGGACACGGCATGGGGTGTCTCATTACTTTTGCCCCCCCCCCCCCTAATAGATATCGATGATGGGACGCGTAGACGTGCCCAAGCAACGGAAATCGTTAGGAGAACAGAAAGTTTATCTTCTATGCAACAATGAACTGCAAAAATAATTGATAAGGGAGAGAAGATGTGGCATGCGCGGCATGAACGTGCCAGATGAGCTCTCACAAAAGGCAGGTCAACATTAAAAAGCTACTTGAAGCCATATTCATAGTACAGGTGCCGTCTAAAGAACGAAAGCGCTCGCCTTCTAATTCTAACGCCGCCCGAGGGACGAGCGTGAGAGAATACGCTAACCTTCTCTGCGCCTTCTCGGTCAGTCACGGTCACCGGCCCGTTATCAGCCATGAGAGTCTCCTCGTTGTCCGACTCCTCAATCTCCCTCACACTGTCTGTAGTTTTGTCTTCAGTTCTCTCCCATATAATAGGATAAACGACTGCGTTACTTCATCCATTTGGGATGCGCCACGCATTCTACTCCTATGAGATGCCATGGAGGCGGTTTGAATGCGTATTTGGCCATACAATGACTTGCGTTGGCCAGCCGATGAACCGTTCAGCGCTTTACCCTTCCAAGAACAAGTCTGGCACCAATTCACCGACCCAGGATGGAAGGTTTGGTGGACCTGGGTGGGAAATTCGAAACAGGAACCTGGTAACCTGGTATCGGGTGCAGGCGACAGCCGGCACCTCCTCCGACTACACAATCACCGTCTCTTATATACTCATCCGTCTTCCTGGCATGTTCCACTATTTTCCGATGATGTTACAAGTATATATTTTCTGCGCGTTAGTGCTCATTATAAACTATGGTCATTTTGGCCCTTCTTCATTTATTTATATTTGGTGAGATTTTTATTATTGAAATTTTTTACTCATTTGCTCAAGCCAGAGCAGCTTATATAGAGACTATATACCGTTACAAAGCAGCACCAAACATACCACGCAAAGCTGTCGTGTATGGTCAGCATCCTGATTGGCCGACGCGCGTTTGGTGCCCTGGATGCCTGTGATTGGCTGGCACGTTTCCGTTCCAGCGTCCACCATGTAAGCTTTATTGCCGACTAGTACCCAAACAAAATCTTTCGGATATCCATGTTATAGCTAACTTGTAGACAGGATACACCACATTTCTCGCTTATATAATTGTACCATTGTAGCTCTGGAATTGACAACGAAATGTTCTTTCCAGTTTCAGGAATATTATTTAAACAGAAATTAATGTTAAAGTGATTGCTCAGTCGGAGGAGGTTCCGGCTGTGACATGCACCGATTTCAGGTTCCTGGTTTGGATTTTCCTCCCAGTACAACCAAGCCTACCATTTCTTCGAGATCGGTGAACTAGTGCCAATCTACCCCAAGAGGCACAGAATAGAGACAATTCCACCTGCCGGCCACCGCAAGTCATTACATTGGATGAAATCGCATGTCACGTAGAATCAGAATGCGCGACGCATTCCAGATAGGGATTCATTAACCTTTATCCTTTAAGTTCCAGAAATTTTCAACACGTGAAGGGATTGATGAATAGTATAATAGAACGCTCACAGTTACCAATTTGTTTGGAATGCGCCATGCATTCTCTTTTTTTCTTATGCTTTTAACTAGGTTCAAACCCCAAAAACATTTTATTTGTCCGCGAAACTTTATGAGCTATTGTTCACTTTTATGGAAGCCAAAGAAAGTAGGCGTTGAATCCGACGGATAATTCGGATCCGCTTTTTTTCGAATCTGGTGAAGAGTATTATGCGAATAATTGCATTTTTTTGAAAAGCATCGGATATTGGG